>VWZZ01002575.1:204007-233526 GCA_013399095.1 Psophia crepitans | reverse complement strand
CCCTTCCCCTTCCCCTTTCTGCATTTTATTTGTTAATTCTGCTTTGTCCTGTCTTGGTTTAATTTTAATTCCGGTTTCTACCAATTTTTGCTTTATGGGATTGAAGTTTGATGACCTGTAATCTCCTCAAACTTCCCAAAATCCTTTTAAAAAATTATACTTCAGTTGTCATTTTGATGAAGAATTTCTTTCTGCAGCTGTTTGAGAAGGTCTTATTACTAGTTTAGGGGTTTAGCAAACTATTTTAAAAATCTTACAGGCTAGTCTTAACTTTTAACTCAACTCTCTAGACTTCAGGACTTTTTTCATTGGGACATTGCTTCCTTTTCTGAATAATTGAAAAATTGAATAATTTTTTATATAATTGAATAAAAGACTTTTCTTGCCATCTGATAATTCTGCAATTAGACAGTTTTGTATAAAATAGCTATTTGCTCATGATAGATTTTAGTTGATTTTATTTTTCTTTGTTTTTTCTTTGTGTTTGTGTGTGCAATTATGTAAAGATATTTTCCTTTATTTTAATACATCATATTAACTTTTATTTATATTTACTGTAACATTATGTCTTTAAGCCATTCACAATCTGCATTTTACTTTCACCTGCTCCTTTTTCCAATGACTTCACTAATTTTTATGTTGTACTCCTGTTTGATATTGAATACCATTGTAATAAATTTTCATTGCCTTTTTTGAAATTACATTTATTGAGTTTAAGTGTGTTATGCTCACTCTTTTACCATAACTATTTGACATTAAATTTTTGAGCCAGGGCTTGTTTCAGGACTAAATAAAATAAAGCAGCTGCTGTGGATTCTCTGGCTAGCTGTTCCAAGTGTGTAGTCTGAACTGTGTTGTGCCTTGGTGTTGCATTTAACCACAGGGTAAACAGAGTCCCCCATTATTGCTGTGCTTTTTGCTTTGACATCAGCCCTGCTGAGCTTTCTTACCATTTCACTGGCCCTGTGTGAAAGGACAGTAGAACAGTCTTCACTATTTACTTATTCCATTTAGGAATGGAGCTGACATTCTCAGGATTCTACTTTATTTGTGGTTATAAGAAGCTTTTTGGTCTTATTTCACATTAGGATTCTTTAATGTGTTGAATTATTTTTCTACATATGTGCCTATCTTGCTGAATATATATCATAAGGGAGAAAAAAGAGGATCTTCTTGACAGAAGAATAATTCTAAACATTAAAGAAAGCTTAAAAATTAAATTATACAGATCAGCTATAAACAACAATAACAATAAAAAACTCCCAAACCCCCAAATGTTACAATTGTTTCTGGTTATCCTTTAAATAAATTTTCTCAGTTTTGACAGGTATGCCAGTTTACTTCTTTCCACCTAAAAAAAAAAAATTGCTTTATTTAATCTATTCATTACTGAATTCACATTGTCAGCATCTTTGGCTTCTGTTGCACAGTGAGCCAATATTTTGAGAGACCTGTTTATGGACACTCCAAGATGGCTTTCCTGAATTGTAACCATGAATTCTCAATGCAGAATCATGTAGACCTCACTGGTTTTCCCCAGATGCATTAACTTATATTTTTCCACCAAAGCAGAACTGTCACCCTTTTGGCCACTCACTTTTGTGGAAACTCTTTGTAGGTTCTCGGCATTCGCACAGCAATTGACTACCCCCCCAAAAAAAGTAGTACCATCTGCAGAGTTGGAAATTTTAGTGTTCATTCCCTTTTCCAGATCACTAATTGCTACACTGGAAAAAAGCATCTGAAGCACCAGGTGATGTGAGACTACCCTACTGTCTTTCATTTAGAAAATTGGTCTGTGAAGGTCTACAATAGGACATTTTCTTCCTACCCTTTAATCAGCTTTTAATCTGTAGAAGAACTTCTCTTACCAGTCCTGCCAGAGTTTAATTTCTTTCATAAACTTGGGTGTCAAGGTCTTTTTAAAAATGCAAATATATCCACATTTCTCTTGACATTGCCACAGAAGTGCAGAGGGTTAGTGAGGTAGTATTTTCTTTACAGAAATTGGGTTCTTTCCCATGGAACAGGTTTGACTACAGTCTCCGCAATCTTAAATTTTCTCCTACTGGAGATGGAAGTCTGCTTTGAGGTTTGGTTGTTGGGTTTTTTTTAACTGGAGATGGAAGTCTGTCTTTCCTAGGATCACGATGACTTCTTGTGACGTTTTTGAGATGGGAGTTGCACCGGCCGTCAGCCGGTCTTCTGCCACAGTGGCTTTTTGTAATGTAGTTTACAGATTTTGGCCAAGAGTCCTGCACATTCACATAAGAGTTACTTCAGAGCTCTTGGGTGAAGGCCATCCAGTTTAATGTCTTACTTCTTACATCTAGTTGATCTATCTGGCTTAATAATGGCTTCAACTTAATACCTGTTCAAACTGTTGCATAAATTTTTTTTTTAAAAAGGAGCAAAATAATTTGTTCTGATGTGAAAGCAAATCCTAATATTTAAAATGCTTGACTGCTTTTTTTTTTTTAAAAAATAAAGTTACAGGATCAACTGGATTGACGTGAAATTTTCAGAATGTTATAGAAACAAAAGTGGGAGTGTTCATTCACCTATAATATAAATTAATTCTTGCCCGTCAGTTACTGTCTTCATGTTTCCTATAATATTTCTAGTTGTAGATTTTTGTGCATTTTGCTATACATATAACTGCTCTAGCTTCAAGCAACCTGCAATGAATTTTCAGAACTGGTCTACGATTAAAATCTGTATCTTATATATCTGGATTTTATTTGCAAACCATTCCCTAGGAAGACAAGTAGATAGTTACATTTGCCTTTTGGAAGATGAGTAATAACACCTGGCATGCATTTCTCTATAGAAAAAGTTTAGCTTCACATCAGACATCTTCCTTGTTAGGAAATGAAGAGTTAATTAATCTCTCCTTAGCTGTTCTCCATTTATAGTTCAATCAGGGAGTACATTCTAGAAGATTCAAACCCAGTACAGTTCATAGACATTGCAGTAATTTTGTACCACTATATCATGCTACCAGCGGGGATATCAAGATTAGAGTTTTAATGCTGAACATTGAACACATCAGACCGAAGATGTGGAGTTCTTAATTGCCAGAGTGGGAGTGTCTGTGCCCAAAATAATCTTGCAGTGGAGAAAGTTCACTCGACAACTTGCAAGGCATAAGACTGGTTTCTTTTATCCTTTTCTCACTTAGCAAATTCTACTAAAAAAGGTATAGGTTCCTATGTGCTTAAGAATCTTAGCCAGTGCATGTGGAGCAGGGAGGGTTATATTTTCATGAGCCAACGAGAGGAAGCTCTTTTTAACCAGGTCTTTTTGCTGAGATAATATCTCAAAACAGAAGAATCTCCTGACCGTTTTTTCCTTCTCCTCCTGGAATAGCGTCGTAATCATCAATGTTGTTATTATCACCTTATCTGAGAAAAATCTACTACCTCATTTGTAGACCTTCTCCTGGGAGCTGAACATTTCCAAAACTTCAAGTGGAAGAGGGAATTTGAATTGTTTTGTTACAGTATGTAGGTGCTTAAAATCCAAAATTGTTAGCTAATAGGGAAAATGTGTCTTCTAGCAATTTTGCAGAAATGAAGTTCGCCACTCCTTTTTACGTACACATGAAACAACTGAGTTTGCATAAGAAGAAATATCAACAAAATATTTCTGAGTTGTTTGCTCTGCTTTTGGTAAAAGGAAAAATCAAAATTCTGCATTCAATTTCAACATGTCTTTTTTTTTTTTTTTCCCCTTATTTCAGTTGATGAACTGGTCACTTCCTCCAGGTAAAAACAACCAAGATTCCCAACATAGTCACATCAATCTTAATAAAGAATGAATGTTTTCTGATTTTGGGATGAGGCTAGCACTACCTCTGAGGGAAATCTATCCAGCTCATTGTGTTTTGTAAAATCATGATAGTATAATAAAAGGTAAAAAGATGAGATTTTAGATTAGAGGCTGTAAATCTGCCTTGGAAATTCTGTTGTGAAAAAGAAGGAAAAAAAAATCCTTTCTATTCTGTAGAGGAATAAAGAACAAACAAAACCAGATATTTTTTTTCTCACAAAATGGTGAGATTTTCCCCGTAATACCTTGGGTCAAATGATTTTATTCAATGCAATTTAAATATTTCATTTTGATTTCCTTATTAATGATTTTCTCTAAAAGCAATTTCACTTTGGAAAGAAATTTTGAAATAAATGTTCCATCCCAAAAATCTTAAATAGGGCACTTGGGTGTTATTGAAATACCTAGTTTTATTTTCAAGCTGACACGCTTTACAAATGCTGTGGGTTTTATTAAAATTTTATGTTAAGTAGTTCAAAACTGTGTGATTATAAATTTGTGAGTCAAGTGTATTTCAGGGGAAATATAATTCTCCTTAAAAGAAACAGGTGGCTGGGCACATATAGCTTGCACTGTGCTGATCAGGAACTATTTAAGTGACACATGGAACCGAGTTTAGTGTGCTGATCTATTTCCAATTTGTAGTGAGGTGTGGGGTTTTTTGTGTTACTTTCTGCATTTCAATTATGGCAAGAATTAATCTTCAGTAAGGACAGGATGGCTGCATTCTATAGACTGGATCCAAACTGTAGGACCCATGGGTGCTAAAGAGCTTCCAGGTCTGTAATCCTGACATTTGGAGTACTACAGGGGTGCACTGTGCCGTGAATCTGCTCATGGTTTAGTCCTGACCTCTGGAAATGTTACATGGCTGTTGTTTATTGATTGCATTCACACAGAGCCAAAGGAACTAGAAGTCTACAGTGCCAAGTAGTGCACAGAGATCACAAAGACCATCCTCACCCTGGAGACATGGAGGACAATATATATAGATTCAGATAAATAACCAAGTGCAAGAAAGCAGTCAGATATTAGTTAATGTGATAGGCTGCAGACCGAGTGAACAAATCAAGATTTCTAAGTATGACTTTATGAGAAATTGGAAGTTGAATAACAAATCCATTTTAATATTTTTCCAAAGAAATCTTCTTTAGTCTAAATGAACCATTCGGACAAATCCACATTGGTGAAATTGAACCAATTAGAGAGAATGGGTGTTTGCATCAGAGATTTACCAACTCTTGTCTCGGAAGTAATGAATGAAAATCAAAAAGCAGCCCAGGATAGGCAGTAAGGTGGTCTGAGAGTGTAAATTTACATTTAATGCAATAGTCAGTGACGAGTCCAAGGAAGGATGCAAAGGCGAGGGAGGACTGGCACTAATGAATCTGGCAGAGTCAATCTTACAGCAACAGTCTAGATAGATATGAGTTGGGCAGTGTCTCAAGGCCAGAGAGAATAATGTGACTGTAATCAAAATTAATGTTAATGAGATCCTACTCAAAAAGGATGATGTCCTGGCCATGTCATACAGAAGATGGATGTGGTGATGACCAGTGGCAAAAGGTCACTCAAAGATTAAGAACACTGGTATGCACAAGGCAGGTGGGAGAGGTACCTGCACTTAAAATGGTGCTAAGACCCCACTGGCCAGGAAAGCAACTCGTTCCTTTCTGAAGGAAAAATTACAATAGTCGTTCCTATTGGTAGTGAAGAAGAAATCTTGGGTTATATTATTCTGTTCTAAGTCAGATGAATTCCAGTTTGGTTAGAAAAATGAAGCCGATCTTTGTCTTATACAAATCATCATCACTCCTCTTCTTTTAATGATTGTGGTCATTCACAACAAGTTAGTGTGAACGGTTCAGCATGAGGTTTCATTTTCCTCATTTCAGGAAAATATGTAGACACTTAAACACACTGCAGACATTGCCCAAATAGAAATGAAGAACAAGAATTAACCAACATCAGTACTACTAATATAAAATGTAATATTAGGAAAAATATTAAACCTAGCTACTTTAAAGAAAAAAATAATTTTAATAATTTAAAATGGCTGCATTTGTTGAAGATTATAAATTGTCATCAGCCACTGTTTATAGCTAACTTAAATATGACTGCTTTTCTGCCATTGTAAAATTCTGAAGCAGGTTTGGATGATAGTTAAAAAAAATACCACCTTTATGAAGCATTCCACTTTATACGTATTTAGAGATCTAAAATGAGACAGCATGCTATTTCAGATAGGCATAGAATTAGAAACATCATCTAATGAGATGTTATGTGTTATGATTTTTTAATGTATTATTTATGGAAAACTTCTACCAGGTTATCTATCACTCAAAATAAATGAAAGATAACCATTTTATTAGGCATATTATTGTTGTGCTTGAGGAATAGGATTTGTATGTCAAGAATAAGAAAGCATATACAGTATTTTCACTATATTTTGCATCGGTAAAACTCTGCTTTATAAGAAAAAATGACATACAGGAAATAATTTGAACTTAAGTATGGTATTTCATGCTAGGAATTCAGAGCAATTCAGACACGTTAAAGATATGAGCCAGACGGTGCAAATAAAGGGCAAAATTATCCAAATAATTAGCAGTAGAAAATGGAAAGAACTCAAAGATCTCATCTGATCTTGGCTAGAGAGCATCTTCACCTGAAAGATAGTGACACTTTCTGGACAAAACTAGTTGCACATAAGAAACTGAGAGGTGCAAAGCTGAAGGATCACTTTTCAAACTAAAACATGAAGCAAAGTATAACCTTTTGCATACATATCTTTAAGCAGTTGCCTTCAGCTTTCAGAAAGCCTGATCTTCATCACTGTCAGTGACTGGTGAGTACCAACATTTCTGGGCCCACATCTGTCTGCTCCTATACCAACACAACCCTTATTGCAAGTAGCGAAATACTACAGGCCTGTGCTGTTATATTATAAAATATATGGAGAAAAAAAAAGAGACTGAAACAAAGACAATGTTTTTGGACTACTGATAGCGGTCTGTTGTGGCTTCAGGATAAAGGTCGTCTGAACATAAGACTAGACACATGGGACTGAATTAGTTATCCACAGGAAACCACAACAGAGTGACTTTTTATTCCTTATAGGAAAATATTGAAACAAGACATGTGCAGACAAATTCTATAATATGTCCAGTTCACTTCTGCAGGGTTTAGGGTTTTGGTTGGTGGGTTGTTTTCTTTTTGCTATTTCTACTTACTTTGGAACAGGGGTTGCCTTGATGATTCAAAGAAATTTGAAAGAGCACTTATCGGTTATTGCTAAAAGTACACTGAAATGACAAAAACACGGTTGTCATAAAATATAACCAGTTATGAATAATTATTACTCAGATTTAAGGTATTTCTGACAGCACTAGTAGTGATGTGAAAAGTGAGCCTGCAGGGAGGAGAGAGAAGGGATCCCAAGTATTAAAATGTTCATGAGCACAAACTGTTTACTTTGCAACAAAAGGTGTATCACTACTGCGCCATGGGTCTTTGTCCAAACACGCATCACAGTCCAGTGCTCTGTAAAATAGAGGAGCGCAAGCCCTGTCCTTGATGTTTACACATACAAGGGCAGAGTGGTTAGCAGAAACAAATGACTATATCCTGTAATCAATAATTACCAACTGGGGAAACTGAATGTAATCACTGAACAAAATGGTTATTTAATCCCAAGTATTACTATGTATTATTCAATATCTACAGCTCATTGAATATTTACTGTGCTGTTTTGGACTCATACAGTTGTAAAATAGTTTTTACTCAATGGAAGTCTGACAATCAGTAATTTTTGAGGGTCCTTGAAACTGAGGTGGGTATTTGAACTTGAAGACTCCTCTAAACTGGTTTCTGTATACCACCTGCTGCTGTGCCAGCAGCTTCATTTTTTTGAATTGTCCTTCAGATCAAGAGAAATAGATCTCTGATTCATTATGTTTCACATTTGCTCTTCATATATCAAAGTCACAGGTTACTTTTACAACACACATTTTATCATACTACCTCTTAGTTTTTATTTATTAGAAATCCATTTCAGATTAGAAATCCATTTCAGCTCTAGTTATCTGCATTGAAGGGGGTTTTGCTATGATGTGGCCTCTTGATACCTGTCATGTCTTAGTTTTGACTCTTGGGCAATGATGAACTCATTTAACTGCAAAAATTACACTTAAAATGTGTGACAGTAACAATTGCAACTTTGCTCTGGGTTTATCAGGAACAAGCAAATCAGCACACTGAGTATGTAGGGTGGTCAGCAGTGTGTGAAGGCAAACAGTGGATGAAAAACTGTAGGCTTAAAAGTGATTCTTTGGATTAATAGTATTGATTCATTGCTTCATGAGAAACTTAGGATTCGCTTAAGCAAATCTCGACATCTATGCTTAAGCTAGCTCTCTGTACTCTATAACCATGGGAGAATAGTTGGTGGCCTTACTGTCAAACTTCATTTAATCCCCCTGTAAATACTTAAAGCAGACTACATGATTTGTGCTGTATATGTAAAAAGAATCTACAATAGCAAGGCTTGATAAAAATCATAGAATCATAGAATCACAGAATCATTAAGGTTGGAAGAGACCTCAAGGATCATCCAGTCCAACCATCCCCCCACCACGTATTAACCACTAAACCATGTCCTTCAGTACCATGTCTAACCTTTCCTTAAACACTTGCAGGGACAGTAACTCCACCACCTCCCTGGGCAACCCGTTCCAATGCCCGACCACCCTTTCCGAGAAGAATTTTCTCCTCATCTCCAACCTGAACCTCCCCTGGCGCAACTTGCAGCCGTTCCCCCTTGTCCTGTCACTAGTTATCTGTGAGAAGAGGCCGACCCCCAGCTCACCACAACTTCCTTTCAGGTAGTTGTAGAGGGCAATAAGGTCTGCCCTGAGCCTCCTCTTCTCCAGACTAAACAAGCCCAGTTCCTTCAGCCGCTCCTCATAAGACCTGTGCTCCAGACCCTTCACCAGTTTTGTTGCCCTCAATGTTAGATTAGATGAACTCTGTTCATAGATATGGGAGGAGAACCTCCTTCCAAAATGACTGTATTTGTTGTTGTTGAATCAGAAACTAGCAGCTGTGGTACAAAGTGGTTTTTTTGTAACTTTTTATGGCTCTTTCACTACTCTAAAATGTTGCTGCACATGTATCCTCATTTATTTTATTAGAGAGAAGAGTAAATTGAACTTCCTTTGCCCTTTACAAACAAGTTAAGCTTTGGAGGGTCTACATTTAAATCCATACTTCACTGTCTGGACTCCTCTTCCTTCAGTGCAACTGAGAAGTTTGGAATATGAAAGCAAACTTACAGATGATTGCAATTTTCTCTTCAGACTTAATTTCAGATAGATGGGTGTCTCCACAAAAAAAAAAAAAAAAACCACAAAAAAAAACCAAAAAACCCCCAACCCAACCAACAAAAAAAAAACCAAAACCAAACCAAAACAAAACCAAAAACAAAACAAAAAAAACCAACAAACAAACAAACAAAAAACCACCAAAAAAAACAAAACCCAAACTGCTATGCTTGGTTCTTCACATTTTCCTCTCTGAAGGTCCAGATAATTTTCTATTCAGCTCCCTTGCCATTATCATTTTCATTTGTACGGCATATGTATGTCCTTCACACAGAATGACATATCCTTTATTCTTGGAGAAAAATGTATTGTTGACATACCTTCCTCAGCTTTTATCCATGAATGAATGGTAATTCCAAGAATTAGGAGTAGAAAATTTTATTTCTTTTTTTAAAAGGGCTTGCAGTTTTAAATCCACACCCACTTTTATTCACCTCAGTAAAGGATGCATAACAACAAAAAGAGTAGGGAATGCAAAGCGTTTACTGAGCAGAGTCTTTTGCAAAAGGAACATGCATTTTCTATTACAGGAACTGCTGTGTGCAGAAATCATAATGAAGTTATGATTTTTTTCATTTGTGCTTCAGAGAGAAGGTGAATACTAGTAATCCTTGAAAGTGTCCTACTCTGATGTCTTTGCAATTTGGTATCTTGTGTGCAACTCGTTCTCATTAACTTGCTTTTCCTGCATTTCTGCTCACTTGTTTGCAAGATGGAGTACAAGCATAGGGCTGCACGCTAGTCCTGAAAGGAAATTCCATGTTTAGAGAATGTCTGCTTTCATAATCCGCTAAGAAACGAGATGATCCCTTTTGGTCTTGATGACTGCGGTCTGTAAAGTGGAGCATAAGACCAGCAGTGACATCTTGGATCGTTGAATTCAATGCCCTTGTAAAAAGCAACGTCATAATGTGACCTGACTGAGATGGTAATCAAACTCATTCTGGAGACTAGTTAAATTTCCCTTTATCCCTCACACCCCTCACTCCCAATACTGTTGGAAGAATCCATTGGAAGCTGATTTCTCAAGCAGACAGAAACCTTGTAGTTTCCAGATTAGATTTACTCATCCTGGTTTATAGCCATATATTCTTATTCTCATGCTTTGCCTTGAATAGCTGGGATTTTCTTCTCCGTATTGTTTATCCCTTGTTACATTTATGAGCAAGAACTGTAGTCCTTCTCCTATTGTTATATTGTTTCATCTTGGCTTGGTTTTCTAGTTTCTTAAAACAGTGACATCTCCATTGCCTTATCTTATTAATAGACCTTCTTGGTATGAGTTGTAGTTAAAATTTACCTTTCTTGACACATCTTTAGACAATGTTCTAAACAAGGTCTTGTGCAAGGGCGCTAGTACTTGTTGATGGCTGGTTGAACTCCGTCCTCACTTCATACACTCCAGAATCACAAACAGGTTTCCAGCAGCTGCATGAAATCAGCAGTTTAGCATCATTTTATGACCTAATAATATGTCTGAGCTTAGATCTATTCATCTACATAGTTTCCTTTTCTAAAAAAATCAGTGCATCTCATCAATGAAAGGTATCTTCCTATTCTAGCACAACAAAAGTTCAGTAAATAAATGTGTCGTATTCATGTTTTGCAGTCTGAAACATGTTTCTATTCTTCATTTTCCATTTATGTTTGTTTGAAGTCCAGCATGTTTTGATAAGGCTAATCAGCTGTCAAGTTGCCATATTCAGTGACTCTACCTTTTAAAAGTAAAAGTTCTGTTTATTCTTCTGAGACTAAAAAATACTGAACAAAAACCTTTGCTACTGGTTGGAAGGGACTTCTGAAGTTCTCTAGTCCAACCTCCTGCCTAAAGCAAGGGCAATCAGGTTCTTCGGGGTTTTTTCATGTCAAATTCTGGAAAATTCCAAGGCAGGGAACAGTGTTGTGTGATGGAGACTGTTCTGTGCTTCAGACAGCTCAAGTTCATTGGGGTTTTCTGCTATTTATGACTGTGGATGATATGAAATAAGGCATATCAACGGACAGATGGTTTTGTCCCCATATTTCAGCAAATACAGATGCAGCTTTGCTCTAAAGAGAGAATAGGGAAGCTCCCCAAAGAATGCAATAAGTGGACGTGCTGTCTGGAGCCCGGACCTGATGGGAAGGCACACTGACTAAAGACCTTTTCATAGTGAACGCTTCCCAAACATGGGACTCTGAATGTTTCCCCTCCCAGATCTCTCTCCAGTGAAGATAATATTGCAATTTTAGAGGCAGAATCACTTCTTCATCCTTGAAGATTCACAGAAGAGTCTAAGAGAAACTTGAATCATGGCAGTATTTAGCAAGAGGACGGGGGAACAAGGAAAGACTTTAGATCCTAGTAGTGGCTAATAAATGAATGATTGTTCAACATATCTTCTTAATCGTCATTCGCCAGATTTTCCTTTTTCTGTCCCTGGAAACGGAGTATTACTCTATTATTTCTTAGTTAAAAGCTCTTATTGATCAAGACTGTCTCAATCCCAGAAGGCAGGAAGATGTGAATATGTAATGTTGGAGCGCACATTGGAGCTGATATTGCTGCTTAGGGAATCTGGATACGTAATGTGTGACCTCTATATCCTGTCAAAGCAGCTCAATATATGAGTGTCATTATTTTGTCTACAATAGACTGCTCTCATACTGGTGATCAAGCCAAGAATCACTCACAGAAATTTAGACATTAATTTTGAATAACAAATATATTTGAGAAAATTAGTCTGTTTGCAGATAACTCAGAGTTACCACTCTGTGATAACTCACAGATATTCCTTTTTCATTTATGATGAGTTAAAAGGTTGGAAGCAAGGATTTTGTGACTTTCTTCTCAAAGTTTAAGGTCGTTTGGAGAGCATGCATTTATAAGAGAGAATCCTTACGTACTGTAGGTTTGGGTTTTCTGATTATTGACAAGAACTATGCAATTTTAAAGAGCAAAACTTATTATATCCTAACTTCCAGGTAAGAAAGTTTTAGGTTTTTCCACTCTAGAAACTGTGACTTTCTCTCACATGTGAGAAACTACAGTAAGAAGAGACAGCAGGTAGCCAATGCAGCAAAAATTGAACAATGTTCTGGCATATGCAGTTTGATGCAATATATTCTTGAAATGTATTCCTGTACTGGAGTCCGCTATATCCCAAATACACAAATTTACAAATGTCAAAGTCACTGAAGACTGTTGAAAACACCTATAAGAGGAATTATATCCTAACGGGGTTTCAGTCTCTCTCTAGTGGAATACCACTAGGTACTCCAGGAAATTGCTTATGAGCAGAGAAAAGGAAACTTGAAAGGTAAGAGTCATAATTTTTTACTTAGAGCTCTGCACATCATCTTTGAAGAAAGAGAAGGAGGAGAGAGCTTCTATCTTACTCTGGCAATGTATTTTAAAGTAAAGAAAATTTAATTAGGGCTAGAATCCACCTAAACAGTTAAATGAATAATAGGGATTGAATTCAGGTGAAGATACATTCTATATGCTTCATTATCATTCCCTACAGGAGAGGCATGCTGATAACAAACTACTTAAACTGCTTCGAGTCATATCCTCTCACTCCTGCCAGCTATCATTAGAACTACTTGAAAATTAAGGTAACATCAGTACAAGTGAGGATGACAAAATGTGGTACTCAGGCTGATGTCTGGTCAGTAATGCAGGATATTTTATTTTATTTTATTCAGTTATTTTTTAAAGCATAGAATTTGCCTTATTCACAAATGGAAAGCCAGTTAAAGATTCTGATGGAACCTTGGAAGGTTCAGAGATTATTATCTGTGTGCCTTTGGCTTTAGTCCGATCTTGATCTGATATTATACACAAGGAAGACAGGGCTAATTCAGTTTACTTTTTCTTTTCTTTTCTTTTTTCCTTTTCTTTTCTTTTTAAGGTGTTATAGTTGTTCTGGATGAAGTTATGCTCAAATTTTGATTTTCAGATTTATAGGTGTTTCTTTGAAACTTCTGCTTGGTCAAAGCTACTTCTTTTGTCCCTTTCCTGAGTTTATTGCTACACTAAATCGGGCAGAAAGCTTATGCTGACATCTGCAAAAAGAATTTCTTAGAGAATTTCATGGGGTTTTTTTTACAAGCTGATTCTGCCTTTTTCCTTCAGACCTACAATATGTGCTTTCATTGTTCCCACACCAACTTATGAATATGTTGATGCCGTTTTCTCTTTTTTTAAGCTCCCATCTGAGTTCTGTTCATCACAGATGTTTAGACACACAGCTGTCCATCTACAGTGGTTCTGCATGAAAGACCATGGCTGTTGTGTACAAAAGAAGGGATTCAGGCAAAATGCACTATAAATAGATAGCATTGTCTGCCTCTTCATTCTCCACTGGAGTCCTAAGTTCTGGAATTGGAATATTTGCTACTTTATCAAAATAGTTTTTGCCTTCTGCCTCTGCTGAACTGTAAGATGGAGCACAACCTGAGCATTTATTATGGCTGTTGTTTGTGAAAAGTTCCTGTTCTCTCTGAAGCAAGGATGCTGGCTATTCTGGCACGGCCCCAGGGTACATGTAGTGCATGGTGCACACAGGCACTATTACATAAAATGGCATCTTCACTTGTATGAGTTGGCAACCTTCACATAACATAAACTGTTTAAATATACTTCAAGGTCAGGCTATTAATGTGTTAAGCATTTGATTCAGGGAACAGATCAGCATGCAGCATGATAAGCCCCTTTGAAAACTGTGGAGCAGCAGCGTAATATCTGAGAGCATTGTGGCAAATTGGGAAGTTGAGATGGAGCTGCTAATTATTCCAAGGCATATTTCTGAAAGGACAGGAGGTGTGGGATGTTCTCTGCCAAAAGCCCCTATTTCTTGAATGCTCTCACCATCTCCATATGCACATATGAAACTTTTAAGCTATGCTGTGTGTGTATAAGCTGTAGCTAATGTGGTCTTATCTACTGCTCGAAACCTTGAAAATCAGTAAGATACAATTTGATAATGATGAGGGCAGCAGTGGAATAATTTGGGTAAGACTAGATTATCAAAAAACAAAGAAGAAACTGCAATTAGCATCTGTTACAGACCCCCAGGACTATAAGAAAGTGAGGAAAAATATTCATAGAACAACTCTGGAGTAGTTCAAAACCACACAGTACTGTCCCAGAGGGGACTGTAACTGTCCAAACATCTGTTAAATGATAAAGCTACTGTAAATATAGATCAGAGATTCCTATGCACAAATGAAAGTGCATGGATCCTAAAAAAGATTCCTAGATTTAGTACTGGAGCACCTTATTATCAAAAATATGGTGCTAACAAGTCAATGTGGAGCAGAAGCTACCCTGAAACAATGGGAATTATAGTAACAATATGTAAATACAATTGGAAAATTCTAGTGAAAACATGCTAGTTCAAGTCAGAAATACATCAATAAGAAAAATTGCAATGTCCCAAGAAAGGAAATTGTCCAGTATGAGACTATACTTCACCTGATGAATGCTCTTGAAAGAACAATGAGAAAAAGAAAGTAGCAAAACATTTGACCACGAAGAACGTTAATGGAGGTGTAAAAATAAGGGTTGAGATGTTGTTGAAGGTTTCATCACAGCTGTACACACTTGTCATGAAATTGCTAAAACGGGGTAGAAAGGAATTCTCTGAATAAGAATTTTCCTTCTTTTTTCATAGTGTTTGTCCCTCTACTTTGCCCTCTCCCTCTTTGTCTTTTTCTTTGAAAAATAGGCAATTGTTTCTCTCCCATATCAGACAAGCATAAAAAGTGGAACACAAGAGGAAAAAGGTGTTTGAAATGCTGACTTGTAATGTTATTACCTGCTCCCACCTTCATGTGACAGGCCAAGCAAATGTTTGGCTTTGCAGATGTTTGAGACATTTGGAGAAGCCTTCTCATCTGCCTTTTTACCATGTGGTTTCCACAGATGTTCAAGGCCAAGTGGAAGCAATCTTTACTGATGCCCAAGACCTCTGATTCACTTTTGAAGGCCTGTGGCACTTTCATAAGGATACACCAAACTTTCAGGGTTTGTCTTTTGGTGCTTCACCCAGATAGACCAGGTGTGTCTGACTGAGGTATAGTTTCTTGACCTTCATTTGATTGCTCACCAAAGGTAAAGCAAAGAAAACCATTTAAGTGATCAGAGAAAAGTTCACTGACTTATATTTAGTGCTTTATTGACCATTTTGGGCTTCTTCCAGCAGTGGGAAAAGGTACATGCTGCATTTTATTATGTTAATGAGACATGAGAGGCACACATAAAAAAAGCACTTGGTTCACACTAGGTATCTGTGAGAGGCAGCTATTTTTAAATATCTGTAGGTGGTTCACTAGCACAGGTAATTGAGTTCCAACATATTTCTCCTTTGAGTCCTTCCAGAAGGATGGTCTTAAAGTAAGAAACAAAGAAAATGACTTGTAAGGTAGTGCTGCATTTTTTTAATTTGAGCCATAATGGAAACATTTTGTCACTCTGCTATTGTATTTCCTTTTAAGGGAATATTTACATATCCAAAAAGAAGCCCTCTCCATGTTCAGAGATAAGTACTTTAATACAGCCACTTAAGTTGTGTATTTATGCAGGTGTTTTGCAAAAGAGCAAAATACTTGCTTGTAACAGGCTGTGATGACATGGCCATCCTGAGTATATAAATTTTTATGAAGAATAGGCCCCTTGGCAATTACAGATGTGTTAGAGACTTTCTGCTTTCACCAAGAATATCTCAAAACCCATCTAATTCTGTGCATTTCTGGTTAGTAGGGATTTTTGCAGAGTAAAGAAGGCATTTTACTTCACTACTATAAACTACAGTTTATTCTGGGAAGCCATTTCATGCCCTGCATTTATTTATTTTTAATAATGGTGGGAGTTTTGGGGTTTTGGGTTTTTTTTGGTCAGGCTCCAGAGTGGGAAGATATGAATTAAAATGCAGATCTTCAGAACTCCTTCTTTTCTGATTTTTTTCCTATGCTTGCTTACTTAGTCTTATAATTGCCATGATATGTCAGGTGAGAATTCAGTTCTCTGAAGTCCCAGTAACCAGCCTGCTTCACTATGGTAGAAGTGTTCTAGTTAACTCCCTCCCAGATTCAGATTGTCAGGTTGTTCTCCTCAGCCATAGTTTTGGACCTTGCTGATAAAAACCTCTTTCATTATGACCATGTCCTGGTCATGGTCATGTTTTCCCTTGGGATCAGTTCCACCTATGGTTACTGAAGCCATTCCCAACTCTCTTCTACTATTTCATATGAGATGTGGCCTCAGTTCTCCTGAATGTACTTGAATATTTTCTTGCCTCTTTTAGAGACTGAATTCCCTCTCCAAGTGCGTGAGTAACCTATTATCCTGAGCACCCTGACAATGATTGCTTCTTTCTTGGCTCATCTCCACCTTTTTAAGTAATTCCTCTTTATTAGGTTCACAATGTCATATTCTGTCCCCTGGAAAGATCTCTCTCTTTCCAACATATTTTCTTGATGAATCCAGTCATTCTTTCCATAAAGCTATGAAAATGATGGAACAGAGTAGCACAGAGTGAATTTTTTTTTTTTTTTTTGTGGGAGGGTAAAGAATTTATTTGCCGAAGAAATGAAATTTCTGGCAACTCAGAGCTGTTTGTGAATTTAGTTTTAAATGTGTGAAGTAACTGTGCCTGAAGAAATGTTTAGAAATATTCAAAGAGCTCTGCCATTGGCTTTCTCCTAACTGATAAGGCATGTAGCTCAGACAGCTCAGCTGCCTGAGGCGACTTGGAAGGAAGAGAGGTGAATTCTGCCCCGCTGGGGGAACTGCTGTTTCACTCCACTGGGTCAAGGAGGGAAAGCAGCAATGAAAGCAATACAGTGGCCTTGTGGTTGATTGGGATCAGAGCTCCAGGTATCATTGAGAACAGCATTACCAGCAGAGGATGTTCAGAAACCCATCTCCAAATGTCATATGGTGTCATGGTTTTGCAGATGTGACAGGAGGAAAGTCAATCTGCTCATACTCAGTGAGCTGACCTGAACTTGGGTCTTCCATGACCTTGGGGAATAATCTAACCATCCTGACATTGGATAAAAGGGGAGGCAAGGGAACCGGGGCATCCTTAAACGCACTGCCCTGGAGGATAAAACAAGCAGTCAGGGAGTTTATTAGTAGTAAAGTAGCATCTGGTAAAATACATCCCAGGCATAATCACACTCCTGTTTTGTAAGTGTGATGTACACCTATAATTTCTGTCCATGGAGAGTGTACAGATTAATTGACAGGACAGGCAAAGGGTGAAAAGGAAAATACAGACACCAAGACTGCAAAATATCTTGCTGAAAGTATAGTCATAGGGCAATGACAGAGGTGGAAGCAGAACAAACTCTTCAATTGTTTGTCTCAGCCATTGACAATCTCCTCCATGCCTTCAGGTAGCAGTTGACCACTCCACTTACATTATCTTCTTATGTCCATGGCACATCATATATAAGCTTTTCTCTTACTCCTTCCTCCCACAGTCCCATCTCCTTGGGTTGCAAAACACATTCTGAATATTATACAAAGGTATATATTGTGATATAACAGTGATATAATTGTGATATATACGAATGATGTTAGAAATGTTGTTTGGCCACTCATGAACATTAAGAATTTTCAAAGGCCAGGGAATCGTTAAATGAGATTAATTCAGCTGTGTACTTTTACACACCATTTGACAAGGTTTGCAACCCCCATGCAGTTCAGATATTCAGAACAAGGGCTGATCTCTGTGCCCCAAATAGAAGACTTGCCTCTCACATAAACTGAACGTGTTTGTCCTCCATATGTCACTCCTGATGTTCAAACCTGAGTCTTGTAAAAGCTACCGCCTTTCCATCCTGGATGTCCCAGTGCCTTTGCTCAGCACCAGGCACAGAAACAATGAGCTCACTTTCGGTATTTGCAGGCGGGGATGGGGGAACATCAATCTTAGTCACTCAAAAACAGAAGGTTGCATTCAAGATGTTAGTTCAAGAAAAACACAGAACAAAACGACATCTTTCTGTGAAGATGAAGGAAAGCCTGTTTCTGCCTAGCACAATAATGAAATTGTCCGTGAACAGCTCATACTTTTCTGTAAGTGACACCCACAGGACTCATTCTTTCTGCTCCCTGAAAACACTGCTTGGGTCAGTGAAATGCAGTGTTATCATCCGTACTGCCATTGAACTTGGACATGTCAATTGGAAAAAAAAAATAGTTTTGATCCCTGCCTTTCAACAATTGCTTTACCTTGTTCACTGGGCCAAACAATGCAATCTCTGCCTTTTTCCTCCCACTGTTCTTCTTTGTCCCTTTCCCTCACTGTCCCTCACACAAACACCTCTTCGGTCTCCTTTTGGACTTAGCAACAGTCCCACTGGGGCTAGCTGACAGGGTATGGCCCTCTGAGAAAATTGGGCTGGGGAGATGCCAGTTTGAGGGTAATTTTAAACATCACTCTACTTTAAAATATGCTAAGTCCATGCTTATGCAGCATGAGAACTGTAGCGTAGCACAATGGAGACCATAGAATAATGTCTGGGTATCACATTTGTAGGTGGCTGTAAGTATTTTGGCTTGTATTCTTATTAAACCTTTCCAGTGGTGCACAGCCTGTCCTCCTGATTTATTTAGATTATTGACTCTGCAGTATTTTCTCTGATAATGCACTAGGTTTAAGTATTATGAAAAAAGCTTTTTTTGTAACTTTCATCTTCTGTTTCTCTGCTCCCCACTTCCATTAGACATTTTTCTGTGCCTGTTTCCAGTATAAAGGAAGACCTTCCTCTGAAATCGCAATAGTGTTTGACTTTACGGACCTACTCTTTTGTATTACTTGATGGCAGTGATGTCCCATACTTGGTCAAGGGTGGCAGATGCAGTCTTCAATGGGACAATTGTGCTCAAGATGTTCAATAAGTGTTAAGCAAGCAAGTGTTATCTGCTACTGGTGGTCACCAAGACCTACCAGAAACAGCAGAGGTGCTGTTACTGCTGCTCATCTCGCTCACTGCAGCAGTTGGCAAGCACTGCCAGTCAGCAGGGAATGGTTAGGGTGAAGGAGACCCAATCAGGCATGCTGTAATTTACATCTGATTGATGAATGCATGGAGAGTGTGGAAACACCAATTAGAAATAAAACTGTGGCAGTTGAGGATTTGGGATCTGCTGTTTCTCTTATCCTCTGCCTCCTGAATATAACCAAGAAAACTTGGAAAGGTTCAAAGAAATTCAAAAGACAGACTCACTGCGCATCCACAGTTTAATGTGGATTGCATTGCAATGTTTGCAATGTTCTGCAATGTGGATTGAAAAACGTTTATTTTGCAAAATTTTCACTTATATTTAAAATGAAAATATGCTTTTCAAGTAAAGGTAGAAATATAAACCATTTATATTATAATTTTGAGCGTGGTTCCTGATTATAATAAGTATCTAAAATTAACTTTTTATATAGATTTAAAAAATTTTATTCAGTTTTAGAATTAAAAACCTGAAATAACTGTGGTATATTTCTTTTTTAAAATACACTGCTTTAAAATACATCAAAATAATTTGTCAGATTGTCCATGCTGAGAGAATCAACCTCACTTTAACATTTTGTCCTTAAGCCAGGATTGTCAGTGCTGTGATGCTGATTCATATGATCTGTTTTATGCAGTCTGAATACTTCTTCTCTTTCAGTTTGTGTGTGTGTGTGTGTGTTCCCAGTGCAATGTTCGATATCATTTATCTCAGTATAGAAGAATTGGAGTTGATATTGATTATGCTGTGTTAGATTTTGAAATTCCTTTGTAAATGTGTAAAGCCTGTAAACATCTACCATTCCCAGCAGCTTAACAGAATCATCCTTCCTCTGACCACATAATTGTTAAATTGTGCATGCAAAATGGCTTGAGGATATTCTGTCCCTTTTCCAGCAGGTTATCAGGGAAAACTTGCCAGAGAACATTGTGCTGTTTATATATCCTCCAGGTTAAGAACTCAAAGGTCAATAGTTGCCAAAAGCAGTTTCACTTAGTAACTACTACTTTTCCCAAGCTCTGCAACCTGCCTTGCCAGTGATCCTTATCATTTATTAGTGAATGTGTACGTACGCAGCTCCTAGATCTCTACCCATAGGCAAGTAATCTTGGTTTACTGAAATAATCTGTTCACTTTCTAGTATAATTAATCATGATGATTAATTACCTGCATAAGCAAATATTACCCCTAAATACACTGAACTTACTTTGTAATGTTATTGTTTCTTTCCTAACACTTCTCACTGAATGAATCTGCAGTGCAACTTGATTGACTGACAGAAAGTTTTCCCTGGGTTTGACTCAGTGACTTTATTTCATTAAATAACTAAGAACGGGGTCGGGTTTGCGTTTTCTTTATTTGTTTCTCAGTTAAACAACAACAAAAAAATACTAATTTTTCTAGATCGCAAGATAGGGTGTTGTCAGATGTTTTAATTACATCTGTCTTAAAGAGCTTGGTTTTGCTCTGTAAATACCTGATGACACCCTATTGATTTAAAGGAGTTGCTCCTGTTGCATGCTGATGGAATTGAGATGAAAATCAAGGTCTGTTGATTTTTTTTCTTGGGAGTGGAGGAGCTTTTTCTTTGATTTACAGGCTTTGTAAACTATTGTTTTAAAAAGTATAATAGTAAAATAGTAATCTTATTTTAACAGTCATTTTAGAGGACAACATGTGCAGGCAGGAAGTTCTGTTAAAGCTTGATAGATCTTTGTTTAGCTAAAAGGTATTCCAAAGTACTGATAATAGTTTTGTCTTTGGCAAGTATTTTTAATAGTTCTGTTCATTTCACAGGAGTTCTGCTTTTTCCTGAGCACTTACCTTTGGTAATTCTGGTGTTTAGCTGAAGTTATCTTTTAGTCAAAAGTGTCTAATAATTGTTGCTCAAACCAGCTCAGCACTGACAGTACCCAGATGAAAAGACAAAGAACAGAAGAACTTTATTTTTAAGTTTTGTAGAATAAAAAGGAAAGACATTCATGCTAAATCACTTCATAAACCATCCAAGTAAAATTACCTTGGTGCTAAAACTTGCAGATCAAATGTGTGCATAAGTTAGAGATTTTGGAATACTGCTATGTTTTTAAACATGTGTGTTTGAAAAAAAAAATACAGAAGCCTTTATATTTTAACTAGAGTGCTTACAAAGCAAATGTAAGATTCAGTTCAAATAGACTTAGACTGATTTTCTTTTAATTGTGATGGCATCATCAAATCAAATAATATAGTTAATGAACATTAAAGCCAAAAAGAACAAAAGAAAACAAATGGGCAATGATGGCAAAGCAATAGCTGCAGTACAAGAAATGAATCTAAGCAGATAAAGCAGATGAAATATCATGGAGCATCTGAAAGAAATGAAATGAAAACAGATTGTCATCAGATCCTTTCTCTTCCCCAAAAGTTTGATACCATTTCTTTGGGGAATAGTTTGCAAATGATATATAGAATATGCGTAACACAACCATAAACAGACATGCAATTTGCCTCGCTTACAATCTGTTCCATGATCTTTGTTCATCCTAAAGAAAAAAGACAAGGTGCAGATCTTGGAACAGGAGGATGGGGAAATAAATCAGAGCTGCAGTTAATAGAACTGTGTTGGGACATTACAATTGTAAATGTTTGCTGGTTTTCCTTTGTGCATATTCCAGGATTTCTTCTAACTCTTGCTTTTCAATGTTCTTATGAAATGTTTGTTAATACATTTTAACATAGGTAATTAGCACACAATAAGCATAATCTGTGGGAAATTGTGTAATATATATATTAAAATCTTGATTTTAGTTCATGTATAGAAATATTTAATCTCCCTGGACAGCAAAGTATTCATCCCCTGCTTTTTGCTTGGGCTTTTTTAGATCTGTTTGAGTACCAATAAACAAGCAGGATTAAAGAGAAACCTGTAGTGGGGAAAATTTCATGTCTGAAGTATTAACTGGTATATTCAGCGCTTCTTACACTCTCGGTCACCAAACACATGTTACCCTCAGGTCTGTAACTGAGCTGTACTTAGCCTTTTATGGCTATAACTGCCTCCTTTTTTGCTAAAAGGCAGTTTACTCTGCAGTGCAGGTGTGATAGGGAGAGAATGTCTCCCACAAGTTGCTGCCAGAGCACGGGAAAACAAAACCCCATCATTTTTGCTGCCCTCCTTCCACTCCACTTCATCCATACCCTAGCTGTGCATGGCCGCTTCTCACTGACCCCTACCTTGTCCCATTTTCTTTCCCCCTTTGAGGTTGCACACGTGACTGCACTGAGCAGCACCGCATTTGGAAACTGATTGTACAACTTTGTCCACACAAGCCGTGTAGAAATGTGAGTGGCTCTGCGTCGACCTGGAGCCTTCAGAGGCGGTCAGCCCAGACATGCAGTTCCTGACAAACCTTATTGTGTCTGTAACAGGCTGCGGGATCACTGGAGCAGAAATGCAGGGTGTGAAGCTTGGCTGGGAATGGCTAAGGAGATGTTTTCATCACACGAGAGAATTTGTGCTCTTTATGCTATTTAAATTCTGCTTCTTAGTGGGATACAACTACGTCTCTTCTCTACCATCGCTTTGCCCACAGCCTCTCATCAAACAAAACAGTCGCTGCAATCCGAGAGTATTTTGCGTTATAAAGGCTGATCCAGTGATACTGTTGACTCTTCAGATCTGTTTAGTGGTAAAGTCAAATCTTTATTGCAGATAATGACTATTCGGAGGGGAAATATGAAAACGACAGCAGATAGCGAGCAATGGTCTTAGCTGAGTTACTTAAGTTAATTCCTTTTTAATACATATCTGAAATCATCCAGTAAAAAATAGTCCAGTGGCTTACCCCTCACTTACGTACAGAGTAAACAACCATACAATGAAGTGCTGGCATAAATGAGAAGAAAAACACACGCCTTGCTTACAAATTACTTGGGTTTGTAGATTTGATTATACTGCCTAGGTGTGTGCACAGTGATGACTGAAGAACAGTCTGAAATGATTGATGCATACGCCAGTTGTCAATTTTTACCCTTAAACCAGGATTAGGGCCCTGTGAAATAGGAACCGAAAAAAAGCATGCAGTATAGACCTGAGCACATGAATAGTTCACCTGTGTTTTCCATATGTAATAAAGCAGAATTTCCAGGTGTGTGCTTGTAAATAAACCTAATTCTGTCAGAGAAAATGGTAACATTCAGACAACTTTTTAAAAATCAATATTCAAATTAAAATTATTAGGGTTGGTGTCTAAGAAGTTGACCATTCATCTGAATACAATTCAGAAATAAATTTCTGCTTGGCCTCATATTAGAGATAGAAAAATGCGAAACATGCATATGATGTGCTAGCTGATTAAGTCCATGCATAGATGTTGTGATTTTTGTCTTTTGCTTCCCCCTCCCACCAAAATACCACCAAAACAAATAAAATGAGATTCTGTATCAGGCTAAAATATAACAAAAATAATGGCACAAGCTTAAAGTATTTTTAAATATTTTTTTAAGTAAGAGAAAATGTTTTATTCCATTGTAAAGTTGAACACAGCATTATTGCTCTGTAGTTAAACATGCAAAATTCATGAAAATAAAAAATAATGTGTTTGTCTCAATGTTGTTTTGTGCATTGCCTTACAATAAAGTATTTAAATATAATCAGCTTCATATATATTTATCACATACATCAGCTTCTCAGCTAATATGTTTTAATGCAAAATATTACATCCTCTTGCATATTAATCCTAGGGAAGAAATGTCATTGTTGTATGCTTGCATTAATGTTGTCATAATCATCTGGTCTCTGTTAATTGTCTCAGGGTCTGGCTGAAAGTTGCTAAGTAGTGCACTGACCTGAAGAAGAAAAGTCTTTTTGCAGCAGTTAAAGATTAATGTAAAAACTCTTATCTTCTTTGGCCTGATACACAATTAAAAACACTGTGGGAATAAAGAACCTTGTCTATGACAGATACCTTGCTTCTGCTTGGATTCTGACATTTTTTTTTCATCTTTTGACCTGTCTTCATAGTACGTTTTCAACTTTGGTCCTATGCTCTGCCATCTCAAAATTTTAATAAAATTTGCTTTAATAATATATTTATTTATTTATTCCTGGTGGAAATATTCCTGAAAAAGGTGCAGTTGGGGAACTGAAAGATACTAAGAACTGGTAAATCTTCATTGGTTTTCCTCACTATTACTCTCTCTAGGTCTGCCTTTGAAGTATTATTGCTGCTTATCATACGTTCATAGCAAATAGGGCTGGAAGAAAGCTAGAAAGATTGTTCAATTCCTCCTCTTACCCCAAGGCAGGACCAGCTGAACCTAAATCATCCCTGATAGATGTTTGTCTATCCTTTTTTAAAAAACCTCCAGAATTGGGATTCCAAAAATTCCCTAGGCAGTCTATTCATTAACTTCACTGACCTTAAAGTCACAGAGATTGTTTCTTGCTTCGTTTTTCCTAATGTCTAAACTCGATGTTCCATATTGTAGTTTTCCTTCCTTCCTTCCTTCCTTCCTTCACAGAATCGCAAGGGTTGGAAGGGACCTCGAAAGATCATCTAGTCCAACCCCCCCCCGCCAAGGCAGGGCCACCTAGAGCACATCACTCAGGAACACGTCCAGTCGGGTTTTGAATGTCTCCAGAGAAGGAGACACCACAACCTCTCTGGGCAGCCTGTGCCAGTGCTCTGTCACCCTCACAGTGAAAAGGTTTTTCCTTACATTAACCCGGAACCTCCTATGCTCCAATTTGCACCCGTTGCCCCTTGTCCTATCGCTTAGTGAGGCCGAGAAGAGCCTGGCTCCATCTTCCCGACACTCACCCTTAACATATTTATAAACATTGATGAGGTCACCCCTCAGCCTCCTCTTCTCCAAGCTAAAGAGACCCAGCTCCCTCAGCCTTTCCTCATAAGGGAGATGTTCCACTCCCTTGATCATCTTAGTGGCTCTGCGCTGGACTCTCTCTAGCAGTTCCCTGTCCTTCTTAAGCTGAGGGGCCCAGAACTGGACGCAATACTCCAGATGCGGCCTCACCAATGCAGAATAGAGGGGGAGGAGGACCTCCCTCGACCTACTGACCACAGCCCTTCTAATGCACCCCAGGATGCCATTGGCCTTCCTGGCCACCAGGGCACACTGCCGGCTCATGGTCATTCCCCCGTCCACCAGGACCCCCAGGTCCCTTTCCCCTACACTGCTCTCCAGCAGCTCAGTCCCCAACCTGTACTGGCACATGGGATTCTTCTTTCCCAGGTGCAAGACCTTACACTTGTCCTTGTTAAAGCTCATCAGGTTCCTCCCCGCCCAGCTCTCCAGCCTATCTAGGTCCCGCTGAATGGCAGCACATCCCTCTGGTGTGTCAACCACTCCTCCCAGTTTAGTGTCATCAGCAAACTTGCTGAGGGTACACTCCGTTCCCTCATCAAGGTCGCTGATGAAGATATTGAATAGTACCGGACCCATTCCTTCCTTCCTTCCTTAGTACCGGACCCATCCTTCCTTCCTTCCTTCCTTCCTTCTTCTTACAACTAAGCAGTTATTTGCTAAATCTTATTATTTGGATCAATACATGCACATGAGACAATAATTACATGAGACAATAACTTGTTGAAATTTAATGTGGTCAGTGCAGGATCTATCCAACAGTGAATACCTACATCCCCTACACAGTCAGTGGAAAGGCCAAGCAGCTGGCTTCCTGAAGATGATCCTGAGTTAAGATCCTGAATTTGAGCTGAATTAGGTACCTGAACAGTCCAGGAGGTCTTTTGGAGGAGCAACAGACAGTAGTGACTGAAGGAGGAAAAGGGAATGAAAAATGTACCAAGTTATCAAGAGGAAATATCTACTGGTAACCAATCATGTAAACAAAATACTCCATGCCTGGAGTGCTGAGAAATCATTGTCTTCCTTGACATTATTATCCCTGCAATCCAATTCATGTATTGAAGAAATGAGGGGAGAAGATCTATCTGTGAAATCATGACCTTACTGGAAAAATTCTGCTATCTGCAAGATAAGGTCTTCAATCCCTGAACTTGTGCTTAGACAACTGCACTAGGTGTGGAGGCTGATAAATAAAGTGACACTGTGTGTTTGCTCAGGGATAAATACAGGAGTTCCTACCTTATTTACAGGCTAGTATTCGGCCCATGGGCTTTTTGGGTGGATTTTCGTGAGCGTGTAGTTTTAAAAAAAATTAAATGCCTTTTTTTTTTTTTTCCTTTTTTTGTCCTTTTTAATGCAGCTCACATAAAAACAATGGAATTCAATTATTTCTGAATAACCATTAATATGTTGCTCACATTTCAGATGGTTCTACTTTGTTTTGGGCATATTAGACTGTGTTCTTTTGATATGTTTCATTTTTGCAATTGAAGCTTTCTGAACTCACAGTGAGGTATTTGTAGAAAGTTAATTAGCCTGTGCAAAATCACTAACATCTGTTTTCTACTTTAAAATAATTGAAATTGTCTTTTATTGTACGGTTAAAAAAATTAAATAATTAGTGAAATTTTCTGGAATAAAAATGACCCAGGCTGTGTCAGAGACTTCAGACACAGGTTTCATCACCTTTCTTTAGATTGCTGACTGGAGAAAAAAGAAAAAGTTAATTTTACTAAATTGAGTAGTATCTTATAGGCCTGATAGCTACCTTGAAAGATAAAATAAAGACAGACAGACAATATGCTCCCATCCATTTCTGTAAAACACATTATCAGTCTTGAAGAAAATAAGTCAGAGGAAGCTAGTGTTATTACAGTTTAAATATTGACCTTGCACAAATTAGGCCATAATCTTGTTACCAGACTGATAGAGAAAGAGGTGGACAGCTGACAGCTCAGGAGACAGTAGCTTTCAATGACTAAACCCAACACTATTCATTATTATAACCAGAAATTGTTCAGTATGATTTCATGCCATTTACGTGCAGACTCAAAAGTGAAAAATGTACCATACCTGGACTCCCTCTGTAAAGTAGCGAAATCAGGAAATTTCAGAAGACCGTTCGAATTCCATATGTGCTACAAATACTTTTTTGTTGTTGTTTTCTTCTCTGGGCACTCTGTTGAAGTGATTAAGGAAAGGTGAGAGAAACCTGGAGCTCTGTCCCTAGGCCTGAGTTGATATGAACACCCTGCTAACCACCTGGTTGTGTAGCAGTGAAATTTGTGAAACCTGTCATAATTCAGCAGGTTGGGGTGTGGAATCCAGGGGATAGTGTAGCCTTTTCCATTACTTGGAACTGAGTCCATGTGTTCTTCCCATACCAGAATTTTTTTCCTAGGAAGGAGCAAACATCAAACCCAGTCATCTAGAGATCTGCAGTAAAGGTAGCAAATTTTAGTATGCTTGTGTTTTCTCTAGCAATATGTTCTTTGTTTTCTCCTAGCATGGTGTCTCTTTGTAGACAAAATTTTTGGCAAAAAAGTACTTTTATGGGAAATTCCCTTTAATCTTTCCAAATTTCCAAATACTCTTTCTCAAGGACATTGCTGTGGTATAGGGCTATCTTTGTTGGTGACACGGACAGTGGGATCGAGTGCACCCTCAGCAAATTTGCCAACAACACCAAGCTGTGTGGTATGGTCGACACACTGATGCCATCCAGAGGCATCTTGGCAGACTTGAGAGGTGGGCCTGTGCAAACCACCTGAAGTTTAACAAGGCCAAGTGCAAGGTCCTAACTATGGGTCCGCACAATCCCAAGCACAACTACAGGCTGGGTGGAGAATGGATTGAGAGCAGCCCTGAGGAGAAGGACTTGGGGGTGATGATTAATGAAAAACTCAATATGAGCTGGCAGTGTGCGCTGGCAGCCCAGAAAGCCAACCGTGTCCTGGGCTGCATNCAGAGGAGGGCCACAAAGTTGATCAGAGGGCTGGAGCACCTCTCCTGTGAGGGCAGGCTGAGGGAGTTCGGCTTGTTCAGCCTGGAAAAGAGAAGGCTGTGGGGAGACCTAATTGTGGTCTTCCAGTACCTAAAGGGGGTCTATAGGAAAGATGGAGAGGGACTGTTTATCAGGGCAGGGAGTGACAGAACAAGGGGTAAATGGTTTAAACTAAAAGAGGGGAGATTTAGATGATATATTAAGAATAAATTCTTCCCTGTGAGGGCGGTGAGGCACTGGAACAGGTTGCCCAGAGAATCTGTGGTTGCCCCCTCCCTGGCAGTGTTCAAGGCCAGGTTGGATGGGGCTTTGGGCAACCTGGTCTAGTGGAGGGTGTCCCTGCCCATGGCAGGGGGTTTGGAACTAGATGATCTTTGAGGTCCCTTGCAACCCTAACTATTCTAATTCTATGATTCTATTCATTTTTATATACATTTTGTGAGGTATCTTGTAATTCCCTAAGAATTCTTTCTCACTGTATTTACAATGTGAATATTCAGTGTAGAGACTCCTACCAATGACAGCAAAACATTCAGGTGAAATATATCAGGAAATATCTAGAGGTGGTAACCCATAACACTGTGGCAATAAACTCTACTGACCCCTGAAGAGTATTTCTGAGGACTGTGCTGCAAAATAAACAACTGTGTTCTTATATTATTGCAGCATCAAAGTTTATAGCCACAAACAGATGGAAAATGACCATGAGAATATAGTTATGATTGTGCTGGCCATTATTAGAAAGAAAAATGCCTACCAATTTTTTATGATAATCATCACAGAATGGTAGCAGGCGGAGGGGTGCGCATGCTTGCCTGCACCCCTCCATGGAGTTGCTGCTAGAGGCTGCCCATCTCACTGCCAGAGTCCCCTCTTACTGAGCAAAAACAGCAGCAAGGCCACATATAAACGCTGCCAGTAAACTATATTATTTGGCCAGCAGTTGCAGCAGGGATCTACCCAGATAGCCAAGTCGTGAACGTAACACAACCCCTCTGCCAAGTGTGTAGCACTTAAGTACAAAGTCTGCATGATTACAAAGGATCCTTTAAAAAATCTGTCACCTGTTTGGCTCACTCCTTGATTGATAGCTGTATGCACTCCATGACTTAGAAACTTTAAAAAGTAAACATCTGGAATTTCTTGACAGGTGATTTTTTTTTTTCCTTACTTGCAAAGCACTTGGGAATCCTTCAGTACATGAATAACTTTAAGTGGGAAACCAGATAAATAACAATCTGTATATTAAAATACTTCCTCAAGAAATGCATGAGGGTAATGACTGTATTTCTAACTTCAGATCCTATTATTGTCCAGTTTATTGGTTAAACTCTAGAGACAGTCAGAGAACAGAATAGAATAGAATAGAATCATTAAGGTTGGAAGTGACCTCAAGGATCATCCAGTCCAGCCATCCCCCCACCACCTATTA
>VWZZ01002575.1:125146-203329 GCA_013399095.1 Psophia crepitans | reverse complement strand
GTCTGCAAACTTACTGAGGATGCAATAAGGTGCAGCCTTTCCCAGCCTTTCTGCTGCCACTCTGAATTTGGCACTGGGTACCAGCTGCCTCATGATCAGTTTCCAGCCAGCCAAGCAGATCAGCAGCTATTAGCTGCGGGTGGCAAAGCCCCAGCATCAGAACGCCTCTGGCCAGCTGTCTGAAATTAGGGCTACTGGGGCCATGGACCTTGTGGTGATATTTCAGGGACACCACCAGCTCAGCCAGCCTTGTCAAGGTTTTGGCGAGAAACCATAAACTCCACATTGAAACAAATTGATGGAATTTGAACTAAAATTTGATGAATGGAGGCAAAAATGTAACATTCAGAACCACTTTCTTTGGATTCCTTGTATGGCTGTTGATGCACATTTACCTTTGTGAGCCTCCCATGCAGAGAAACACATGCATGTAAGACCTAGATTATGCTGCCATTTCTACGTTTTGCTTTGGTGTCTATTCAAGTGTACCCAGTTTTCAGCTCTTTCTTCTGGAAATAACTAGGAACCAAAAGATCATGGCCAAAGAACAATATATTTTCATTTTATTTTTTTTTAATACCTCTAAGTTAAACAAACCCCCCTCCATTTTGCTTTTGCTGATATTTTTGTAGAATGATTATACTAATATGACCATATACAGAGCTCTGAAGTATACAGAGGAAGACCTAATTTTTTTCAAGTTCTTGATAGAATCTGAAAAATATGTTACTGTCACTCTTTGTCAAAGGAAAGCAAACTTAGGTTTCTTATTGTCATGCATCACTTGGCAGAGATCACTGATGCATGATCTTGATGATCCTGATCTATGTTCATTCTTAAAATCTGATTATTTACCCCTGAGAAGCTTAAATAACATTAGATTTTGCTATAAAAAAATTTTGCAGTGGAAGTTCCAGACACACAAACTGCAAAGATTTTGGCAGTGACTGCCTGCATAAAGAGTTTCTTTAGGCAAGGATCTAAGAACTCCTTTGCTTTAAAGAAGATACCTGTCACTTTCTTTTTTTTTTTTTAACCTTTTACAGAAGAATTGACAGCAACTTCCAAATGGCATACTGACTTTCAGAACTTCAGAGAGTCATGAAGTTAAACTGATTGTAACTCATTCATCCTGATCCTTAACCAGTGTCACCACCTAAAAGTTCAACAGAGAAGATAGTAAGATACCCACAGATTATTTAAGTGATTTAGGAACATGACTGTTCTTGACTTCTGCACAGACATGTGTTCCTGAATTATTATTCTACTCGTAAGAATCTTCAGCTTGTCCCTTCTCTTTGCTGTCCTGTGCCCTTAACCCTGAAACAATGTATTTTAAATCCCAATAGTACTGGTCGTGAAGTTTGTGGAAGCAACTGCAATGTCTGTTTTACCTTTGAAACTGATAGCATTCTTTACTTAAAGCAAATGATTGTGTACTCATTTCCTAGTGCAAGAAAAAGTGATGAAAACAAAATCATCCCAAAACAGTGCGGTATCTTAAAACAGTATATAATACCCTTAAAAGTTTGTAAATTATTACTTTATTCACTTTGGAAGGCAATATATCTTCATCAGTGAAGATGCAAAGTGTAAAACCAAGACTGTAATAGCTACTTACCCACCCTTTCACTCCTACGCACACTATTTAGAAAAACTAGAAACCAAAATTTCTGCCTCTTCTGTCGAATAGAGAAGTACTTTTTCTTAATTCAGATACCTGCAAAGGTGATTTATCAAACTCATTCTTCTTCATGTGATATTATAAAATCAGGTAGCATGCTGAACTGATTGCCATAATTCTTCAACGTTTGTTTTCCTGAGTGTAGCAGATGCATATTGTGAGCTGTTTAAATATCAAAGAGCATTGCTTGTGGATATGCTATTACATTCCTATACCTGTGTTTCCTTCTTAATGACAAAATATGCATTTTCATAGAAAGTTGTGCTGATAAAACTACTTTAAAGTAAGAACTTAATTGTTTTAAAAGCATTTATCAACAGATATCATTAGCAAAGTATTTTAATCACTATAGTTGATGTAGACTAAATGTAAGCATTTATTAATACAAGCTAAACGCTCATTATAAATTTGCACAGAAAATGATAAAATATTATGTATGAAATGAATCATTAGCATGGACCATTAAGTCCTCTATTTTCCTTTAATTGAATTTGTCAGTAGTACCCTCTTTAACTGAAAACCAGTCATAACCACAAAATTAAATAATAATTAAAGAAACAACTATTCAAAGAGTTGCTTGGTAGCTAAGGTGCCATTTAACCAAAACAGCAATTTAATGTAAATTGCAGCCCATGTAGATGTAGTTCTGAAAATTATACATCCTGTGGTTCATATATGTTTGAATTAGCAAAACATTTTCAGCATCACAGTCTAGATGTTCTTATACTGGTTCTGTAAACATAAAGAAAGGCTGAATAAATGGGTGAAAATAGGTATAAATAGACCTATGGCAATTAAAGCTAATTAAGATTTTACAGAAATATACTGCTGCCTGTTCAGTAAATTTTTAGCAGCTTAGAAAATGCACCAACTTACAGCATGTGCATTCTGCCACTCTACACATTCATTCAGTAAAGATGTGTTGAGTGTGGAACCAAAAATAATGCTTTGCCCATCTGGTTTTTTTTCTAACTTTACCCAATTATTAAAACATAGGTGGAACCTCCTATTTACATTGACTTCATTACATTACCTGTTTTGCACAAAAAAAAACCCCAACCCAAATCAAACAAAAAAAAACCCCAAAACCCAAACCACCAAAACCTACCAAAAAAACCCCTGACAACTATATCTTGTTTGAGAGGATAGTGGATCTTGCTGTGTCTGAGTAAGCAACGATGCAGCTCAGAAGAGGTCCAAGAGCCTCCGTTGCATACATGGAGATTTGCCCATGTAACTCCAGGGTCGGGACTGGGACTACCCTTTCTTTTTGCTGATGGTTCTCTTACATCAGTTACCTTTGGGACAGTGGCTTCTTTATTCACAAATTCTGTTTTGCACAACCAGCAGGGGGAGGCAAGATTTAAGGAAATAAACTCAGAAAACTTCATGGAAGCGAGAACTTTTAAAAAGGGGAGGGTGGTGGAAAGCTTTGAACAGAAGAGAGAGGTGAGTAATACAAGACATTAGGGTTAAGCTGGTATTTTGACTGCTACTCTCATGTCAATCAAACCACAACTTGCAGTTGCCACAGGTGAAAGAGCTTGTATCAGTTTGTCCACTTTCCCAATGCAAGCCCCTTTTGCTAACTCTGAATATACAGCTGTAGTAAAATTTATTTTGTTTCCATTTTCTAGGAACGTAAGCTAATATGAAAGAACAGAACTCTAAGTAAATGACGTTACAAGTTTCAAAGAGAATGTCTCTTGTTTAAATATTTCACATAATTGACTACTTGTGTGTAGGAACCAATGAAAGAGATGCACAGCTGGACTGAATGCCCTAAAATTATTTTCAGAAAGCCATATCTCATTGTACTTTTCAATTCTTACTTATACAGCTTTCATTCCTCTGCAGAACAATTTACAAAATAACTTGTGTAACTATTATGGTTAAATGTTGAATCTGCTAAGAACATTTTAGAAGATATTTTCAGACACAGGAGCAAACATTTTTATGTATATTCATGTCTTCTCCATGATTGTTATAATTTAGGGGTACAAGCTTCATGATGAGAACTAATAGTCAATATGTGTGCTAGTCTTCACACAGGACCTATTTTGCAGAGCAAGAAAGGGTGCAGCCTGGCTGTGAAAGATGGGGCTGTTCAGCAGTGTAACAGCTTGGCAGAACCAAGCCCTAAGATCTACCCTGGTAAACCTGCACATGCAAAGCTGTCTGCTCAATAACTGGTCAATGCTTTTTCATCAGGACTACTTACAGGTAGCTGGGTGAGGGCAAAGTACACCATGTGGACCATAGATTAATATCCCATTGGTTAGCAGTGTGGACTATCAATGAGTCTCATCAGGCCATTGCTCCCTTTATACCCTCCCATAGATCCCCAATGTTATCTCCCTCATAGATGGTCTAGGTCTACTTGCCTCCATGCAGTCTAGACATTTCTTTTCAAATATGAATATAATGTATGTGCATGTTTGTTTAAAAACCCTATAAACGTTACGCATATTTATTTTATATGCATATATTGTTAATACCATATAGGTGTGAAAAGAGGTATATATTACTCTTTTTACTGCAGACCAACACTGCAAGAGGGCAGCAGCCTTTCTGCCCTGAGTTCCTGAGGTACAGGGTGTCATTTGCACAACAGACCCTATAGTACAGTATAGTGTGATAAGGCAAGTTTCGCCATGGTTGATGTGCCTTTATTATAACTTTCTACTCTCCGGTGATAGCTAGTCCCAAAGAAGCATGCAGATATAACAGTTATTCATAATTACAGCTTTGACGAGTTATTTGAATCAATGTATTCCAGAGCACAGGAAAAGTTCCAGCCTCATGGCTTTGATACTGACAGATCTGGTGCAAAGTGGGTGTTTGGATACAATGCCAAGCATAATTGGTGCCAGCAGTGGAGATTACATGTGCTAGCTCTATGGAAGCTTATAGAGCTATACAATAGTTGTGAACAAGGCCACGTATGGTAGTACACATGAAGTCAGAACACAATCTTCATGTGAAGGCTATATTATTAATTTGGCGTCAGCCTTCACTCTGTTTTTTGGGAATGAGAAAGAATACAGCTCTTATTGCTTTGGTTCTGCACTTCTGTCAAGTTCTTCACTCAAATCAGAGGGTAGATGCTGGCACCATCCTCCAGATTCAGCTGCTTTTCTTCACCAAGTTTCAAATATAGCATCTAGAAATTTTTATTTTACCTCCTCCAGTAAGGCCATCTGTTCCCATAGCTTTCCCTCAAAACACCTGGCATTATCTTTTTTAGAATTTCTGGACTTCTATGATTTTTTTATCCTGTTTAGGGGGAAATAAAGATTTGAAAATACACTTTTAAATAAAGCAGTATACATATCTTTTTTGTTGCATTTCCCATGTGTCATATGGGATAGTGGCAGGCCATTCTGGGTGAATCCAAAGGTCCATTTCACCCATATTCCTGCCAGGATCAGATGCCTATTGAAGATACTTTACAAAGTGAAAAGGAAATGTGTGTTAAAACTAAGTAGCAACAATTCCTCAAAGCTCAGACACTGGATTATTTTATCGAAATGGAGTTCTTCGAGGAAATAGTTGGTTTCATTCCCTTTCTCTATAGCAAGCAATCTTGGCACATTGTAACAAAGTTTTCCAGAAAACTCATTGTCTTAACACAAATATACTATTACTTAAATAACTAAACTCCTGGATTTAAAACCACAAATTCACAACCTGGAAATACCCCACAAACTTTTTGATGTTGCAGTTGCATGAGAAAGATATGAAGATTTGACAGATCTAAGAAGGGATTTGTGGTCTGGAGAACTCTCTGAAATTCCTTGGCCTGTCTTATGCAGAAAGTCAGACTAGACTCTGGTGATCGCTTCTGGCCTTAAAATAGAATAATTTAAAACAGATTCAGTTCCAGCAGTTTCTAAAAGGTCTGGTAAAACTTAGTGAATTAACATTTGGAAAGTTAGATCATATTCATGCTTCAAGTAGTCTCAGTTTCTCTTCTGCAGCCTTTTTGTACGTGTGAATAACCAACCAGGTATGAGTAGTAGTGTTTCTTGACCAGCAAATGGATATGCATCCAAGACACCTGAACAGCACCTGCTCCTCTACAGGCTGTAAATTTTGACGAGGGAAGACTTCTTGGTTGGTGAGCTGAAAAGTTTTGGATCCAGTGGCTGTCCCATCACAGGTATCCTTTTCACATTACACTGCAAGTGAATCTGCCTAAAGTACAGACTTATTTCAGCGATAACATTTGGGACCAGTGACAAATGCCTGGCTGATCCAGTTGTATAACTTATGCTCAGCTACACAGACAACCCCTAAGAAATTGTTACGAGCTTGTGTTACAGCACTTCTAAAAAGAGGGAAGGATGCTCCAGAGCCAAACCCCATCAAGCCAATGTCTTTAATATATCATTTTAAAGATAAAGCACTGAAGTAATTTATAAACTGTCTGTCACCAGTGGCTGAACACCACCTTCTTTCCAAGCAAGCTGAATTACACTTGAGAAAGTATGTCCTGGCTGAGCACTGAACATCATTCAACTTGCTGAAGTTGGGTTTGAAAGTGATATGGGCACAGATGCGGTGTTCAAAGGCCAATCAGCTGTGTCTGACACCATATACCACCAGATGCTTTTAGATAAAATACAGTACATGAGAGAAAATCAATGCATAGTAAGACTGATATGATTTCTATCCAGAAAAGAACAAAATGCCCCATAATCAACAATGATTTCTACACGGAACTCTGCAACAAGCAGAGCCAATATTAGAGACTACACTATGACCTACCCCAGGGGAATGTGCTTGAGTCTGCATTATTCAGTATCTACATGAACAAACCCACTCTTACAGCAGAACTTTTATTCCTGCAAGCAATGTTTGTATCCTTGTCCAGATTAAGGGCTTCATTTCAGTCCAAGCCAGATTTATGTCCGTTCTCCTCAGGTTCTCAGGTTACACTACTAAAACCGAATTACACACCAATCTGACAAAAAAGAAAGTGAATATCTTTTTTTTTTTTACTTTTTTTCCTGAAATCACAAGTCCAGTAAACATAGTGTAATTTGGAATAGGATATCATTTGCCCACTGATGCAATTCTGTTTATTTTGGGCATATGTAGAACAGAAAAAAATATAAGGTCCATGCCCAGAATAATGTACTGAAGTTCATAAATTCTAAATGGAGGCTAACCCAAGAACATCGTGAATGATTACACTTGCCCTCTCCAGGGGCTTAATATTTTATATAAAGGATTGTTCCTGCAAAGAAGTTACACAGTGTTAAGAGAAAGTTGCCGGTGGATTACTTAATGCATTATACGAGCTGAATGGAACAAACTGCCTGGGTTTTCTGGGATCACCCCACTGAAAACCACCAGCACTGTTGTGAATAAAGTGGAACCCATCTAACAGATTGAAGGCTGAGGTACTGACTGCTGGGGCATGCTGCAGCTGTTGGCCAGCTGCTGGAAGATTTCTGACTACAATGGAACCATTTAATAAATCATCAAGGGTTCTGCATCCCATTCAGCTTGTTTAGCAAAAAATGAGCATTGACTTTTTCAAACAGTTACTTGAGAGTTCAAGAGTAGACTGACCAGTCTGGAGATGTTTCAGCTATGTTCATAAACTGTTGGTGGCACAAAAGATTTATATGAATATAATACATAGACATGACAACGTGGGAAACCACAGACCAGAAAATGTCATAACATACCATGGATGGTAACTCTTCTGTGGAGCAAGATGTAATATGCAAATGATTTTGGAAAAACACACAGTCACCATAGAAGGACATGGGAAAAAACAAAAGATCGTTGGTGCTCAGAAGGTTTAGCTTAAAGTGTGTGATTCTTCTATTCCCCTGATCTACAGCATTTTAATCAGCTTGAGTGCTCCATATTTCAAGTACGAAGTGTGGAAAGATTTTCCAGAGAAGTTCATATAGCTAAACATCAACACAAATAACGTTGTCGTGTATTAGATCAGCTCTTTCAATAACAAGTTCAGCTTTTTTCTTTTTCTTTTTATTTTTTTCAATTCTGGGATATACTCATACCTTAATCAGAGGTACCATAATACAATTCATAAAATGCTATAAGGCCTTTGACTTACAGATCACACTGTTTCCCTGTTTCAGGTAGATAATGTTGATTTTTAATTTGATTTGTCTTTTAAAAAAGAGCTGCTTGTTTCAGAGTGTGTTCAGATTATTTAGCCCCATTTATGTTTTTATGTCTGCCTCTGCATCTCATGATTTTCTGGACAGATGTATCATTTTCCTTTCCAAATTCATGATGGCTCTTCTTCTGGCTTTGAGGTAAATTTACAATTTATTTTATGATATTACATAATAATGTCAATTATCTGAAGATGCTTACAAGGGAGGAGGACAGGCAGCCATTGGAGTAAATTTTACATGGGCTTACGTGGTTATTCAGTCTTATGAATTATTTGCTTGCACTTTTGTCAATGCAATATTATATCAGCATAAATCCTTACTGATTTTATATACTTGATCTTAAAATTTGATAATACAAATTCAACTCAACTGTTATAATTCTTCCATTAGCTTTTGCCTTTCCTCTCCTGAAGATTGCCAGCAGGATTAGATTTACATAGAGTACTTTCAATGCATAGTGTTATGCAATGTGTTTGTTACAGCAGTTTGCAAAAAGTCTTGTCAAGAGAAACTCACAATATTAGAAGTTGCACAAGGCCAGATCAGATGCGGTGCGCCCCTCACAGCTTCATGAAGGGCAGAGCAACAGATAATGGGACAAATAGGAGAAATTTCTTCTCGGAAAGGGTGGTTGGGGATTGGAATGGGTTGCCCAGGGAGGTGGTTGAGTCACCGTCCCTGGGGGTGTTTAAAGAAAGGTTGGATGTGGTACTTAGGGACACGGTTTAGTGGCTAATAGGTGGTGGGGGGACAGTTGGACTGGATGATCCTTGAGGTCTCTTCCAACCTTTTCTATGATTCTATGGTTCTATGATTCTATGAAATAGTTGATGCTGAGATCAGAGAGGGAAGAAAACTCTGTAGTGAAGGGTATCGCTTGGTAAAGAACATATCAAGTAAGTTCCTTAAATAGCAGGGAAGAGTTCATTCAGAACGGGAAAGGAAATTAGAGGCCACGTGAAGTTAAAGAGTCAGAGAGGTTATCAGCATAGAAACTTAAGTAATCAAAGATGGTAATTTGGCAGTATGTTACAGAAAAGAAAAAAAAGGAAGTTGAAATCACTTGCAGATTTATCAGCTGTGGTTGCACTTTATCAGGCCAAAGTCGTCTTCTCCATCATTATGAGAAGGGCGATGAACATGTAGCAACTCACCTTCTGCACCACATATTCCATCTGATTTTACAGGCCTTGATAAAGCAGATCTTGTACTTGAAAAACCTTTTGGCTTCAGTAGTAGATTAACCATTACTAACAGCCAAACTCCCACTTAGTCGCTCAGCCATTTCCCTCACCTTGGTAGGATAAGGGAAAAGAAAAAGTAAACCAGGAATAAGAATTCTTGTGGACTGAGATAAGATCCTTTCCAACTTTAGTGATTCTATGATTCTATTCTATGAAAGACAGGGAAATTGTTTACCAATTATGATCATGGGTAAAACAGACTTGTCTTAGGAAAAATTATTTCATTGCCAATTAAAATGGATTTGGGTTTTGAGAAACAAACAAACAAAATTTACAAACATTAAAGCAATAAAATTTCTCCTCCATTTCCCAGGTTCAGCCTCATTCCTCTATTCCCATCTCCTTTACCCTAGTCATGTGGGGTAGGAGGAATGGAGAATGAGGGCTATGGTCAGTACATAACAGTTTGTGTTTGGAGCTCCTTCCTCCTCAAACTTTTCCCCTGCACCAGCATGGACCCTCCACAGGGCCCCTGTCCTTCATGAATCACCAGTTCCACCACGGAGCACCTTCTCCTGCCTCCTGCTCTGATTTTAGTGCTCCCTCCACTCTTTCTCACCCTGGTTTGTGGGGTTTTTTTTCTCTCCTCCTCTGCCTGTCCAGAGTTTTTGCCCTTTCTTAAATATGTTTTCCCAGAGGCAACACCAGCTTGGCTGCTGGGCTTAGCTGTGTCCTGTGGTGGGTCCACTGGAGCTGCCTGACACCAGTTGTGTATGGCATGGGGCAGCCCTTGGTCTCTTCTCACAGAGAGCACCCCACTACCAACACCTGGCCACCTACACCCAATATGGTTTTACACTATAGTGTAATGCTGCTGCTTCCAATGGAGGCACAGAAATCTGAAGGACTGAAACAGTATTTTGTGAGTTTCTATTATGTGAGGTGATGCCTGTGTATGATGTCATCCGTTTGTGTGAAGAGATGACTTGCAGTTAGACCACATAGTTGAGAAATACAATAATTTTGTTGTTATCCTGGCTGATGAAGGATCATTTAACCCTTGCTTGCAGTTAAAGTACTGTAAAAAGTTGAAACTGTTCAGAGTTGTAGCAATAGTGAGAAATCACGGTCCCTCACATAAATAACCTGTGGGTTATCAGCAGAATTTTAATAATTTGGAATTAAAGAAATCAAAACTCTCATACTATAAATTGATGAAAACCTTACAAAATACAGAGCTAGACAAAGCCTGACTTGACTTTTCCATGCTTTTGCAAACTACTGGGTGAGAGGTGCAAAGTCCACATGTGGAAAAGAGAGCAGAAGGGAAGGAAAGGACATAAATGTCAAAATCCTCCATCTATGCTCTTACAAATCTTCCTGGTTGCCTGTAATGATGGGTCTGTAAATAATGACTGACGTGGTCCAGTAACAAATTTCTACTTCCTAGAGATAGGAGGAGTTGTTTGGAAGGAATCCTGACACAGTGATCTTCCTCTAAGTCATACTACCTTCAAATTTTCATCCCAGGGAGGTGCAGGTCACACGTTTTCCCCTTCAGTCTCTTTTTGCCTTTACTCAGGACTCTAACTACAGGTCTGAAATTGCCATAAATCTTTGTTCTACAAGCAAGAACTTGCCTCACTAACATTTAAAAGGACTATTGCTAGCAAAATCATTAATAAAACTCCACACATATTTTGCAAAAGACAATAGATCCTGTATTCTTTAAAATATATATATATATAAACAAAAAAAGAAAGTCCAGGCAAATTCAGAGCAAGGAGGTAAAATGGAAGCAGTAGCAGAATTCAGTGGAATTATATAATTACAATTACTATTACCCCGATATGGGAACCAGGTGGACTGTAGAAGCGAAGAATAACGTTGCATCTCAATTGCCACTAGCTGTTTGTTGGTTTCAGTTCCCACAGCACTGGAGCGGGAGACATCTTGGTGCTCCCTCAAGGATCTGAGATCTTCCTTAGATGGTGAAAGAAGTTGTTTAATCCTGATTCAGTATAAAAGCAGAATAACAGTACACTATTTGCTATTTTGAGTATAAACATATTCTTCATGATAGTGGGGGGGAAAAATCAAGTAAGACTTAAGCTCCAGATTTTTATGGATAATTAAAGTATGAATGTGAGTAAACCTAGACCTCTTTTAATATAATTCCTGAATGTGTGTTCAGCTTGGGTCTTTACTTAAAAAGTTCATAATACATGACATTATATGTTATGCATTCACTTTGTAAATGTCAAGCTCTTGATGGAAAACAATTTTTCATTATTTATTCAACTTTCCCTGTACATCCAGCAGCACTCAGGACTAGAATTTCCGCGCCTAGTTGTAGGTTTATCATAGAAACATCTCAGTTAGGAGCACTGTTGCTTTAAGGTGGGGTTTTCTGTGTTTGGTTTGGTTTTTTTTTCTGAAAGCAGTGAAGAGGCTAAAAGATTGTCAACAATAATCATGCAGCCTAAGAGCTGAGTCAGCTTTAGAAAATGTCCTTTTTCTTTCTTTTTCTCTGTTTTCTGTCTGTAACAAGAGCTAAGGGCTATGTTTCTAACTTAATCCTGTGGATAGATGGATGAATAGTCTGCATAGCTGCACTTATTATTTTGCTTATTGTTTCTGCTTCCTGTTGTACAGGCAAGGACACTCTGCTCATGAGGACACTTCTTCTCAGAACTTTCTAGGACTTTGGAATTAAGACAAGTATCTCCTTTTCTGAGAAGTCTTTGAGGAAAGGATATCACATAGGTATCTTTTATTGATTTCACCTGATATCTGAAAGAAGATTAAAAGTAATAGCATTCTGGGCATTAGCAACAGTGAATGTAAAATCTTCATTGGATGAGTTCCGTACATTTTTTAGAAGTCAGGATAGCTAAGCACAGACAGAAACAGCTACTGAACAGTCTGGCAAGCAGACGTGGATAGAAGGCAAAACATAGCAGGGTGATGTTTGCTAGTCGCACAGTTATTTTGTGTGATACTCAGAGTGAAGCATTCTTGCATAGGAAAACCATAGTGATTCATGTGTGGTTGTGAATGAGTTTCTAATAATGCTCACAAATTCTCTGGAGTTTGCAAAGGAATTCTGACATTGTTCATTAATAAAACCCAATACATTCCCTGTACTCCCTGCCTAGCACAAAGCGAAACTGATTCTGCCATTATTAATAGAGCCCATAATGCAATTACTTATTTGGGGTGGGTAGTAGAAGTAGTAACACAATAAAGCACAGGCAAATATAGATGAGCATTGAGCTAGGAGACTAATTTTAACAAAATAATGAATTGTGTTTCTCACAGGAAAAAAAAAAAGGAAAAAAGAAAACAACAGTGTAAAAGTGTTAATTAGAGCTGGCCAAAAAATCAGGGATTCCCTGCTTTGCATGATTTATACATTTGGCTTCTGCATGATTTATATATTTATTGTTAGACTAAACCCTTTAAAACCCAAGCAATTTAAAGGAAAATTAATGTAGAAACATAAGATCTTTGTGGTTTTCAAAGAGTTTGGGATCTCTTCAAGGAGATTGACATTCCTGTCAATTGCCAGTGAGTATTTTACAGGAATATTAATTTCCCTTGCTGGCAGGTCTCCCAACCTTCCAGCACCCTTGCCATGTGGACTATTCCATAGGTACAGATCACTACAAGAGACTTCTTTACCCTGAAACTTAACTTCAAAACAGGAAACTTTGGAGCTCTGGAAACCTTGGCTGAGATACTGGGAACCAAGCCATGTCTGCCCCAGTGCTTCAGATTTTGGGTCTCTGACACTGTTTCTGGATAGACAGGGGTTCTGCCAGGGAAGTGAGGTTGTGGAAACATGATGGTTGCAATGCTGCAGGACAGGAATCCAGCTTTTCCAGTTTTCAGGAAGAGCCATGCACCAGGTTTCCAGGTCAAAGACAGTCTTCACCTTATCAATGGGTTTTTATTTTGTAATTTGTGCAATAACCGTCTTTCTCGCTTTTCCCCTTTCACTGATGTATTCACAGGGAAAAAAAAGTCACAAAATCATAGAATCACAATAAGGTCTCCCTGAGGCCTTCTCATCTCCAGGTTGAACAACCCCAACTCTCTCAGCCTGTCCTCACAGAAGAGGTGCCCCAGCCCTCTGATTGTTTTATGTCGCCCTCCTCTGGACCCACTCCAACAGCTCCATGTCCTTCTTATGTTAGGGCCCCCAGAGCTGGGTGCAGTACTCCAGATGGGGTCTCATGAAAGTGGAGCAGAGGGGCAGAATCACCTCCCTCAACCTGCTGGTCACACTGCTTTTGCTGCAGCCCAGGATCCAGTTGGCTTTCTGGGCTGCAAGCCTACATTGCCGGCTCATGTCCAAATTTTCATCAGCCAGCACCCCCAAAGTGCTTCTCCACAGGGCTGCTCTCGATCCATTCATCCCTCAGTCTGTTCTGATACTGGTGATTGCTCCAACTCGGGTGCAGGATCTTGCACTTGGCCTTGCTGAATTTCTTGAGATTTACGTTGGCCACTTCTCAAGCCTGTATTGAGTTTNCCAAGAACAGTTACAGCCAGAGAAAGGAATGAGAATGTGTGAAAGAAACAGCCCTGCAGACACCAAGGTCAGTAAAGAAGGAGGGAGGAGGAGGTGCTCCAGGCACCGGAGAAGAGATTCCCCCTGTAGGCCCTGGAGAAGATCATCNTGGTAACGCCTCTGGGATAACACACTTAAGAAGGAGGAAAAAAACCTTGTGCAGTACCAAGAGCAGTTACAGCTAGAGAGAGGAATAAGAATGTGTGAAAGAAACAGCCCTGCAGACACCAAGGTCAGTAAAGAAGGAGGGAGGAGGAGGTGCTCCAGGCACCGGAGAAGAGATTCCCCCTGCAGGCCCTGGAGAAGATCATAGTGAGGCACGCTGTCTCCCTGCAGCCCACGGAGGTTGATGGTGGAGGAGATATCCACCTGCAGCCCATGGAGGACCCCATGGCAGAGCAAGTGGATGCCCAAAGGGGACTGTAACCCCATGGGAAGCCCACGCTGGAGCAAACTCCTGGCAGGACCTGTGGTCCCATGGAGAAAGAAGCCCACACTGGAGCAAGTTTTCTGGCAGGACTTGTGACCCTTGTAGGGGAAACCATGCTGGAGCAATCTGCTTCTGAGGTTTGCACCCTGTGGAAGGGACCCATGCTGGAGCAATTCAGGAAGAACTGTAGCCTGTGTGAAGGACTCACGCTGAAGAAGTTTGTGGAGGACTGTCTCCCATGAGAGGGAACCCACACTGGAGCAGGGAAAGAGTGTGATGAGTCCTCCCCCTGAGGAAGAAAAAGCAGCAGAGACAATATGTGATCAACTGACGACAACCGCCATTCCCTGTCCCCTGAGATGCACTCCAGGGGGGAGAGGTAGAGAAATGGGGAGTGAAGTTGTACTGAAAAGAAGGGAAGGATGAGGGGAAGATGTTTTTAAGATTTTGTTTTATTTCTCATTATTCCACTCTGATTTGATTAATAATAAATTTAATTAATTTTCCCCAAGTCAAGTCTGTTTTGTTTGCTACAATAATTGGTGATTTGTTATATTTTCTCTCCTCTGTCCAGATGAGGCAGGGAGTGATAGAGTGGCTTTGGTGGGCACCTGATGTCCAGCCAGGGTCCACCCATCACAATCCCTCTATATGACATCCCTTCCCTCAAGTATATCACCTGTATATAGATAATTATTCACATTAAGTAAATCTTCTATATCACAGGAAATTGCAGTTTATTTAATAGATCAATAATGATTTCTGCAAGGACCTTCCTTGTCTATAGTATCATTAAAAGGTGATCATCAGTTTCCATAGATAGCTACAGAGGTGCTGCAGTCTCTTTTAGTATGCTAGTATTTTTGCAGTGTGATGGTTTTTTCCATACTATCACTTCAGACCCATAAGACTGGATGTTGTTTGCCATGATTCAAACCATTTGCATCACTCAGTTCCAAGTACCATGTTGTTTTCAGGATCCATGTCTGGACATAGGGTGACAACCCTTAAGAAAATTTTTTAAAAAACCACTGATGGTCCCGTATTACTGTTGTGAATTTGGTTCCACAAGGTCTGCTTGGTGATGCTTTCCTTGTCACTATAACAAAACTTTTTGTAACAGCCTGGGCAACAGTGGTGGCTAATCACTGCCTGTACTTTCACTGGGCATTTCAGTCATGTGAAATGACTGAGCATTGCCTTGATGGCTTCCACGTGTCACAAGGAGGATGTAATACTTTCCCATGAATGGTGCTTTTATTGAACTGTATTCTGTTATTCCTCGATGTCTCAGACCTGCAGCATCATCCTGAAAATACGCTGTTTTGGTGCTGGAAAATCTGAGGCTGTCAACGGAGTGGAATTAGAAAGAGCACACATGTAAATCTACATAATCCTTTAGAGGTTTTAAATGATCTCCAGCATTAACACCCCACATATTGTCAAATCTCTTGGACTAGCGACAGGCCACTGGAAAGAGCAGGCTGGCAGTAGAGCTAGTCAGAAGTTTTCCAGCAAAGCAAATGCTGATCTGTTTCATTTGAGGCCCAGTTGGAACTAAGATATGTCAATAAGATAAATAAAGGAATGGCCTCACCTTTCCTTCAGTGATGTTGTGTGCGATTTCCTGCAGATTTCAGATTAATTTGTTGCCTAGTCTTTTGCAGTGACGTCTGAGCTTCCTTTAAAATAAAAATTACTGATATGTAGACAAACACGTTAACTTGCCAAAACCCCTCACGGTTTCATTCAGTTATCCTGCAGAAACAAAAGAGATTTATTGGCATCTCTTTCTCTGCCTAACGCTTGCGGCAGGAATTCTGTTATATTACTATTTACAAAAAAGTTGAAAACTGTGTTAGACTTTATTTGCTTGCCTATTATGTGCCAAGGAATGTTTATGTGTCTAACTGCACTGGAACTTTTCAAAATTATTTAAGTGATATTTAAAAAGAAGAGGATTTTTGTATCATCAGCTAATAATTAGGCAGTGTGAACTGGTTCTGGCCAATTAGGCTGGAAGTGTTTTCATTTTCTAAGCCAATAGAACCTATCTATAGCATTCCATAATAAAACAAATTAATTAATTTAATTAACAAAACATAAATTCTAAAATGAAACATGATTTTGAGTGGGTAAGTACCCATGTCAAATGGTGTCTTATAACAATAAAATTTCATTCAACTGGTTGGCCAGATTATTCATATGGCTTCATGCTTTCCTGCTTGCTGGCAAGTAGCAGGCATGCCTGGTTACTCTGAAACTTCTGCTGCATGGAGAGATTGCCTTTCGATTCTAGAGAAACTCTGTTGTTGTGCCTACTTTCTGTAGCATTTTATGCTTTCCATGTAAGGCAAAACCAAATGCATTATATTTGTCTGTCTGAAGAGAAAATGCCGGAAAAGTGGGGTCACTTCTGTTAAAATCTAACGCAATGTTCTAGACTCTTCTTTAAATGTCCGTGGTCCCAGGGGCTTACAAGCATGAACATGAATGAATTTGTTCAATCCGTGACTCCTGGGGTAAATCTATCCAGAGACATCAGATCACTAAAATGAATCTGCAGGAGCACAAGGTCTACCAGATCACTGCAGCAGTTCAAAGCGTGCTGGTGCCAGTCCCAGTATACTTACACTGGACCCAGAAATTGCACAGATGTAATAATATTATTTTCACTTGCAAATTCTCAGTGATTTAAATTCGTTACCGAACAGACACTCTTCTATAGCTTTTTCTTGTGAGCTTGTCCCAGGTGCCTGATTGCAGTCATCAAACGTACCATACTAAGTATTTATATAAATATATCATAAAATAATCAAATATGATGAGCTATTCCCTTTGTTCCTTTATGTTGATACACTTTTCACAAAATATTTAATATGCTTCTGAAAATGACGATGCCAGTGATAAAGCTAGTTTGCAGTTTCATAGATAATTTATGGAAGTTATAAAAAATGAACCAAATTGTCATAACAACATGACAATGTGAACATTCATGTTTACATAGTGTCCACATACAATACAAATACTGAATATTAATATGAAATGAGAATTTATAAAATTTGCAGTAAACATAATGTAGAAAAAAATAACAACTTGATACAATCCCAGCTTATATTGCAACCTATAAACAGATTTTACTTTATGAATGGCTTTGACATTTCCCTTAATGTGTATTGTTTTACATCTTTAACCACAAATCTTGGTATATTTTAAATGTAAATTAGATCATATCTATCGTGTTTCTCCTTTCAGATAAATAGTCACTCTAATTCAAGAGAAGGGAAGAAAGTCCATAGACAGCATTTTAAATGTACTTGGCACATATTCATCCCAAGGGGTGCAAGTAGCAAAAAATGCTTGGATCGGATTCTGCCACTTCTGTTCTCAGAAAGTAGCGATTTGTTTGTTCAGTAATTCTGTTGGCTTGCAGCAAACTGACAGTCATTTCCCTAAATATAGGCTTTTATTGCTTTTTTGAGATACTCTGAGACATTCTCCTGGGGCAGGCAGATGGTATGCAGGACCTGTGGGAGACCCACAACTTCATGATGCTCCTCTAGAGCAGCAACTATGACCAGGCAGGACTCAATAGGGTATCTCAAATGACACCTGATACTTTTAGGCAACCAGATCACACCTATAATGATAGCCAGTAACGTACCTCTTCTGAGGCAAGTCTTTGTATAGGGTCATTGCCTCAAAGTGATGACAGAGGATGCAGCGTCTGCTTGCTACTTGTTTGTTCTGTTGGCATCTTCTCTGTGGTTCATTGATATCTGGAGAAATTGAATGAATCATGAGATCTGTGCCTTTGTACCATGCTAATACCCTGAGAGTATTACAGTTATAATTATAATACTTGAACTGTGTTGATTTCCGTAGTCTATTAATTACACTACTAGCAACTGGGAACAAGGCCTGAGGTTTTCATTTTCCTAGCAGCTCCAAAGCCTGCTTCTTGTCTACCTTTTCCCAAGCAATGCCCTTAGGCATGCTGAACTGCGGGCTTAGGTAGCCAGTCAGAGATGACACAGACCTCTGGTTGCCTGTATGCATCACTAAATTTGAAGCCTTTGGGTCAAAATGTGAACATTGCCCAGTACTAGATAACAGCTCATGGTTTCTCCTCAAAGGTTGAAGAGAAGCTAAACGTTACAGCGTTTAGTGGCAGAATTGCTCTTCGGTGTCTCCATCTCTCTCTCTCTCTTTCCTTTTCTTCATTGACTGTTTAGAGACCCCAGACAGTTATAATTCTGAAGTTAGATACCCAAAAATGCTTTTTAAATTTAGATGAGATAAAAGTAGACCTTAACAACTTGGTTTCACCATTATGTCAATGAATCAATGTTATGTAAATGCATTGCTTCTGTCTCATGAAGGGTCAGTTAAGTGTGTAAAAGTGAAGATGTGAAGTACTGTCTAAGAGGTTAGACATTTCTATTATTACCACCAGGAATGTGAATGTCAGAATTTTTGAAATATAAATATTTCAGCCAGATGTTGTAACCCCTGTCTTCTAAGGTGCATAGTGCATATGCTTTTTCATCACTTGGTTGGCAAATCATCCACATAATACCATGGCTGAGGGTATCATAGACATAAGTGCTTTGTGTATAATTAAAACTTGAAATAGTATTCAAACACTGCTAACTTCCGAAAACATTGTAGAGGCACAAATGACTGAATTCAGCTGCATGATCCCCCACTACTTAATTCTGTACTAGCAAATGGGACACTACTGAAATCTGATAGCACTTTCAGACTCCTTCACTGTGCAGTACCCACTATGCTTATTTGTCCAAGGACAAATCCTAAGCAATTTGGCTCAAAGGGGGAAAAATTTTACTTCTGGTAATTAATTTCTATGCCTGAATTTTATCTTGTTTTTATCCTAAGTGGTGTTGCTGTTCACAGTTTAGTATTACTTTGATAATTCATCATGCAAAATTGTATTAGTTATTTTTATTTATTTTTCATAAATATTGCCTGTGTCATGCACTATTCGTGTCTATTTTAGAAAGCCTGGGCAAAAAATGCACACAAGTAGACTTCCTTCTAATTTACTAAGCCTTTCTAAATGCTGAAAACTTACAGGTGCAAATCAGACTATCTGCATCAGTCTTTGGCTTATTTCTGTCTTGGCAAGTACGAACAGATCCACGGTAATCAATTCAAAAGATATTAGAGCCATTATCGGTTGTAATTATCATGACACCTGGGCACAGTCTTTTGAAATAATTATTAAAGGCATCACCAGTGTGCAAAGGTTTTGTTAATCATTGATTTTATATCAGTAAGTGTTTAACGGATTTTATGACTCTTAATATGAAGCTGAGTGTCTGTTTCACTTACAGAAATATTAAAAAATAGAATGAAAATAAGAGTAAAAAACAGTTATAGAGGTTAATCAGGAGCAAAGAATTAAGGTGAAGATACTATGATCATTCTTAGCATTCCAGTGTTCAAAATCAGAGCTGACTTGTTTGAAAAATGTCAGTGTTATATATTGAAATAGCTCCCTGCCAAATAAAATATATGCAACAGGATTTATAGTACAAGATTGAGGAAGGGGCCTTGGAGTCTCCTTTTTCTTAAGGTTGTATGTGTGCTTGATTATTTTTGTTTATTTTTTGCGGCTGTGACCCTGAACGTTTAAAACTGAGCAGGCACTAGTTCCTATTCCTTCTTGTTGCCCCTACCATGGGGCTTGGGAAAGACAGTAGCAGTGGGATTTTAGAGTATTTTGCCACATTCTCTCCTTCTGTAGCACCGTGAGGTTTTGTTCTGGACACCTCGGTAAGGGCTTTTGCTCTGGGATAACCTGTCTTTCTACACTGAGTGATTAGAAAAAATTGGTTTCTAAGTTGGTTTCTAAGCATTGAATGCTAAGCAGTATGAACACCTCCTTCTTCTTCCCTTCTCTCTCCCTCACGCGCTATTTTGTTCAATATGTTACTGCATATGCTGTGTTTGGCCTAAAACTGATGTGTCCTTTGATCTTCGGTGGTGATGAATGGAACGATGATGATGAATGGGCATCCTACAGAGATTAAAATCATTACACCTGTGGAAGATCAAACCTACGTATGTCAGGAATCTGAGATCTTTTAACACCTGTCTTCTACGCAGTCTTGACATGTAGCGCTACCTGCCTTGAGCAGTGGGTCACAGTCTTTTATTAGTTAATTCCTCTTCTACCCTTTTGATCATTTTGACCTATTATATGCCTAGTTAAAACTGGTTTCCTGCAGTTCCTGTAGCAGAGATCAAAAGGTGCATTTCATATCTTATGTGCCTATATCAGGATCATCTCCAGAAGCAGCAGTCCTGAAGCCAAACAAGCTGATGTGCAGGTCCCCGTAGCTACAGTCACAGATTGTGCATTCTGGTGGATGGCCAAAGACATATAACTTTACGAGGATACTAACTCACACTCCCAAACATTTGTTGTGCATGCAAGATACAAAATGTCTTTAACCAGGCATTCCTTCAGCTATATCTACCAAAACCAATGTGAGATAAATCTAAGGCTCAGCAGTTTTAATGTCACTGATTTAAGAGAGTGAATCTAAGAGTTAGGTAAAAAACCTTGTGAGTGAGGGATAATGACAAGTGATGAGTTTGAGTTCCTAAAAGTCACTGGCTAGCCAGCAAAGTTGTATAGAACAGATTTTGTAGCACTGACTGAAGAAATCCACCTCTGAAGAAGAAATAGCAGTAGTGATATTGCTGTCTTGTAACTATTTTTAACTAAAGGTCTACAGAGAGATGGAAAATCAAAAAATAAAAAGCGAAACATGTCCCCAAAGTGCCTAAATAAAATCCATCCTTATTTTGTATCATCTCAGAGGATGACTTCTCTAGTTTTTTCCATCTCCCACTGTATCTTTTGCTGTTGTCCATTTCTTTTTTTCCTTTTTTTTTGTCTTTCTTATTTATTTCCAGGTGGTGGTAGTGGTTGTTGTTCTTCCAGTTAAATTCACTCCTTTCCTAGTTTTTTCCTTCAGAGAAGCAATAAGGTGTGGGAGATAAGCAACACAGCTGAAACTGATGGTAAGCTGAATGTCATGGGAGGAAAATGATCCTTCAAGTATGAGCTACTTCAGTAGCATAGCACATTAATTGTCAAAATGGAGAATAGGAGAGAGGAAGTGTGAGTCAAAGTTATAGAAAATATGTGAATCTAAATGACTGCAAATGTATATCAAACTGATTAAACTGTATACCTCCCATGGAAAGTAACAGAAGTCCTTGCATGAAGAGAAGGTTTGGTTCTTCCAACCATCTCTGAAGTAGTATCTGCTTGTCTTGGCTGATAAAATTTGTAGCGGTTCATCCATGCTTTATCTGTGTATGTATATACACAAATAAGCAATATATATGTATGTGAATACAGATATGTCTATATATGCACATATACATTTATGTATATACATGTACATATATTCAAAAATGCCCCTCAAGAGGGAGACAGTGGTCTAGATCCACCTATTTTTCTGGATTGGGTTCCAGAAAGTGTTTTTTCCTCACCGTCTAGTCTACTACATATAAAGCCATCCTTTCTCCTGTGTGAAACTGCTTGAATAAATCACAAAAGTCCTGTACAATGTTAATGCAGTATTTTGATAACTAATGATAGAATAGAATAGAATAGAATAGAATAGAATAGAATAGAATAGAATAGAATCATTAAGGTTGGAAGTGACCTCAAGGATCATCTAGTCCAACCATCCCCCCACCCCTATTACCCACTAAACCACGTCCCTAAGTACCATATCTAACCTTTCCTTAAACACCCTCAGGGACGGTGACTCCACCACCTCCCTGGGCAACCCGTTCCAATGCCCGACCACCCTTTCCGAGAAGAATTTTCTCCTCATCTCCAACCTGAACCTTCCCTGGCGCAACTTGCAGCCATTTCCCCTTGTCCTGTCACTAGTTATCTGCGAGAAGAGGCCAATATCTGTGATAAGAGAGGCAAAAGGGTGACACTAGGACTCTTCATGCAGAAATCCCCGTTTTTCCTCTCCCCATTGTGCTGAATTGCGCTCAGCTGCTGAGGAAAGTTGTTCTTCAAATTATTTGTCCTAAAAGTTTTTTTAGTGTGCCCTTCTCTATTCCACATTTATGTGAGCAGTGTAAATAAAAATAATTCATGGTGTTAGAAATAAAGCATGGCTTACCGAAACTAATCGGAAGATAGGAGTAAGGATAGAAAGAATTAAATGAGATGATATCTTTATCATATCTTCTTAATAAGTAATCTGAAAATCTAAATAGCTATTCATTTGCTATTATGTACCGTGCAAAATGGCAGCAGTATCTACAGCGCATGGGTTGCTAGTTCTACGTTCACTGAAGCAGAGGGAGAAACAGACAGGATGTTTAACCTATTTGAGACTATTTGTCTTGAAAAAATGAAAGCTGAAATATTTTCCTACTTAAAGAAGGAAAAAATAAAAGGAGAATTTAGAAAAATGTCCCATTAAAACAGCTAAGAATTGACTGACCCACCGGATTGATACCCCCTTCACATCTTCAAAAATGGAACTGCACAAGAATTGTACTATACAGGATCCAAATCAAAAGAAATTGGAGGAAAATTACAAGTATTAGGAAAACAATTCAATAGGATAGTCAAAGTATTTGACCTAGCCAAAGTGAATATCTAAATGGTTATGAAATTATTTAGAAGTACCAATACATAAATATCAGGATGTGATAAAATACAGACTTCCACCAAAAAGGAGTTCATAGCGAGGACAAGAATGCCAGATCTGTGTAGTATTTCTGTTGAAGAAAGTGACAGAAACTCATCGATGCACATTTGCAATAGTGGTGAATTGCACCATGCAAAGGAAAAGAAACGCCCATGCCTGAGGAAGATAATTACATTAGACATTATGTTTGAGTACATCACATAGGCAAACAGTGAAGCAAGTGGGAGTAATACAGTTGGAGAACACCTACAAGGAGAGAGTTTTAGCAACAATGATACTGTTTGGTTACAAAACATAATAAAGAGAAGGAAAATGACGAAGCAAGCTTAAATGCCTTTGTACTACCATTCTGGTAACTAATATTTTCATGAGTACAGTTTCTGCATGAAATAATACTACCATTTACAGCTGACACTGGTCCTGAATGAGTGATACTCCAGAGAAAATCTACAGGAATTTGCTCTTTGCACAGCAGAAATGAGACTGTGTTCATGAGACTGGCAGAATGTGGACAACATCTCTTTTACACAGTCGGTAAATGAAATGTTAAATGCAAAGAGACATCAAAACATAAATTTTGTCAGCAAACCAATATTGAAACCTGATACTAGAATCCATAAAAAGGCATTGTGCTCTGGAGAAAAATTAGAAATTCTTTTCTGAAATGAATCATGTAGTATCTGTTAAAGGTGTTACAGATTCAAGACTGCTATGTATACACAAAGAATTCTGTATGTGACAATGCCTTCCAAAGTCTGAAAGGAGGAGGACACACTGAAGTTCACCATCTTCCAGTGGTGGAAGGAACCAATGGAGGAGCACAGCTAAGCAAATCCAGTAGAAAATAGGAAAGTCCAAACATGCACCAATCATCGGAAAAACAAAACAAAACTCAGCAACCTGTCTATCTTGGCTTCCACAGAGAAAATTTGAGCCTGTGAAAAAAGGCCAACAGTTTAGCTATTTTCAGTGCTCCTTTCTGAAGACAGTGCTCTATTAAAAAATATACAAATTTTTAAAATGCAGCAAATTCATACAACTGGTATTTGAAAACACAGCATCAAAGAATTACACGATAGAAACTCAAAAGAAATGGTGAGTTGTGGACAGGACTGCCAGAGATGTAAATGCAGGCATAGTTAATTTGCAGAAATTTTGCCATAGGACATTACGGTAGCCAAATGTTTAGATGGGTTCATATTCCTAGAAGAAAAATCCATCAAAGACTATTAAGCACAAAGCTACCATCCATGGCTCAACAAGTTCCAGTGCTGGGAGCTGGGAAGTATCACAGTCTGCTTGCCCCGGTCTGATAATGTTGTCTAGGTGCCTGTTCTCACGCACAGTTGGAGATGTGAAATAGACCATTGGTCTGGTCTGACCCAGTTTGGTCAATTTTGTTTGTACAGGTGGAGAGTAATAAATAGTTATTCTTTAATTAAGAAACAGTTTCTCATTGTCATTGAAAGTAAAAAATTTCATCAATTTTCATCTACATACGTAGTAGAATAGAAAGACCTGTAGAACTTTGCAAAATCTTAGTATTCTGGACAAGTCTGCAGCTTCTGCACCACCATAACTTCTGTACTTAAAGCCACAGATACAAGAAGAAGATGAACAGACGCCATTAAAATGAAAATAAATCATGGAGCAGGCCATTTTTTCGTGTAGTTTCACAGGAAGAAATTATGTACATCAAAATGGTTTGGAGACCTTAAGGTACATTTTACTGCAAACAAGATTTTCAGCTATTTTCTTAGAAATAAGAACATAAAAATAATGCAAAGAAACTTTCAGAAGACGTGCTGAAGTTGGTCTATTACCGGCGTAACATCTTTGCCTTTATTTTGCACACACTTTTAAAAATAAGATGTCACAGCTGACAGAGCAGTGCTGAAGATGAGAAAAAAGCACTTCCTGGGAAAATCAAGAGAACCCACAGACTGTTTTGCTCACTGTCCGAAGTATGTAAATGGTCCAAAGCATAACAGGAAAAAATGTATAAATATCAAGGAGATGTTAGTCAAGAAAAATGAAGACAGTGAAAATATTTACTTCAGCTTTTTAAAGCATCTAATCATACCTGTGAAAACCAATGTTTCATCTGGGCACAGACTGAGGAGCAGAAAGGTTGCATCAGTACTACCTGCAGAGTAGTCTCTTCCAATGTGCAGCTGCTAAGTTCAGGCACTATTCTGGATGGATGAAAGAAGTCCAAGTTCATTCTAAAGTAGTATCTGCACATCACTGAAAATTTTCATGTGAAGTTCTGGTATTCCAAAGTGAAGTACCTATAATTACTGGCATGATAGCTGAGCACACAACTGAATGGGTTATATGAAACATGGACAGCAAATGCACACCTGTTTGACTAAGGTCACCTATGTGCTACAAATAGGTAGCTGACACACGTGTATTAGGTATTGCCTTCATCCTCACCAGAAGAACCCAGCGTCTGGAAAAGATGACCAAGCAGAGGTAAAGCAGTTGGCTCAGGCTCAACAGAGTAAGAAGTCTATTTAGCTAAAAGATGAGAATGTTTCTAGTTACTTGGGAACCCTTGGCTTCTAGAGAATCAGACCACAGGGCAGCATCAAACATTCTAAATAACAGGAATCAGGGAGAAGGCTACCACACAGTGACATTTTTCATTGTCCTTTGAGGAAATTCTGATATCTGTCCTCTGCTCAAGAATTACCTTCTTTTGAATACTCCAAGCCTTGTTTTTACAGTATTAAATGAAAATCCCAAGAAAGGTGGAAACATTATGCTCTGCAACAGTCCATCTCGGAGCAGCAAAACACAAGTGCAAGCACAGCTCCCCTTTTTGCCCAGTTGTGTCTGAATTTGGAGGTTAGACTCTATGACACTTTTCTTAAGAGGTCTATGAAGACCTCCACCATTCAAGGTGTGGCTGTCATTCCCTTCCCTCCCCACTTCAACTTGCTTAGGAAGAAACCAGGAAACTGGATTCTCAGCCTGGTTCTCAGTAGTCCAAAACTAAGGGTCTTTACGTAGAGCACAGTGTAATTCTGTATCAAAAATATGATTCTAAATATTAAAGAAGTTAAAATTTTAAAGGTTTACCTTTGAATATCAAGAGACGTAAACCCAGAACTGCAAAGGGCATGTTTTAGAGAGGCAAGAATTTTATAAAGGTGAAGTAAGGAATTGAGGTGCAAAAGTTTCATCATAAAGAGAAAACAAAATGGAAAGGATTTAACTTCTCCTATACTGAATTTGCATTAAACAGTGATGGCTGTGTATTTTCAGACGAACTGTTCATATTTCACACTATTGAATATTGTGTGATTCCTGAAGGGTTAATAACAGATAATGGCTTGGAAGTAATTTATTTCAGAAAGTCTTCTAGATATATCAATTCAAGCTGCCATATCAAATTCATACTATTTACAGTTTATCAACCTATCTTGAAAAGTCTGTGAAGATAACAAAGCCCTTCATATTTAAAAACCCACATAAGATTCAAAAGATTGTTAGTGCTTAGTAGGGTTATGAGTGAAGTTAATTGAGAAATTAAAACATTGACAGCCAGGGAAAAAAAAAAAAAAAAGAAAAAAGAAAAAGGAAAGATGCTTCATCCATTCTTTTGGCTGCCTTTAGCTAGAATATCTTGAGTGCTCCATTAGTTTCGTCATCGAAGTGAAATTTATGGAAGGAAGAATAAAATCTTCAGTGACAAATACCTAACAAGCTTCTGGAGCCAAAGAGCTGTGCCTGCCAGGGAACCAGAACAGAAAAGGAAAAAGAAAAAAAAAGAAAAAGAGAAGAAATTACAAGCGGGGAGCAGGGTTACCCACGCTGTAAAGGGAAGAGAACGTGAGACTGGAAACCGGAAGTGAGTGGCAGCCTGCCAAGGCAACAGTTACGCCATCTGCAGCAGGGTCAGGAGTCAGAGCCATCCTTGAACGTAAGCCCCGTGGAAGATATCTAAACAGAGCTAAGGAGGGCACTCTCTCTGCTTCGTGAGGATATCCAATATGTTGCTGACAGTCTTCCTGCCAGGGCTGTGAGCAGGCACAGCGTGCGGCAGGGATGCCGCTCTGCCGTGGAGGAGGCTGTGGTCCTGGTGCACCCTCTTACCCTCTGCTCAGGGATAACCTGCTTCAGTGCTGGTCTGCAAACAGGACAAAATGGCACCAGAGCAGGAAGGGGCCTGCCGGCAGGCCCAGAGTACCAGCAGAGGCAACACAGCTGCCAAAAGCATTCATTGTCTGGAGGGCAAGGGGGGCTGGGGCATCGGGGACCACCCTGCTTTGGTGGCAGCCTTGGGGCAGGAGTGCCGCACGTGGATCTGGGACTTCTCTGTTCACTGATGTGGCAGAGCCAGATTTGGGGATTCTAATTCTGAATTATTGCCAGGTTTTCCTTGAACTCGGTTTTCTCTCTCCCCACTCTCCCCACCTCCAGAAAAAAAACAACCCACCACAAACCAGAAAAAGGTGTAGCATCCAGCTACAGTGGTCTCTGGTACGTGCGCTGTATCAAATGACAGTGCCAGTAAACAGAGTCTAGTCTTACCAGCACTTCAGTTTGTCATGCCTGGAAGCCAGTCGCTTGGAAATATTTAACCTTCTTTTCTTTATTCTTTTTTCTTTTTTAATTTTTTTTTAATTTTTGCTTCTCACATCCCCCCTACCCCCCCATTTTTCTCTGCTTCTTTTTCTTTAAGTGAATAAATATTCCATCTTTTTCTAATACAGTGTTATAGGAGGTATATGAGGAGGGGGTCTTGAAACCTTTCTGTTCTAATAATCTTCTTCCAGAGAGAAAGAACAGGGCAAAAGGCTAGCGAGAAATTTATTGTCTAGCGTGCAGTGTGTAATTACCATAACTTACAAAAAAAAATCTCCACATGTTGGTGTGTTTGATTTAATGCCATCAGAAGTGTAAGGTTACATGAAATAAATGGCTAATTGGGTTAATTTAATAGCAGGTTAAATCTTTCTTTTATTTTGTGCTAAAGGAACATTAAAATGGTGCAGTTTTCAAGTGGTCTTGGAAAAGTAAAGTAGAGTTTCTTGATAAAAAAAATATATAGTGTTCCTACTGCTAGGTTTATGGTGGGAGTTACTGGCATTCTTCCAGTTCACCGCATGAAAATCTAAGCTGCCTGTATAAGTACAGAATTTAGTGTTGGGTCTTAAGGTTTTGGTTGGCATCTTGCCAAAGATGTTATGTATTTAGCTGGGAAAATTGCCTAGAAGTTAATTGAGAGGAAAACACTAATATACATCCTCCACCACCTTAAAAAAATGCTATGGATATACATATGTTGCTGATCCTTGATAAGAGATGAGTGTTTGCAGTAAAGAATTACTTTAAAATTGGTCCAAAAATTGGCTAGTTTTTCAAGCCTTTCTATTCGCCACATTCACAAGTAATATTATTGTTTCTTCTCTCTTTTTTATCTTCCTGCTTGCACCACCCTCAGATGGGCCAGCAGCGGGCCACAGCGTGACCACAGTCGTCTTTGGAGTGGGCAGAGCTGGGGCACAACAGCTTTGTGCTGCCTCTGAGTACCAGGTGAGAGTAATTCTCCCCCCAAATTCCTCTGCTTGTGACAGTTCCAAAGCTTCTAGTGTGGCTGCTTGTCTTACGACCACCTCTGTCCAGCAAATCCTGAAAGCTCTGATTACAGAGTGGGTCCTGACACTTCAACTGCTTAAGAGCAGCAAATGATTTTCTTTTTTCTCCCATTATGCACCCGGCCACGCTGCACGCTGTCCCCTAGCAGAGCATCTCAGGAACACCACATGCCTGGAAAAGCCCCATTGCCCTGAGACCTCTAGCAGTTTGGTGATTTTTTTCATATTGCCAGAAAAATTAGTGTGGGTGGGTTTTTAGCATCTCAGTAAGCAAAACAGTGTTTTTAAACTGTACTGAGCCAGCCTGCAGCAGCAAACAGTAAGTGGTTCATGACCACATCTGTAAATAGGCTCCAGATCTGATAACAGGCTAGCTTTTGGGGTAAGGAGCCTGGGAGGCAAGAGACACAGGAAAACAAAATTAGGAGCTACACTGAAAGAAAACGAGGAAAAGGCTCTCTTCCAATTGTGACCAGCTGTCTTTTTTTGCACACCCACTGGATGCTCCTGATGCACTGGGCTACAAGAGACATGAGCAAAGTAGAAACAATGACATTTTGCTACTGTATGAATTCCCTCTCCCTTCACTTAATCCTGTTCTTATTGGGGCCTTGTGCTGAAAGCTGATAATTTTGATGGTCCCTGAATAAAGCCAGTAGCTTGAATTCCTGCCACCAGCCCCTTTATAATGAATAGGGCTAATGAATGCTAGTAAGTGGTAGGAATCTGTGACCAGCTGCATCAAGGCAGGTAATACAGCTCAGATTTAATTGGGAGCAGGTATTGGAAGGCTGTATTACTTTAATTGGTGAGGGGGTTTTCTAAATGGAAAGGACAAAGTATAATGGACAAATTGTGCTGTACAATAGCACTTAAGCCGGGATTGTATGCATTCGTTAATCTGTTGAGGAATGAGGCAATTCTAAACAATTTTCTCAGTGAAACCAACTCCAGAAAGCTTGTCCCTTTTGTTCTCCCTTGGGAAAATGCAAGATTGAAACAGAAAATACCTTTACCGAGGCAATCATTTGCCACGTGTGGAAAGCGGATACAGCTGTAAACTATGAAAGAGGGATCTTTGTAGTACAATAAAGGATGGAAAAAGAGATAAAGCTGGGGATAAGAGTGGGCCTGTCACTGCATCCAAAGGAGGAATAAAGTGATGACATTTACAGTGACAGATGAGACTGTAAAGAGAACTCAGGACAATTTAGAGAGGGAAATTTGATATTTAAAAGAAAGGGCTCTGATAATTAAAAGTAGCATTACATTAAACTGTTACGCATGTCATTAGTGACAGAAGGGAACTGGTGCCTTTTGAAAAGTTAATGATTCGCACAGACCTGCTCTTGAAACTTTGTATGTAGTAAAGTTCACTTGAACACAGCACACTGTATGTAACACAGCATAAATTTTCTCTGTGTTTCATAGTGGGAAACAAGAAAGTTATATGATAATATGGAAGGTGTACTGTAAATACCATATGCCAATGTGTGTACAGTGTGGGTGTGTATGTGTAGAATCGTTGTACGCTGGAGGTCCAAGGTAGAGTTGAAAACCCAGTATATATAAATATTGTCAAAAATGCTCATTCTGTGGAATCCTTCGAAAAGGCAGGGTGTCTATTTCTCAAGGCACAGGTTCACACGTTTTATTTTTGCCGTGTTTGTGTTTAGCTAGATTTGTTCAACCTAGTGTGCCTATGGCAACGGAAGATAGCTTAAAGAGTAACCTCTAAAGGTAGAGTGTATTTAAAGTGAAACAACACAGCGCGCACATCCAATTTATGTGACTGCTGCAGCTGTAATGGGTTAAGAGAGCATTTGTAACTGAGTTCCTCTAGCAGGGCTTTGGCTTCCGTATACTTCGTTACAGGTGGTAAAACGAGAAGGATTTTATGTCCTTCAGAGTTCATGTAGGCCGGGCAGTGGGAGGAGAAAAACAAAACGAAGCTGAAAGCGAGTGTTGAATGGGCTTTCCCAGGATCCCCAGGTGGGTTTCATGTATTGCCTAATGCGGCAAATGAGACAGATTCAGCTTTCTGTACTGGTTGTAAAGGCTGAATTATCTTACACCTGCCATTGTTCACAACTAAAAGTCAATACACAAAGCTGCAGCTTATTTTAGAAATTCTTTGTCAGTAAGAACTGGTTTGTGTTCTTCAACATTTTTTTTTCATTTTTACAGATAAGGATAGAGTTCAGTCTCAAGCTCACAAAGTATTTATATATATGCATAAGGTAAATTCTAAATTAAAACTGACATGCAAGAGTAACATTATTAAATTCTAAAAAGGAGCATGAAATTAATACTTATCCATTTGTGTGAAGAAGGATCAAATATGGGGGTTTTTTTCAGAAATCTGCAGTTAGCACTGTGTGAACTGTAGCAAAGTTTGCCTGAAGGTAGGTGATGTACACAATAAAATAATCTATGACAAGAAAACAAAATGACACACAGGACTACCTATGTGATGAGCTATCATTTCCTTAGCTCTCTAAATAAGATGTTTGAACAGTGACAGACACAGAAGAATGCAAATGGAAAATAACTTAGATTTTGAAATAAAACATTATTTATAGGACCTGAGCAGACCTCTTTGAAATCCTAAAAAGATGTACTGATCAATCACTGAAAGTGTTCTAAGTTCAATTTTGTGCAGTAATCATTTTTATTTGATATGAAGAAAATAAGGCAGCTTAATGATGTAGTCTCCTGTCATACAATATGTGTTATCCCTGTAGAACATCTCTGCCCCTAATCATAAGATATTAAAAACATTCAGGGAAACTCACCTCACATAGGAAAAAGGAGTTTCTTTCAAAAACACCTGTGTTCCTGATCTTTACAAATGAAAAAAAGAGCCAGAAACTGCAGTGACTTTAGGAGTCTGCTTGAATGTTTTTAAGGAATTTGGGACCACAAACTCCATGAAACTACTGATTATCCACTCTCTCTGAGGCTCAGATAAATACATAAACACACACACAAAAAAATCTTTTTATTTTTTAGCCTGAAAAGAAGTAGCCACATTTCATTAAAGTTTGGATAGCTTGCTTTCTCTGTCTGTGCACATGTGTATATATATATTTAGGTATGCTTTTGAAAGAAAAAAAAATGTTTTGAGATGTGATGAGCTCTGAAGCTAATTCTGAAAATAGTAACCCTGTCACAGAATTTCATTATCTGTATCTGTTTGCTACTGTCATTAACTTCTTATTCTTTGGACTAGATCCTTGTATTCCCTGCATGACCTAAAGGAATCTTAAGGAAAAAAAAAAACCCAACAAAAAAGCCTCAGTTAATTTACAAATTGAGAAAGGCCAGTATGCCTTTACACTGAAGTCCTTTAGAAAATGAGCATGTGTTGTGCCCTATATCTGGTAACGTGCATGAATTGTAACTTTGAGGAACCCGTTCTGTGGCCTTTGGAGTTAGAGCTGTCCCTGGCACCCAGCCTTCACAGCAAAGCTAGATTGCAGAGCTGTGCAGCCTCTCTGACATGCGTCAAAGCCACCACATTGTTTCAGAGTCTTCAAGCAGCTGGTTTTTGGTAGTAATAGCTGGTTATTACTCATCTGTGTTAGGTGAGGTTGGAAGAGAGGAACCAGCACTGAGTGGTTGCCTGTCCTCTGACAAGATCCCAAACCAGATGTTGCCACCTGGCTCCTGTACTGTGGCCTATGGACATCAATAGAGTTCTTCCATTTCTTATGAAAACTTACGGGTTTCTGTGCAAATTGGCATACAGGGTTGCTACTTATGCTTGCTTCTCAAAGAAAAAAATCTGTTCGTTCATAAATTATATATATTAATATCCTTCTGAAATAGCATTCTTCATGCAAACTATTAGGCTGCCTGCAGGATTTGATGTAGGTGGCAGTGAGAGGAGACACTGCCAGTGGTAACAACATGTGGTCTGCATGCTGGAAGAACTTAAGGACACAGTCCACCGCACGTGCAGCTTAACACCTTTTGTATCCTTGTGCAAGTGTCTTCTGGAAAATGGATGTTTTTGACCTCCTTCTTTTGACAGCTACTCCTTAAAGGTCAGACTATTGTCTGCCCCTTCCATTAGTCAGTATGATTAAGTGACTGAGCGAGTAACTTCTGAACACTTGTTTAGCTGCAACTTCTGCAACTGGTGCAGCAGCCTCCATGCAATTCCCATCATGTCTGTGTTGTACAGGGAAAAAGCCATGGGAAAACAGCAATCTGTGCGCTCACCAGCATGCCAGCATCTCTGCTCCGTGAGCCCCGCACAGCAAGAGAAGCGGAGTGCCCAAGCTGATCTCTGATGTGACTCTCAGAGCCAGGGTCCCCTCTGGTGTCTCCCCAAGAAAATTCTGCACTGACTATGCCCAGGGTAGGAGTGTTTGCTAATGGCCCAGTTCACCCCAAGTAACTCTGTTTATAAAGAAATGAAATAAAGCTTTGTGTAGTAAAAGTTATATAGTTATATATATATATAAATAAAATCTGAGATGCAAATGGAAAAGAGTTCTATTGAATGTAAATCAGCCACTAGAATGTACATCCAGGATTTTTCTCATTGCAACAGATCTTTGAGATTTTGTTATACTCATTTTGCATCAGGAAGTTCTTAAGATGGATAGATATTGTTTCTGACTCTACATATTTAAGATTAAAAAAGAGAGGAAGTCATGAGTTAATGTACATGAGTTTATTCCTGTCTCTCCTTGTTTTCTTGTAAATGGCAGAGGTAGACTTCCACAGCTTATTCTGATTACTTCTCTTCTGATTTCATGCTTCCAAAATAAAATGTAAAATAAAGTACATTCAGCTACCTAGGGTAGTTTTGGAGAGAAAGAAAGAAACAGAGGATACCTTTGCTACCATAAGGATGAGTTTTCTCTGTCTATGCAGATGTATTGAGACCATTCAAATAGATCCAGTGTTAGTATGTAAACTCTACAGAAAATATTACATTTTGTGCAGTTGAAGAATGGAAAAAATGCAAAGGAGAATTCTTTGGGAAATATATTGTCAAAGTAGACAATGAAGCATAGGGGAGTGGAGGGGCGGTGACCTTATCGATGTTTATAAATATGGTAAGGGTGAGTGTCAGGAAGATGGAGCCAGGCTCTTCTCGGTCTCATTAAGCAATAGGACAAGGGGCAACGGGTGCAAATTGGAGCATAGGAGGTTCCGGGTTAATATAAGGAAAAACCTTTTCACTGTGAGGGTGACAGAGCACTGGCACAGGCTGCCCAGAGAGGTTGTGGAGTCTCCTTCTCTGGAGACATTCAAAACCCGACTGGACACGTTCCTGAGTGATGTGCTCTAGGCGGTCCTGCCTTGGCAGGGGAGTTGGACTAGATGATCTTTCAAGGTCCCTTTCAACCTCTATGATTCTGTGATTCTGTGAGGGAAAAGGAAAGTTTTTATTCTACCTTACTTCCCACAAGGGTAAAACTGAAGAAACTCCAGAGAGGTGAAAGGAGTTGTACATAATATGCTTGGAGTTCATGAGGACTCAGTCAAAATTTCTACACTGACAATCTGTGCTCTGCTTCAGTGTCTTTACTGGAATTTGGAGTGTGGTTTCATACCTGATAGAACTATTGGACCCCTGACTCACCGAGCTTGAGCTACAAAAGCATGCAGTAATAGATGTGGAAAGGAGGATGAAATATGCCTGAGTATGCCTGTGCACTGTACTTTGCAATTTAAACTTAGGGAAACCTCTGTTTACATGAATGAAAGCTTATGAGCAGTTTGGCAAAGTTACTGGGAACAGTTTACTTGTCAATACTACAAGGAGGGCTCTTAACAATTGACTTAGTAGATTTCTAGGACTTCCTTGTTTTAATTTTAGCATTTATCTTATAATTTTATCTTCTACTTTGGCTTAAAAATAACTTTGCAGTGCAAAAGTACAGCTGGTGACACTGATAAAAATATAAAAGAAATTAAAATCCCTAAGTATTTTAAATGGAGTTTGGGTTTTGGAATGATGTTGCCTTTCCAGTTATCACTCTGAGTTCAGTCTATCTTTTTTCTCACTCATTAACTTTCCCAGAAACAGAGGCATTCCAGACATAATAACATATAAGGAAACAGCATAGGCTTATCCTGCCCACTTCTATCTATGACCTGAGAAGGGGAAAGGAGAAAACTACTTGAGAATCAAAGTAAGTAAATGAATTTTGGATATCTCCAGAGCCAAAATGTGCTGTGAGTGTTTTGATTATGCAACCTGTCTTTGAATGAGCGTATGAAAGTTAATAAATCATGTAAATGTGCTTCTAATGATGTTACATGCAACATTTTATTTAAACCACTCTAAGAGGCTTCTTTTTCTATCTGAGTTGGTCTAATTTCCCTTCCTTCCTACCACGAAATTTTTTTTCTGATTTTCATTTCAATTTCCAATTACAATAGGAAATAATTTTTTAACTTTTTGGTCAGCATAATTTGTATCAGTTCCTGCCGGAGCTTTCTCTATCTAACCACTGCTGATTTTTTCTTTTAAAAAAATATGGTTTTGCCCACCACTTTGGATAATTTTTGAAGCTAACAGAATAATCCCTCAGTAAAAAAAAAAAAAAAAAAGAAAAGAAAAAAGAGAGAGACATGTAGTAGTCATCCATCTCCATTTTCCAAACACAGTTTTTTGTAAAGTGATTCTGAGTAGAATGCTCTTGACATGAAACACAGTATCTGAAGTCCTGAGCATGGACTGTCATAACCGTCCCAGCATTCAGATAAGCTCAGTCACAGCATTAACACTTTCCCTGTTTCTCTTCTTGCTCTTTCTTCCAATGTCTTGTAGTTTGCGGAAAAAAGTTATTTCTCGTCATGGACTTCTACTTTTATTAGTAGCAGCTAATCCTTCTTAGTTAGGTGGAGAGAAAAGATTGGTGTTAAAATGTATAATAGAAGTTACTTAAATTTTAGGCATGGAGATGGTCTACTGTCATCAAGTGTCCTGGAAACATGATTCATTTGGATTATTAAGCAATAATAAATATGATTCTTCAGGCAAAGGCATTGATCAGCAATGATCTTGCATCAGGACCCTCCAAGGTTTCATGTGGTCAGCAGAGATTCCTATTAGCAGGGATACTCACCTCTCCTTTTAGCACTGAACCACGTCAGAAAACAGCGTCTACTTGGAGTGGGAGAAAAGCTCATGCTTGCTGTAACCACTTTTCTCCTTTTTCAGTTTTTGTTTCTTTCTCCCTCCTCAGGTTCCATTTAGATATACTTTACATGTGAAAGCTTTCCTGTTCAGAATCTTGCGTGCTAGCTGAGCATGTACAGCTGGTTGTATTGGAACTTATGCTGCAGTTAGTGGCCAGCTGCTAATGTTTAGCACCAAACAAGCATCAGCTTGTTTCAACTAACGCTCAGTACCTAATGCTTTACTCCCTCGAAAAGCAGAGTGCTATATACTGCAGTACTGTATGAGTACATATTTATCTTCCACATTTCTTAGGGCAAAATTCACTGACGTGTTTCTCTGATGTGCTCATAATCCAAATACCATGTTTGCTGTCAACAAGTCATCTCATTCAAGAACCTTTGACATTTTTTTTCCTTTTTCTTTTTTTTTTTTAAGAGGAAGGTGAGGAGCAGCAACCTTCACATCTTAAAATCATTTATGCCTCTAGGGGACCAGTCATTATACTGCAGTAGGTATTTCAAGTTGGCAAATCAATGGAGAAGATCAGGGATGAAGATGAAAGTCCCAGCTAGTCTTGACCCTTGCCACTTTTTTTTTTTAAGTGTCCTTCAGTGTTGATCATGCAAAGAGTTGCGCTTAGGCTTATTTTACCACCAGCCAAGATAGAGAAAACTCATCCTTCTTTTGAACTTATCCTTCTTTTCTCCAAAGGCTTTTTGAAGCAGCCTTAGGTTTAGGGTTAATGTTTTGTCTTTCTCTTGCTCAAGACTTTATTCTTTTCCTGAAGAATTTGTGAGAATATTTCTTTTTCCTTATGTTGTAATGACCATCATGTAATGACAGTAATGACATACATGATGTGGCCTTACAGCCCTAGAACTAGGAAACTGAGTGCAGGTATGTCCTCATAAAAGCTTTTGTTCTGAAACAGGGCTAAGCATGATGAATGAATAATTTACTTTGGGGACTGCTGGCAATGGTTCCTTTAATGCGGAGACATATTCTGCTTTAAAGCGAACCATGGGGTGTGAAAGCATGTCAGTGATTAGGAAGAGGAAGGCTTCTCCATGTGGAGGTGGGCAAAGTTATTCTCACTAGTGCTCTGCTAAGCAAACAGTAAGGGGTACAATTTATTTTGTAATGAATGAAAGCTACCTGCTATTTTAATTATTGCTTCTGTTGGTCAACCTTGTTGCAGTTGTCTATATACAACAGCAAATCAGCAGCATTTTGAGTGAGCAAAGATAAGAATCAACTAAAATCTAATCTCTGTTTTTAAAAGAGATTGCTATACATTAGCACCTTACTGTGACACTCTGAAAAAAATATTTTAATGAGAGTGAGGAAGATCCCAAAATAAGGTTTATGAAAAGTTCAGGAAATACAGAATTACTTTCAAGGGTCTGTTGAAGACAGAAAGATATTTTAATTTTTCATTTGAAGCTTCTTAAATTTGCCTGATTTTAAAAAGTATCCAACATTTCTTTGAAAATATAGTGCCTTTCGAAGTGTCTCCCGTGAACCATCAGATACTGCATACTCTAATCTCCTCCACATGTCTGAAGTCGTAGTCGGGAGAGGTTGTAGGAGTTTGGGTTACTTTAGTCATCAAAAATACAGTGAGTCTTCTTTTGACTTTTAAAACTAATCTGGGTAAAGAGGTATCCGTGCTTTGCGGTCTTAGTCCTTACATTGTGGCTAGACATGGAACTCACTTTTGATGTTATTAAGGAAAAAACTTTATTGTTTCCAAAATTAATTCCACTAAAGAAGGAAGCATTTTCCCATAATTAGTCCATTCCCTCCACATATGCTTTCTCAGCAGTGACCAACTCCTAATAGAATATTTAGACATATTCTTGATCATGTCTATTTTAGCATACGCTTTAACATAATTGGTGGAACAGCAAGTCCCCAAAGTGTGTTAGTCACAGTTTTAGATTAATCCTTAGATTAAACCTCAAATGAGGTTTTAGCAATCTCTTAGATTCCAGATTCTTCACGGTCTGTAAAGATCTTAATTTATGAGATTTCCACCACTCTGTAGCTTGCTCCTCAAAAGACGTGCCTGATGTCTCTCTATTTGTAACAAATCTGTATCTTGACTCATCAGTTCTTAGTACAGAAGGATGGGAGGAACATGAGAGGAAGGATACTGAAGACTTGTGAGTCTCCCATCCAGGCACGTTTTCTATAGTTATCACCAAAATGCCTTCCTGTGTTCTTCAAATATGAGCAGAAAGAACTTTGGCTCTAAAATCAAAACCCAAATCCCATATTTCTGCATTACATTCAAACATATTCCTCCAGTGTGGTAAGAGCTGCAGAAGTTAAAGTCTGAAGCAAAGAAATAGCTGTTACAAATTAAGAAATGTTAATGGAGATTAGATTTACCTAAAACCTAATCATCTTGAAAAATTACCTTCTGGGAACTGCTTCAGTTTTGAAGATAACCATGGTACTTTACTTATTCCCAAATGTAATGAGCCCTACCTGGCAGTCAATCCTGCCACAGTTGCTTGAGCAGTGTGCCCAGTGCCCTATTGTTGGTGATAATGGAAGACAACATTTGAGAAATACTGTAATAAAAAAAATCAAAGCAAGTTTGTGCCTGTTCTGGATATTTGAAAAGCTGTTTTCTTACATTTGTTTCTATCTTTTCATGTATTTCCCAGCAGAGATCTGTGTAGCTATTTGTATTCATATTTCTGTATTTTTTTGTTAATCCAGGGATTGAGTGTTTTACTGATTCAACTTGGTAACCTTTGGTTCTTAGTGGAATTCCTTGAAAAAACACATAAACAACCCCTTTTCATATTTAAGCAGAGTGAGTACCAACTCTTTTAGTCTCATTGCTACAGAAGGCCTCCTGATGCAAGTATCTCATTGTCACCTCTGAAATGTAGTTACAGCATTGGAGAATATGGAGGCAGCATTGTCCCATTGAAGACTGAAAGCAGCTAGATCACTGCTTTAGTTCACTGCTTTACGCTTAAAGAATAGCCCTTACTGCTACTTCCACACCTTTGTTCCCTCACATATGAAATCGGTAATGTTTGTGTTGTTGTTTTTTTACTTTCCCAGTGTTTCTTTTTTTAGTGCTCGTGCTCAGCACACATAATCTTTTACGATGGGAAGTTCGCTGATTCGGTTTTGTAACTTGCTGTTGATTCCCATGAGCTTGTTGACCAAAGAGTTTTATTAATAATGTCATATGAACTTCATCTTCAGCTATCAGGAGAGGTTTCAAAATCTAGGAGCAGAAACAATTATGTTAATAAAGCATATTTACCTTTTAGACATGATAAGTATTTTGTGATCTGGGAATAGTCAGATTTTATCACTGAGGCTGAATTGTTGAGCACGGCAGTATTGCTAGTTAGGAGGTAAAATTGATCTGGAAAAAATAGTTTGCATTATCAGTTGCTTCTCTGTCAACCTTCTATCTCTCTTGATCAAGAAATGAAGTCCTTGGGAAAAGAATATACAAAACAAATGTCTGTTGTACAGCAAGATGTTCTTTAATTTACTTCCTTTTGTTTAAAAGTGACGTCTGTTTAGCACATTGGTTTAGATATGATTTAAAGCAGTTGACATGACAGATTGAAAACTTAAAATGTAGCATGAATAATACACAGTAAATTTATGTTGGGATGTTTTTATTCACTAGGGAGCCCTGAATAAGTTAACAGCACTTGCAGCCACAACTTGTATACAGGCGAATAATTTGTATTTATTCCATTCTTCCAGGGAGCTAGCTGATATATGCATGTGTATATATACACACATGCACGTATGTTTATGTGTGTGTGTATACATGCATAATATATGTATTATATATGTACATGCATATAGTCAGCTAACTGACATTCACACACCCACACAATCCATGCAGTTTATTAACAGTTAGCATATCATTTCTAAATGGAGCTCACTGCAATTTGAGATGTGCCCTGCTAGGAGCTAATGAGCAAACTCCTGCCTAATATTGACAATTAATCAGGCATAAAAGCATCTAGGATCAGGACCCATCGCCAAGCATAGAAGACTCATACAGACTTCAATGAAACATGATATGTGAACAAATTTGTCTAATTGTATATCAGTCCTGTGAACCACATTCCCACCAAAACACTCAATTATCTACAGTACAGAGGCAATGCGTCCATCTCAGCGTCTGGTAGTGGCTTTCTGGTTTATTGTAAGCCATTTACCGTAACTAATAAATTGAAGGAAGTATTATTATGTTTTCTTGCCAGTGTTCCTGTTTTAATTGGTCTTGTATACTTGAGCCAATACCTGTGGTTTGGCTAGAGTAACCAAGTAATGGTTACACAAGCAAAAGTGATCATTATTGGCTGAATACTTTTCTTATGTTGGGGTGTGAAGATTTGGTCTCAAAGTGGTAAAAGTAATCTCAGAAGTCCAAAACACAGTGCAGTAAAAGAGTTGCTCTTGCAATCTATAGCAAAAGAATAAAAAACATTATTGCTAATACAGAAAACATGTATTTACTCAGGTTCTATGAGCTTAATACTGATCATATATCTGGCATATGACTTTTTTCTTCTAGAATAAAAACTGTGTAGCCCTTTTCTAGTTTAAAAACATAGTAGAGGCTTTTTTGGCAACATCAATAGAGAGCCTGTTATGACACACAACAGAAAATCACTTGAAAAAGTATTGCTGTTACTCACTACAGAAGAATGATTTGTGCAAAGATAAGATGCTTTGGCCTTGAGACACACACAAGTAAATTGGGTAGTTTTCCTAAGAAGCATTCTTGTTGAACTGTTTTTCTTTTCCATTTCAGTTGACAATATGGATCTGTAGTATATTGTTGGATCTGCTGTGTGATAACACAACAAAGCCTGTGTTCTGCTCTCAGCGGTGCTATTTATACATTGTAACATTTTTCAAAGTACTGCTTTGGTGTTCTTCCATGTTTTTTTTAAAAAAAGACAAGATAACCTGCCCCCAAAGCAGACAGACAGACAGACAGACAGACAGACAGACAGATAGATAGATAGATAGATAGATAGATAATAAATACATAAATAAAAGAAATAAATGCAGCTATAAGTCAGATTCAAGCCTGGATATTTCACTGGCAGTAAAGCCCCTTTATCAATTTATTTACGGATGAAGAGCTGCATCTTGCAAATGATGTGATATGAGCCAGAGTCCACCGCTTACAACTGGAGAAGGCAAGAGATGCTCAGATCTTTTTCTGTAGGTTAATACTTTGAATGGACAGCAAGGACTGTCTCTGGCATTGAGCTGAGGATCGACTACGAGTGGCTGTCATCTGAAAATCTCCACAGCAGTGAGGGCACAAGCTGCAGTCTCAAGTGGAAGGAAAGAGTGAAGGAAGCAGGCTAAGCATCTACTCATTTTTATTTGAAGATGTCTCATAGTAAGAAAGCTCAGTATCACTGCTGAGCTTTCACATTGAAGTGTATCTTCATGTGGTCTCCGAGAGAGACCCTTCTGTCCTGGATGCCAATCAGTTGTGCTCAGCCAGAAGCTGAAGTGACACTTACTTATTGCTGGAAATCAGGGAAAGAAGCAGGAAGGGATTTATGCTAGGCAACAGCACAAGGCTTAAGTCATCCTTAGGCAGCAAAGAAAGGGGAAAAAATACATTGTTTAAAAATTTAATACTGCTGTATTTTGGAATACACGGGTCACCAAAAATAAAACAAGAGTAAACACGATTTTCCTTTATACTCAGACTTTACATTTTCATAGTCAACACTGCACTGTTTGGCAATGGCTGGCTTTTAATATTAACCATTTTGTGTGAGCGTATGGTGCGTCTGTACATGTCCACGCCTCAGCTAAAATTCAAGAAGAAATACGATGGCCAGTTGTTAAATGTTGAATTTCCATTATGATTACAGTATACAGTAAGATTACAAATCAGGAAAAAAATAGTCAATAAGTTATATTTTGCAGAGGGGGGATTGTTGTTGTTTGTTGTTGTTGTTGTTGTTGTTATTATTATTATTATTATTACTATTACTATTACTATTACTATTACTATTACTATTACTATTATTATTACTTGTTGTTCTAACAAGCAAGGACAAGAAGAGAAAGGGAAAAAAAAAGTAAGGAAGAAAAAAAATGCAACACTTCATTAATGCCCACTGCTTCCTTCAGCATCCCACTGTCCTGATAAAATGGCTGGACAGCTTCTGTGGCTCCACTACAGGTAACACACTTTTTCACAGTGCAGAGTGAATATGTATTCTGAATAGGTGGCGGAAACAAATTCACATGAAGGACATTATATTCTTGGATATAAACTTAGGCAGATGTGTGATCTTTCTATTTAGGGCAGCTTTCTCACTTTCTAGAGGTAGATAATTTCTTCTCTTTTTTAAATATTTTTTGTTTTGGCTAATCACAATCAAAGGAAAATATATCAACAGCTGTAGTGTCAAAGGTCTGCTTTTCTCCTAGTTCACAGTAAATCAGTAGTTTCGTGGATAATTTGCTACACCCAAAGCAGGCAGACGTGGAAATACAACCATCATATAAAATGTTCTGCTGTTAGCAACAGGAAGAACAACTCTTTGCTAAGATCATACATGGCACCTTTAAGCTTTTCTCTTTCCTCATATCTTTCGTAAATAGAGCCTTTAGAACTTTTGGTATCTCTCAGAACAGTAAAGATTATTCCTTTCTCACCCTTAAGTCTTTCCTTGACAAAAACACTTTCTTGTACCTAAGAATCAGGACAAAACTATGCTACTGTTAGGATCAGCTGCAACACGCCAGGTTGCAGGAAAGGGTTTGTTGAAACTTTGATTACTCTCTCCTTTACTTCCCTTGCAGCTCATGCTATTTTGCTGGAAGTTTTTGGCATGGTCACAGGAGTACACAACATTCTTACTTAGAAAGGTGCATCTGCCTTTGCCCAGCTTTAGATAGTTCAATTTTCCTACATATTCACACTCTCACTCATTGTAATGTATTAATTTGAGGCACATTTTGGAGAACGCTGAATGAAAATTATCGAAAACATTTCCTTAACAGATACACTGCAACTGAAAGAGAAAATACCTGTGAATGTGTGTATATCTATACATATATATGCCTAAATACATAATTATTTATAATAATAAATACATCAATATAAGTATATGAATACATATATCAAGTTGACACCTCAAGATAGCATATAATGCTTTTGTTACTTTCTGTTTATTTTTAATATGTGTTTAATTATAAAATGCTTAATAAAGTTCATTGACTATCCCACTGCTCACCCTTGTGCCCAAGCCAGGCCCACTTGGACAGAGCAGTGATGTCAGAGAAGGGCAGTCGTGTCACAGCAGACTGTGAAGGCAGAGCTCATTGCCAAGGGAGCAGGTGATATGGGGCAGTGGGATGCAGCAGGCAAATCAGCTCCCTCAGTGCTTGGGGCACAGATCTGCCCGATGCTCCTGGGAGAAGAGTCCTCAATGCAAAGTACTGCTTAAGGAGTTAAAAATATTTGTCATTTGAAAGTAAACTTTTCAAAACTTTTTTTTTTTCTATTCTGTTGAAAAATTAATTGAAAAAAATCAGGGAAGTAATCCTTCTGTCAGAATCGTTTATGTTTCAAAGTACATTTTCCAAGTGGAGTGAGGCTGAGCTGTTTGTGAGCCTAGCCTCCAGGCTCTGTCAATTGTCCTGAAGACTGATCTAGAATTACAAGTGAAGGCTGGAGACAGAGATAGGCAGTTCCTGCCTAGACCAGCCAACAGGTTTGGGATGGCTATAAATTTAGGGCAACTGTTGGGTTACCTAGTGCATTATCTTTTTGACATTCAGCTTTAATTTCCTTAGTTCGAAAATCATTGGCATTTGGAGGTGCGGGTATACTCATATTGCTTTTCCCATCTAGTCGTGGTTAGTCAGTATGAGGTACAACTGCTCCTGTTAATTTTTCCTTGAAGAGCAACTGAACCAACATCTGGTTGAGGCATCCACTGACACACCAAGCCTCAACTTAAAGGCAACAAAAAATAAGCCATGAAGGTAATGCGTAGGTGAAATGACAAAATGTTGAGATAGCTACAGTTTCATGAATACAAAAGTTCTTGGACTGTGAAAGGGAAAATTATTTCCCTCCAGACTAGTAAGCTTCTTTGGAGAAGTCACTGTAGTAAAAGACTTAACTCCAAACAACACAATGTGTCTGTCCTCCAGAAAGCCTTGAAGTGCAGTCCTGACTGGGAGGTTGTAATAAAAATGTAAGTAGTCATGGGATTAGAGGCAAAGTTCTTTCATGAGTTTGAATTTGGTTAAAAAGGAGCAAAGATAAAGCATAACAAAACCTGATTAACTTTCAAGGTGGAAGCAGGATTTAGAACCAAACTTTCTTCCTGAAGACTGTTTTCCTTTGAACAGAGTTTGTAGTACATGACCTTCAATGGCACTGCATGTGTGTAGACTGTTGTGTATAAGTTATGTGCTATTTTACTTTGAATAATATGCACCTTCTTAGAATATGACACTATTAACAACCATAGAGGAAGAACTTAGTCAAATTGCTGACATAATCACAAAGTACTGAAAAATTTATCAGACACATCTATGAAGTTCCTACATTTCAGAAGTTTCAGAAGTTCAGAAGATGGCTAAAACCAGGGTGGTGCTGCTTGTACAAATATGCAAAATTTTGAAGGCCAAAAGTAAAGTATAGGAAGGAAGAAGTAAACCATGCAGAAGACAGCATAAAACTGTCCTTAGGTTCTGATTGAGGCTATGGAATAGAAGCTATGAAAAGTTTGTAAAGGTACGTTATAGCTTTCGTTCCAGAAGCTGATAGAATTAGAAGAAACAGCCAGACTTTTAGATATACAAGAACTTTCTCAAGTCTGTAGTAGGAAAAAATAAAAATTCACAGTAACACAGTCACAATTAATTTTAAGTAAAAGGTAAACTTCACTATTTATATGCCTTAGCAGATAATACTGGGAGGGAAAGTAATAAGAGAAACAACTTGTATTAGCATTCATTGCAGTAAAATATCATTTTTTTGCTCCCAACTTAGAATTATCAAGGAATGTATTAGAAGTCTGAGGAACATCATTTGTCATTACATATCTGCCTTTTCATATGATAAATAACTTTTAAAAATTTATATAAGTTATGCTTGTAAATATCCTTTAAATCATCTTCAAACATTTCTTCTATACACTGAAGATAAAGGAGAAACTTGATTTTGATATTTTCTTGCTTTTAAATGTCATACGGAAATGTGTATTTATTTCATGGTTTAAACATGTATAAGCTTTACATTTTCTTTTAATGAGGACATTAAAAGCAAAAATGACATGTTTGTGCAATGTTGCTGCCAGAGAAGTAGAAAAGGCAGAGAGTACAAAATTTAAGATTTCTGTCAGTGTTAACTTGAATATTTTGGTAATTTGGATGAGAGCATTGCTAATTTTTGGTGTAGCAGTGCAGTGGCTGAAGGCAAATGGGTTCCGTGTTGGCCCCAAGTGGGTTATAGAAGTCACTGCTCCAAGTACACGTTCAGTGGGTGTCCCCTCCACATGCAGAAAAAGCCAGGTGAACTTCAGGTGAATGGAACTTCAGCTCCCAGCAAACAGAGCCCACTTGAATTTGCCTACCAGTGGAAGTGGGTGACTAACTGGAAAATACGACAGCAAGAAGCAGGGCAGTGAGGGAAAGGGCTGGAATAAGAAAATGAGTCACCAAAGGATCCCTTGGAGCTGTCCGTTGAGGTGCTCCTTCCCCACCAAACCCAACTGTGTGTAATGCAACAGCATAAATATGAAACTGAATCTTTTCGAGTATTTATTAGAAAGACTACTTGATGTTGTGATATGCTTTTAAATGTCTTTAGAAAATTGCAGTTAACTAGAGTTAATTCCACTTAAAATTCAACTTTAAATGAAGAAGTGGTCCGACTACATTTATTAATAGCAGAAGATTGCATAAATACGTCCATAGCTCACCCCGCTGTAACAGAAGCTGTATTTAAATCATTCCTTATGAAAATACAGGGAAAGCAAACAAAATTTTGTAGTAAGATTTCTTTAAGTCAAAATAGAAGCTCCCACATCTTCCCATTTGTTGAAGCAACTGTCCATGTCCTTGTTTTGTCTTTGTTAATGTAGATTATGTATTTAATGTTTCTGAGTTCAATTGTTCAACAAGTTCTAATGAAACACATGGGAGGGGACTGGAGAGAAACTGTTTTTCTCCCTAAGTTCATCCAGTCAGAAGTTTCTCCAACAAACTTCCTTGCCCCCTCCTTAGAAATATGTATCACCTTTGGGCAGAGAAAAAGAATCTGAAACTCCAGACCCTGAGGAAATTACTGAGAAAACTTTGGACAACTGAAATAGGTGATAAAACCAACATTTCCCAAGTCTTCCAGAGGGAAACTAGAAAAAAAATCTGTGTGTATATAAAAAAAAAAAAAAAAACACCAAAAAAACCTTACAAGAACATATCCAAATAACCATGTCAAATCTAATTTCTCATTAGCCTTATATAGGTAAAATTGTTTAGCAACACTAAACAATACGGTATTCAAAATAGAGAACATCTAGTTTAATGCAGATTAATTTTTAACAAGAATTCCTATGCAGTAGGCAGATAGTTCCCACATTCCATTGTGATTGACAAGCCTGACATATGGAATAGTTCACAAATTCCCAGGTGACTGACAGATGGAGAATAGAAAGGCGGATAAAGTTGCCTAGAGAGCTGAGGACGATTTCATATTCAGCGGTTTTGATCAAAAGGATTCCAGATCTCACACTAAATTTAGCACCGCTGGCAATTAGTGCATGATTTATTCAGTCCTTTCATTTGCTGGTTGACAAATGGAAAACAAGCACAAAATTAAAAATAAGTTTATTTCCAGCATTTCGGATATTTAAAATGTGTGTGTCTTTGTTTGCACATAAATTAACATGAGATGAATTTATAGTGAGATTAAATCTGAAATGGAGATGCAAGCAATAAATAAGAGCTTTTTTATGTATCTTTCAGGCAGAACAGGTGTTTGAATTAAGAAATACTAATATGTTTAGCAGCATGACTCCACCTTTAGCATTAGGGAGTTGATGCTTCCCTAAATTTAGAATAATCTTTCCACAATTTAAGATTGTTTCATAAGCTTCCAGCATAGGTGACCATCTGTAAGTCAATACTAATGCTTTTTAGACCAATAACAATAAGGAAAAGCTATCCCCATGTTTTCTGAACACAATTGAAGAACTGCATTTTTCCTACTGATGTGTCTGCGTAATTCTTGCAAGTGGCAGTTAAACACAAACACAGAGTATGGGAATCTTCCCAGTAGTGGATAGCATCACTCTCTTATGAAAAATAGAGAGGAAACACGTCAGATCTGCCAGTAAATATTGTTGAAAATAAATGGTTCTCATCCATTGTACTCGTTTTGGGGTGAAGAGCCATTCAGTCCAAAACAAGAACTTTATGTGAACACCTTGGACAGAATATGGCAATATCTCATCCAAAAATGGAGAGCACAGCATGGTACAACCACTCCTGGGAGAATCTACAAGTCAGGAAATTTCAGGTACCTGCTTTCAATGCAGGAAACAATCTGTCATATGGTAAGAAGAATGATAAGAAGTGTTCATTTCTAATATAATCCTGAATTTAGTGTGAGCTTGTGCTCATCTTCCAGGTCATAATGCAGGCAGTGTAAAACTCTGGGTGTATCTTTTAAACACCCAAGCACTGTTCTGAATGGCTTGTGAAAAATACCATAGTTTGCAGCCTGCATGGTTGTAAGCCTGTAAGTCTACAAAAGGTTCTCTTTTGCAACAAATAGATATTAACCTAATCTGAACAGAAAAAATTTCACTGTTCTTAGTGGAAAGGTGGAGGCTACTGATGGTAAATGTTTTAAAACCTGAGAGACAGAGGAGGTTGTTATGAACTGGGAATAAAATCTGCATACCTACTTATAACTGAAATTATTTTAAATTTTTTGTGGCTTCAGAAACTTGGAAATAATAACAGGCAAAGCTGTAATGTAACTTTGTAGTTAGACCTGTCTTCTGAGAAAGAAATGTGTGTTTCCAGAATTGCCATGAAAATTCAGTCCAATTTCAAGTTCATGGCTTTAGGAAGTCAATGAGTTAGCATACCACCAGCACAGCCCAGCCCAAGGAGCACAGCACACTTTGTGCTTCACTGCACTCTGTTTCCCCTCTTCACAAGACCCTGTGGCTTAATATTGCTGTTTTCTCCTCCTCTGGATATTTTTTCCTTGCTCCCAGCAGCAACCCAAAGTAATTCCCAGACAAGCAGTCTCAGAGCAGTCATGTTTTTATTTTCTTTTACAGAATTCCCTCTATGCTCCCTTCATGCACTACAGTAAAATAAAATCATTGTCTCTCCATAAATGTGAGTCCCCTCAGACTTTTCTGCACCTCTGAAAGACAATAATTAAACCTCCCAGCTCCTGCCTTTCCTTTGTACATCTTTTTACATTTAAGAAAAAAAAAAACAAAACAAAAACAAAAAACCCCCCAACAATAATCTATTGCAGCTCCAATATTTATGGCGGTGTGCTCTGGATGGCAACATTTGGGTGAATGTGTAGAATATCTGTATTTCATGGGGGAAGGGATGGAGGAGGGGAAGAAGACCTCACAGAGAAAATACATATACTGCATTATACTTAGTGAGTCTAGGAAGGCAGACTTTGTGTCTGCTCATTTCAGTTATGGTATTCCCCCAGTCTCCTCCAAATCCTGAAAGATGAACATTTGATTCACCGAATCACTAGAGTTTCCATGGATCTAAAAATTTTGCTTTGTCCAAAATAGTTGTCTCCTCCTTAGAGATGGAAGAGAAGGCGGTAGGACTGAGAAGGGAAGCACCGCATGCTCACAAAAACCTTCTGGGAGCCTAAGAGCCCAGAAAATCTGCCCCACTTGGAATCAGTGGAGAGCAAAGCTGGGTTATTGTTCTTTTCCCTGTTACATCTAAGCAGCAAACGCTACCCTCTTTCAGAAGATGCAGGCTTTCTGCTTTCATGGGCACGACCACAAAGTTACCATTGCACAGGAGGCTCTAAGGGAGTAGTAGTTCAGTGAGCACTTTTCAAGACATGCCTGTTTCGATTTTTTCAGTTTTTCTTCATGTTCTTAGTTTTTTTTCCTCTCTTTCTGACAGCCAGGAAGGCAAAGCCTAGTGGTTTTTGGTAAGGCAACTTCTCCTTTTATTTGTAGCTACACAGCCTTAAGACATACGTTTAAAATGTAATGTGAAATTCTGTAAATTCAAATTATACCGAGCAGGTTGGATCCAGTCCAGACACTGGATCTTTTATGCTTCTGTCCTGTGGTTAGCAGTGTTTCAAAGTTCTTCATTATTCTGTGACAAGTATTATTGCTAGCTTTGTACTAATACACTAGGAAGGGAGTTGCGCTAAACTAGAAATGAAGTTAAGCCAATGCCAAATAGGCTCATTGCTTTTTTGTTGCCACCATCACTGAGTGGTCTCAGTGGCACTAAGGAGTTCCCAACATCCACATTATGGTATTTTTGCTATGTGCTCTGCATAAAGCAGATTTTAAACCCTTGAGTTAAAGATCTGTCTTGTTCTTCCTTTGCTGGTGATGCCCTGCACCTTCTCAGAGTACGTTCACAACAGAGCTGGCTGAGCAGTGACAGGGGAATCAGAGGGTTAGATAACTTTTTTGTCTCCTTGTGAGTTACTTTCCCTTCACCCTACTGATTACCGGTAACGAATTCTTCAGTTTTTCCTGTGCAGTTCAGATGGTTCATTTGGTGAATTGTTTACTCCATTTACAGTTTTCACACAGTATTGTTTCTTTGCCATGACTGGATGACTAAACTTTTAAATAGGAGACTAGGAGAATAATGAAGAGTATGACTCCACTGGTAGCAAAAAAATCTGATTTGAGTCACATCTTCATGAATCTGTCTTTCATTATTTGACCAGCTGGAGTTTATATCCATCACTATTTTAGCCTCTGCTGATTTTTCACTTCATCATAATGTTTTGGTTAAATTCAAGAATCCACTTTCTGGGCCAGATTCTGCTTTCAATTATGTTAATGTAAATCTAGAAGAACCTCAGTGAACGACAGTAAAGTTATTTTTATTTATTCCAGGGTAACACAAAATGGAGTCTGACCCCTCTGCATGTGCTGTTAGGTCCCTTATATTAATCTTTACAATCTCTGTATTTGTTTACAGACACTTTACAATTTTCCCCAAGAGCCCTTATCACTTGCTGCGTGTGTGTTGTGAGGAAGGAGAGAAGGGTTCTTGACTGGTATTTTTTTCTTGCCCTTTTATTTTTCTCTCCAGACACTATATTATGTGTTTAACTACTTAATATTATTTCTTCCCTGTCCACCCATCTGTTTATTTTAGTTGCTTCTTCCTCTTGGCTGGCTTCTGTATAGACTCTCCCCATATGCCTGCTAGGAAAGTGAATGAATATGATTAACAAGCACCGAAATGCACAAATAAGATCCTACTTGAAACTCTGCTTCAGGATCGTGGGTGTTTCAGACCATATCTGTTTCTTAGCACGTTACGTAGACTTAACATAGGTGTGCAAATGAGAGCTAGTCCACACGATGAGACACTGTTTCCTCGCAACTGATGAGTAAGTCTTGTGACGTGATGCTTTCTGCCCAATAACCGTCTTCATCCGTCATAGCAAGACAGTGGCTAACAGCTCTGCAGAGAAGCATGTGCTGTGCGTTTGTATCTGTGCAGCAGATATGCTGAGCGGAGTCCTGCCAAAGCCTCTGGAAGTGTCACATCTTACATGGGTGTTGCAACTTCCTCTACCTCTGCACAAGCCCTACCGCTGCTGAACACTTCCAGAGCTCTGCTAGCTTTTACGCACATAATTTAATCCAGTGTTACTTCTCTGCATGAAAGTATCCTGCGGAGCCCCACTTAGAGGGCTTCCTGTTGTATCAGAGATTGCAGCGGCATGCCGTAGTCCTTACGAGTGGAGATGAAGCAACAGGTTAAGACAGTTGAGAAATTAAGACTGTGGGAAAAAGGTGGCAAAGACGAAGGCTGCCAGGGCTAAGCGTGTGGAGTTCTGTGATTGTAATAGGTATTGGCTAAGCAAGTTATACAAACAAATTCTGAATCCGTGTACTTTGCTTTTCGAATCCTGTTTGAGTCATCTTAAGGCTGATTTTCAGAATTGTTTAACTGCTTTTCAGCTGCTTTTTATCTCAGCTGTGGGCAATAATAACACACAATTCTGTCCCATAAAGACAGTTTTCTGCCAGGTAAGGGGTGCTCCGGCTTCTAAACCAGCTGGCCAGTTTCTGCATTAATACTCAATCAGCAGATAGTTACTACCCGTGACATTTCTGCCCAAGGAAGCAATAGGACCTGTCTTTCATACACTTTGAACTTATCCCTAACTGGCAGAATATATTTGTTTGCTTTTTCACTTTGGCCAGGAAATTGTAAAGGATTAATTTTCAGTAGACCTGAAAAAATCGGGTTGTACAAGTGCTGCCATAAATTATCAATTCCTTGATCGCTGTCAATAACACTGGAAAACCCTTGCTACAAAAAAATTTCAATGATTATTCATTTACATTTTCATAGTACATTTATTTGGCTGTGTTTGCTTCCTCTTTGTGCTTGAACTCTGTGAGTCTGATTTAGTCTTACTGGCAGCACTGTTTATGGAAAAAGACCTTTAAAATCAGCTGCCGCCGAGTGCTTATACTAGGAAGCCCAAGCACGAGGGCCACATCGATCCAACAGCAACACAGAAATGGTGCCAGCCGGCTCATGACTGCTCACTGTTCAACGCCGCAACTTAAACAGAAATCCAAAGACATAAAATGTTTGGCTATGTTTGAGGGGACAGAGCGTATATTTCATAAATGTAAAAGGAGGTAATTAATAATTTTTTTTTTTTCCTGGACAGAATAGGAAGTGAAATTAATTAAACATACTATTTACCTATGAATAAGTCCTATGTGTTGAATATGTCCAGGGAAAACTTGGCCATGAAGCAGAATGCAGTAGGACCTCAGTTCTCCAGGTGTATGCGAGTCTGACCAGGCGTACAGCCCCATTGACAGGGCTCCCAGCCTGCCGCACAGCATGGACCTTCGGAAAGAAAACTTGTGTGCATCTGAGTATGTGTAACTGGTTACGTATTTGGAACCCAGATTTTATAATTAATAATAAAGTCAGAGCTAAATGGTTGGCGATAAGATGCTGAAATTCAGACTAAGGAATTTGAAAACATATGGTAAGATTTGGGTGAAATCCAATGGAATAAAGTAATAGAATTTTGTGCAAAGGCCACAGAAGGGAAATGGAAAATGTACAATGATAAATTAATGCATGGCCAAGGGTTACATGTCCTATCCAGCAATATATACATTAGAAAGTAAAAAAAGGTCAATGTGGGTAAATAAAGATGTGAAAAAGTAATTAAAGGTTGAGACACAGGCATATGTGAGGTATAAAACACCCAGGTATGAGAAAGATCTGGAAGTATTAGAGAATGAATTTCACCAAAAATTATGAGGAAAGCAAAGGTGAAAAATGAAATGAGGATCACAGAAAAGTTTAGATATATATTAAGGCATTTTTCAAGTGTCTAAGGACCGGGAGGTCAGTGAAGGAGACGGCAGTGCCTCAAAGAGAATAGAAGGGTAATTTATTGAGAGGTAGGTGCTTCAGAAGAATTAATTTTTTTCTTTGATTTATTGTTCATAAATGGAATGGGGGACATATGCCAGGAATAGACAAATACCAAAGGAAAACAGGATCATGCCAGAATAAAAAAATCCAAAAATCTAAAAAACTTTGGCATAGGCTCTCTCAGCTGGTGAAAATCTGCCAGGTTCCTTTGCCCTCGGTAGAGCCAGTTAACCCATTAAGTGGTTAGGAAAGATTTATCCCAATATTTCACAGACACACTTAGAATATCTTAGACAAGTATCCGAATGCTTTCATTTTCTGGTTTGGTGGGGTTTTGTGTCGGGTTTTGGTTTTTTTTTCTTTTCACTGACTTAGCTGAGAGCTTGTTGCATGAGCTTGAGTCGACTTCGTATTCCCCAATCTTTTCACTGTATAAACTTATGCATAACTTGAGGATGCTAACTACAGGTTTGATTATATTGCTTTCTATCATAGTTCCATTGATAAGAGAAGTAATATATAAATAGAAAAAAACAGCCCTACTTACTTCAGGCTGGGAATTCACAAAAAAGAAGAGATGGTTTTGGCCAATGCCAGTGTATATGATTTATGGGATACGGAATATGTTTTCCTTCTGGCGTTTTCAGTGCAGGGACTGACTGTGTAAGCCTGCAAGTTAGATAGTGTAACACTTCAGCTGTGAGCAGTGAGATGTGCGACGGTGGAGGAGCAAGTTAGAAGTTCTGCAAAAGAAGACTCCTGTGTGAATTTAACAATTTTTGGTAGCACATTTAATGAGTCATCATACTGACTTGTAGGACTTTGGGATTCCATAACCTGTTAGGATGATACATTTCAGTACCCCTTGGGAATCCAATGGCAGAGGAGTCCTAACATAACGTTTTGCGTATGTGGTGCCATGTGTGCACTAGGAAGTGTCTAGTCGTCTTTTTTCCACCAGTCCCTCTGCTAATGCTAGATGGAGATGGATCTTTCTCTTGTGACCAAAATCCTGAGTTGGAGTTTTGTTGGTTTTTTTTTTCTGTTTTTCGTTGGCATGTTCATTTTCACAAAGCTCTAAAATTAGCCTGCCACTGCAAACCATAGTACTTATTATTTGTACATTTTCTTTTTACTATTTGAGTGTATTGACTTAAGCAAAATATTTCCATTGCCTGTTAATGATTACAATCCCGATGCCAGTGGCATGTTGCTGCCATGTAGAAATCTATGGAAAAGCAGTTTGTGTTGACACCTGGGTCAGGACTTTGCAATCGTTTTCACTGGGTCGGGCTTGGGAGGAAGAACTTGAGCAGGGAGGAGGAAGGGAGCCCTAGAAACCCAATGCAGTTGCTTCCAGCTCTGTTTTCCACCCTCTTTAGTACTCAGCAGGAAGGCATAAAGAGAGCTACCTTGCTTGCTTCCATTTAGTAACACAAAAAATGGTGTGAGCCTGTAAACAGTGAGCAGAAAAAAGTGTGTTCTGCAGGTGAGGCCTTGCCAGTAACAAAATGGAAACCTGCAAGCCAATTTTTCTGTGAAAACATTCTAATCGTTTTCACACAGCTCTAAATTTAGCCTCAGTGACAGAAAACTAAACTTAGTTAATGTATTTGTAGCTGTAAGGTGCACTGATTTATTTATGAACAGTGAATATTTTATAGAGTTGAATGAGTATTGCAAAGAAAAAGAGATGAATATTCACTTCAGTTTTAGAAGTGGGTTGCTGTGTTTATGCCTCTTCCATGATCACTTCCTATGAACCTTCTGGTGACTGAAATTCAATTCCCTTGAACTGGTATCAAATTGTACTGTCTGAAGGCATTCAAGGATAGTGAATATAAACCTCGGTCTGAATGTATCACATAAGGACCTGACCACATCCGTCGCAGCTAGGATCAGGCTGCATGCAAATGTACTGTCACTAGATTTGGAAATGTATTTTCCAGCAGAACACTTGTTTGTGTTTTTCCTATTGAAAAATTCCATTTAATCAGCGTAAAGCATTTTCAGTAAGGCAAGTTTATTTATTTTAAAAAGTAATTTTGAGAAAAAATATTTCAGCAAGTTTGAAATTTTTTTGTTTAGCGCTTTCAGAATGCAAAGTTTCACTTTTCTAAACTCTAAGATTAGCTCCCATGTAGAAATATATTTTTCATGTATTACACAAATCAGTCACACATTGGAAACAAAGCTAAATATTTTGACTGACTAAAAATGATTATTTTTACAAAAGTCATTTGATATAAATTAAAAATAAATAAATGAGTAAATAAAAACCAACCAAAAAAACCCCAAAAGCTGCTCTCCTGGAAATTTTAGATCTTTCAATTCCTTATTAATCATAGAATCATAGAATCATTAAGGTTGGAAGAGACCTCAAGGATCATCCAGTCCAACCGTCCCCCCACCACCTATTAACCACTAAATCATGTCCTTCAGTACCGCTTCTAACCTGTCCCTAAACACCTGCAGGAACAGTGACTTCACCACCTCCCTGGGCAACCATACTCTGTCAACATTTGTACACTTTCCAGGTAGAAAGAAAAAAAAGTTAAGAAAAAAATATAATTTTTTTAGGTACAACATTGTTATTCAATGCACTGAAAATATTATCCGTATATATGATGGGCTTGTGTGTGTGCTTCTAACAAACCCTCCCCCCAAAAAAAATTTTCATGACAGCGTGTCAGTCAGAGCATAGTGTTTTTTCTTACTAGGTCAAATATTTAAAGGCTTTTCAGATCAATAAAGTAGAGGCAAACTAGACTGAAAGTCCTTACCGGAAAGAACAATGTGAAGAATCGCTACGGATGCTGTTTCGAGAAATTAGCTTGTCCTAAGCGAGTAGCAAAGGGCTACAAGCAGAGGAAACGTCCTGGTAACAAGCATATTGTTTCTCCCACACAGTGCTCACAGACAATGAAACAATTCTCCAATGTTTTTCTCCCAGTTATACAAGAACTTTTGCATGCCATATAAAAGGACTACCAATAGTAAAGGCATAGAAAACAAATGTGCCCATTTGCCCATACCACACTAAAAACAAGGGCACATATCAGCCACCCTATTTCATCGCCTGTCCTGTTAGAGCAAACCGACGTACCTCCCTCTGCTCTGATACGCTTGGCACAACCTGAGGCGGAGGAAGCGGGGCGATCTGTGCCGTTACCTGCCGCCTTGGCTGGCTGGCAGCCTCTGGCATCAGGATGGAGGGAATAGCTCAGGTGGTACTGTCCAAACCTTTTTTGCCAAAGCGTGTGTTGTTTTGGTTTGTTTCTTGTGTACTTAAGGCAAAGAAAATCTTTGTATGATCCCTCACTGTTGCTTAACAAGGAGGATTTGTAAAATTACTTTCCGAAACCAAGATATATGGACAAGTTAAGAGAGAGAAGCACACAGGGCTTGGTGCCAAGAAATATCCGTACCTGCAACTTATGAGAAAGGGGAAATACTGAAGACTGCAGACTGTCTTTAAAATTAAAAATTAAATTGAAGATCCTTGCCTTAGGGTGAACAGTGGAAGCAGGGAATGATTCTGTATGACAAAGACACGCAGTGTGTGTGCCCCTAACCCTGGAGCAGCAGCAGGAGCTGGCTGCAAGATCAGCCATGCCAAGCAGGCTTTGCCTCTTATCTCACCCCCAGACTGTTTCTCTACCTCTGGAACATGCTGGCCCTTCGGTAAGGTGATAAGTAATCTGAGATTTCAAGCTTAATTTTTCTCAGTGCCTTTTTTTTAAAGTTGTCTACACCATAATTTTCTGTGATGTCCTGATAAGGATGCATCACTACAAAGGGAGTAGGCTGGGCTTCCTCAGCATAGACCTTCAATTGAATCCCTGTTTATGATAAAAATAGAAAAGGTGCACCAAGTGTTGACCTTGGCCACTAGCCTGTTAGTCAGTATAATCCAGGCAGAGACACCTTACTAGATATGATCATCAAAAAGTGGATTATGTAGCTGAACTCTGCTCCAACGCTGAAGCATTCAAAATCTATTTGGAAAAGTGTCAGCAGTATAGTGTTTGTATCCATGGGAAGCCCCTGGCAGAAGCTTCTGCACAGGTTATTATGCTATCACCTGAAACCAATTGCCTGAAACAAACTGAAATAAGTTCTTCCTTAAAACACCCTACTCTGAATTCTCATTAGGTGTTTCAACTAGTTTAGCAACTGTGTTCAGACTTCCTTACAGAAACAGAAAGATGTCTTTGAATGCTGGGCAGAGGGCTGGATGAGGTTTTATGTTGTTGTTCGTGGGGTTTTTTAGCTGCCCTTTTGTAATGGAAGCTTTTCAGCTTCCTTAGAAATGACTGATAAATTCCTGTGCATCCCTCTGTTTATTTAATTTCTGTAACATGTGTCAGTTTATAGGACAAAAGATAAAGTTTTAATATAATCATGCATAGCTATGGTCAAAGTTCTTCGTTAATTAGAAATAGAAGAGAAACTAATGACATGTTCACAACATGCAGTGAGATATGTTTAATTAACATGGAGAGGCCTCCAAAAATAGTATCTAACTGAGCAAGCTCCAAAAGCAGTAATATTGCATTTACTTGGCAAACCACTTAAGCTAATTAGCCTTGCAGTAAGAGGGGGCTTAGTAGCTCAGTTATATTGTCTTTCCTCTCCAAACATATTGCTTCTGGGGCCAAGTGAGCGACTTCACCTGGCACTGGTTTTTACCCTGCAAGCCTGCTACCAAATGAAACACCCCCACTCTGGGAAAAAAAAAAAATAAAAAAAAATTAAACAAAGCAGAACAAGCTCAAAAAATGATCTTGCCAGTCACTAAAAAGAAACAGAGCAAAATCAGCGTGGTCTCAGGGTCTGACCATACTATCACCAAATTCAACATGTGCTTAAACGTTCAATACATTATTAAAAAATACAACTATATTTGGTCTAACTCAAAAGGAAAATGCACTAATAAAGGCTTGACAAAAAAAAAAATTAGAAACGTACCTGAAAAGAAGAATAACTCATAGTGTAACTTTATGCACAGTCTGTATAGGGAAGACTGAATACTTTGTGCAAAGGTGGGGGAAAAAAATCACCTGTTCAAGTAGTGGCAACAGGCATTTAGGTAAGATGGCATTGCAGAGTTGTTGAAGCACTTAGCTGGCGAGCAGAAGAGTATCTCAAATAGGGCAGCACAGGACAGCTGAAACAAAATTCTTAGTAGGAACATGGTAGTAAGTGCCCAGAGAATTGTAATGGCTTGCTTTTGATGTCCTTAGTGAATATATGTTTCTCCAGAGAGATAGTAAAGATGTTCCTAGAGCTGTGACACCCTACTCCTGAGAATGTAGGAAACTTTAAACCTCCAGGTCATCAGCATTTCAGTTTTTAGAAACGTACACCAAGGCATTTCAACTTATCATATTAAAATATACTGTTCAGGATACTTAATATGTGCGTTAGGGATCTTGACTTACCATAACAATTCTGGAGCAATAATCACGAATGAACATATAATAGTAGCTGCATAACTTATGAATAAATATCTGTAATATCAATGTTTGATAGACAATACCTTTCCATTGAATGTGGGGTTTGTTTTGTTTTGTTTTGTAGCGAACGCGCTGCCTGCTTTGTGTTGAAGTAAGTGGCTAAAAGTTTTCATTTATAGTATCATTTACTTTGGAAAAGCAAAAGCACTACATTTTTACAGTGATCCCACATTTGAATAAGTAGTGTATGTAGCTATTAAGTTAAAGCATCTCTGCTTGCTACCTAATCCCTTTGCAAAGCAAAGTAATGGGTGTGGATTAAGATTCTACGAAATTTAATGTTTTGTCAGAAAGACAGGGATGTGTCATTACCTACACAATATATTAAATAATAGAAATTGTATAGAAAGAGAGCTATGAATCCCCCAAAGCTTTTCCAGTTGTTCTCTGTTTTAAAAGCCTATAGAGCAATAGAGCAAAATTTAAAAAAAAAAAAAGTATTCTAGTGTTTTTATTTTTTTTAAGGGAGAGAATATGTTTTCATGCAGATGCCATGTTTGCCAGATTTCAACCTTGAATGAGTTCTGAAAGGCTAGTTATTTGTTTGTCATAGAAACGACGGCTGAAACTGAACCTTTGCGGAGACAACCATTGTTGTCTATCAGAGGGTAGACAACACTACAATAAAGTGAGCAAAATACCTCTTCGTATAAGGAGAACTGATTGTTGCATTTATTACCTTGAGATCAGATCCAGAAATTAAAGTGAATGGTTTTTGTTTTAAAAAAAAAAAAAAAAGTGTAGGCTGTTCACTTATAGTGACTTCATCTCAGAATCCCTTGGGCATGAGAGCTGTGAATCAGCTGGCTTGTGATTTGATGCCAATATTCAGAAAGTTACAGACTGAAAGGCAGAGCCCTGTCTCAAGCGTCCAGATCCTCAGCACAAGGGGTAAAGATAAAACTTTCTAGAAAGTGTTTCACAATAGAATGACAGCTGTCACCACTAGTTTGTGGAGATCTCACAGTCTCACTGGCACTTGTGAATGACTAACTGGTTGAGACTTCTGATTTATAGACAGAGAAATAAAATTAGTGTAAGAATTTTAAAAACAGTACCCTTACACTACCAGAAGGATAATGTGAATAAGAAGACAGATCATTTGGGTATATGAATGACAATTTTGAAGGTATTTTTGGCATATCTGTCCCGACTGGGAGCTAATTTTTAGTTTGAATAAGGACATAATCATGGGTTAATTATAATCAGCATACTTCTTTTTTGTAAGTAATGTCTCCTGCATACATAATCTGCAATACAGTCCAAAAAGTTTTTCTTCAGCAAACGAATTAACATGTAGGGGCAACGTAATTCAGGACTCTTAAAACACAAAGAAACGGATCGTTTCACCTGGGTGAGCACAGGCTAACAGGGTATTTTACCCAGGTTCTAGCTCAAATTTTGCAGCACATGTTGACTTTTATGTCATCTCAGATGTGTTGCTACTGATGTCCAGTGAGCTAGTTTACAGTCAGCTTGCTGGGTTGGGGCAACCACCAAGCCTGTCCTTACAGGGAAGCACAGTTGCTCCGATAGATACACTGTTAGCATGTGGGGGATTTGCGGGCTAAGGTTTGATGGCAATTGTGGCAGAAATGACAGTTCTGGGTAACACGGGCATTGCTGTGAGGAATAAAAATGCATGAAGCAGTCTGCATCTCAGGCTCAGGGAGGATGTGAGGTTGGTATTGTTAAGTTTCAAGTTACTGCTGAAGGAACACTTGAGAATGTGTTAGAGGAAAAAGGTGGTTGCTCTTGTTTTCCTCTTCTGACTCTAGACTGCAAATCAGAAATACCTGATGACAGTAATACTTAAGGAGAGCTTAAAACTTTCAAAAGTGCATTGTAAGATATTGGTCACAAGTTTCAGCCCCTGGGAGTTTTATCCAAGTGAAAGCTGAAGAATATGGCTTTTCAACTGACCATCCCTACAAGACACTCTAAGGTTATATTTTTCTCTGAAAACAGCAAGAAGAAACAAAGGAACTGAAGAATGTTGAAACCCTGGCTATATCTTAAAGAGAGAGCTCATTGTTCATTTTGCAACTATCTGTTTCAGTACTAAAAAGAAAGAAGCTAGGATAACATTACATTGTTAGTTTTCTGGGTTTATAATGAAGTTTCTATGTATCAAAGAGAGAAGTGAATTGTATCTGAGAAAGGGGTAATGAAACTATTGTATACAACAAGTAAACACATACCTGCTTGATAATTTTACTTTGAGCTTTCAAGATCAGATTTTTGTTTATCAGAAAACTTAGAAATCCCAATAGCCAGAGGTTTTTTAAGACTTGCTATATACAGTTTGCCTGTGTGCTTTCTGAACTGCCACATATTAAGAGGGTATATTTCCTTATCCAACACAGGAACTTTTTTTTTTTCCTGTTGTGGCTGTGTATGTGCTTGAGTATTGCACAGGCTGATGGCCCTTTCAGAGTCTGTCTTTCCACCTGTACTTCAAGCTCCTTTAAAATGAACAGAATTGTACTCTGAGCTTTAAGCATACAGAAAAGGGAAAGCCTGGAATACAAAAGGTTAAATTTTTAGCCAGTAATTACTGCTCTTTTAACATTGCCTTTTTCTTTAATCTGGTATTAATTCCATCCCTAACCTTGCTCCTGAGATCATTTATTGTCAGTGTAAAACAAGAATCCCTCTTTGTCATCTACACTGTAATCTTTGAATTAAACTACTTGAATGGGGTATGTGCAAGGTACGGTTCCATAGGGTTTATTAAAGGAAATTGTCTTAGCAAATATGTCTGTTTCATTTGATTCTGAGGAATAATTGGTTAATGAGGGAATGATTACTTTGTTCAGACATGATTACTGAGGAAATGTTTGGTCCATATGTTGCTGAATAATGGGAAATTCTCCAGTGAAAGGGGACAATGATTAGAAGAAATAAGATAGCTGGAGAATATATTCCCCAAAGTGTTACACCAGTTTTTGTTAACAAGCCAGCTCTAAGGATAGTGTTTCCCTCAAAAGGCATGGAAGTTCAAAATATCTAATCGGTTTAAACCGTTTGTTGAAACAACACTAGGTAATTTTCTTTGTTTTTCTTAGATCAAAGATCTTAGCTTCCTCTGATAAATGATATGACTATCACAGCTGTTTCTCCCCTTTAACATAATGTTAATTTGTTATTGTTGCCTTGACGGGCATATATTAATACAACTATACATTAAAAATTGTCCCATCCCCCTCTGCTGCTTATTAGGTGCACCTTACCATAGGAATTTAGAACAATGAAATGGATGCAGTGTGTATGCGTGCATGCACACACAAGCACAGGCACATTGTAGCTGGTATGCATTGCAATGCTTATAGTTCATTAAGAATATTCAAGTGTTTTCATTACCCGTGGTCATTTTCACTTATTTATAAATTTCTCTTACCTTACAGCTGAAACTTGGTGTGCTCGCTTTGAATCATGAAGTGTCTTCCCCCCCACTTCCCCACCCCCATAAAAATGGCTGTAAACTCCAAAAAAATAATAAAATATATTCATGGTAACTTCCTTAAAGCCAAATATTAAGGATCCAGTTTAGGCTATCAGGATATCTGACTTGAAGCCTGTGGACAGTGCCACAGAAGTCTATGGCAGGGAAGACAGGCAAGCAGTGGCAGAAGGTCAACTGAGAGATCCATAGATACAGATATCTGAAATGCTGGAGTGCCTGATTCCCACTGATTTAAACTGGAATTGAACAGCTCAGTGCTGTTGTAGACATCTCTGGCGCCTAGCTTTGAACACCTGCCAGATACCCTGAAAAGCACCTTGGACCAAAGTGACTTGTCCAAGGTCATAACACAAATATGTGACTTCTTTTCTAAAGTTAGAGGAATGCTAAGTAGTTATTTCATCAGAAAAATGTCATAAACATAAACTAAGGAGTGTTTTTGTCCATTTCCTTTTGGTCCAGTTAACTCTTTTATCAGATCTTACTATCCAAAATTACACATCATCAGTTCTGCTGGAAAATTTTTTGTTTCATTTTCTGTAAGCAGTCACTATTTGCCAGTTAAATCCCCAGGTAGTTAGCTTTCATACAGTCGAAAATAAATGTTGTAAATGAAACATCTGTTCAACACTATTATTTTATAATAGCATTAATTGGCAGATTGTCTTTAGATGACAAAGCAAAGTGTATCAGTTCTGATTTGTCCTTTTCCACTGAGCTGAGGTTGTGGTCACTGAAAAGTACTCACCTGAAAAACTGCCTCACCATGAGCAATAATTCACTGAGATCAGTAATGTGATATTTTTTCCATGTAGAAAAGTAGGAATTATAAAGGCCAACTGTCCACTGAAAGAATGTTAATGCATTGTCCAAAAACATACTTGTGTGGAGAAAGTTACCCTTTCCTTTGGCAGGACTGGTACTTCAATCTACGTATAGTTTGCACAGAAGTACTGTGCCAATTCAATTACTGTCTGATTAATGAAGTGTAGCAGGTTTATTTCAGGGGTCTAGCTTGCTATTAATTAGCATATTGGGGCCTATACTCTACTGTTTTGCCCTGATATGCTTTGAAAAATCCCAATGCAATTAAATAAACTCTAATATGCTTTAAATAGTTACTTGAGAAAACACATTCAGATTTTTTTAAAACCCTTATGGGAGTTTTAAGCACATCCAGATTTATTGTAAAGCATCTGAAGTTCTTTGTAAACAGTATTGTTGCATTGGTTTGTGCTGTTCAGCAAAATAGCACGCCCGTTACTTCAACAGAAGACTTCCTCTAACGCAAGAAGCTGGTTTTGTTTCCTTAGGGTGCCTTGGAGCAAATAATGAGGATGTTGGTACCCCCAAATTCCACTGAAGTTGCTTGCACACTTCAGTGGTGTACCTGGGCTTTGTCAGATTTCTTCACTTGTACGGTCAGATATTTAATTTTTTATTTTTTTTTCTCAAGGACATCAGTGCTAGCACAGGGTGCAAAACTGGAAAACTTGTTAGAGTAGTGTTTGAGATCAGGCAGTGAAGAGCGGGAAACACTGCGTTGCCTACGCTAGAAGTAGCTGAACTCTTTCTACCCTGGACAGTAGCACAGAGTGCTAATAAATGCACTATATGTTCCTCAGGTCAGAGGGATTGTCTGAGCAGGCACATTTCAGTGCATACTGATCACAAGTGGGCTGGAGAGATGTTTTATTCAGGGCATTAACTATTTAGTATTCTTTCATTCTGGGAGACAGAAGAGTGTGAGACAAGTTAATAGAGAAACGGAAATATTGCTTAGAGAGTTTCCTTATTTATAGATTTTAGTAGTCCACCAACATTAGATTCTTTCAAGGGTATCCCTTGTGTCACAAGTGAATTACTCTGTCCTGTATCCCATGCAAGCACTGTCCAGAACTACGTTTATACTCTTGCCTTCACCAGTCCCCTCCCCCTCACCAAACTCTTTCTCCAGCCTACTTTATCCAGACCTCAAATAGCTCTCAACTGTGAGTCTGCTATTCTCCGTCCTCCTCTGCTTTAACACTTATAAACCAGTTAAATCCCTTATCCCCTTTTTTCCTGCAAATATCAAATTAAAACACATTTTGCTCAGGAGGCCTTCTTTTGTTTGCTTGCTCACCAGTGATGTCTGCATGCTCCATTGCCTTGTGTTCGCTCGGGCCTGGGTTAAATCCTGCACTCTTAAAGGTGCCTCTGCTGAAGTCCACGGGAGCTTCGCCATCTTCTTCAGTCACAGTGAGTCGTGGCTGCTAGGGTCCAGACTGGTCTGTGCTGTACCAAAGGTTCTGGGCATTTACAGTTTTGTCTACACAAAAATTAAACTATCTACTCATGTTCCCTTGGTCACAGCGAAGGTTACTAACAGGCTTGCATGAGGAACCTCTGTATTACATCTGCTACTATAGTGGCTAAAATAAATATTAAGGTATCATTTTGTATGGACACACATTTTAACACACTGTTTTGCACGGAGCAGGCAGCTGATGGGCAGCTGTTTCCTTCTGGTTCTAGTTCAGTGAGGAGCTGCAGTGAGTTTACACCAAGCTGCACACTTGTGCCCACGTGCCTCCCCACCTGGGGTGTGCTGCTACAGTGGTTTGTGGAGCCACAATCTAGTAAAGCTGTAGAAAGAAGCTTCTGAAAGGAAGGTGCCGTTGCGGATCCGGTACACGGCTGAGCATGCCTGAGAGTAAGCTGAAAGGCAAGGTGAAGCAAAGTCACCTCCCACCTCCCCAGCCCGTCACTGACAGATCTGCGCGCTGATACCCAGGTCCCCGAGCAGCACCGCAGCCCCTTCCACAGGGCTCGTGTCACAGTGAGACAGAGCCAGCATGCCACACTAGGCTTTGCATCTTCATTTTCCTGACTTACCCTTTGTTTTCTTTTTTTTTCTTTTTTGTAATTTTCGCTCACAGAGTCCTTGTATACACATAGTGCTGGAATCCACCTGGCAAACACCTTTCTGTGTATTCTAGGAACTGATGGAGGCCTTCATCCATCAGACAACTCAAGTGCACGCTGAACTGTAGGCACCTGCAGAGTGCTTCTGAATCGATAGAGTGATTCATGCGCTTAAATCCAGGCACATGTTTCATTACCTGGCTGAACCATGGCCGAAAGCCATTCACTTAATGTTAGGGCTGTTTTGTTTTATAAATAGCATTATTAGCTTTCTGCGTTGCTATTTGTATGCAAAATATAGTATATGTATATTTTGCATAACTGAAGCTAACTACAAGGTCATAATGATGCTTTAAATGGGTGTAAAGAGCTAAATAACCTGAGTTTAGTGATGGTTTCTGTGGGTGATTCTTAAACGATCGATTGATTGACAGATTGGGCTAACAGGGTGGCAGTGGGATGATATGATAGCCCTGTTCCGTTACAAATAGTGCTCTCACCCACTTTTAGCCCTGTCTTTACCACACTCAAACACCCTTTTTTATGAGGTGGACTTTGAACTATCTTCCCCTAGTTACTCGGAAAGGCACAATGAACATATTATGCGACTATTCATTGCAGCAAACTTAGCACATAATAATTTACAATTTTATGGAACTGCTAGGATTAGCTACGTATCATCTATTTTTAATACACATCATTGTGGTATGTGAGCAATAATGAATGTATTTAAATAAATCAAAAAACCCAAATGAATGCTGAGTTGTTGTCAATCACTTGCAGATGAGCTTACCCTGGTGAGAAGATATAATGGAGAATTTTCTGAGAATGATTTATGGAGTCAACCAGCATCACTCCAGAACAACTGATTCCTTTCCAGCATAAGGCTACATGGGCAGGCAAAGTTTACTAAGAATACCTAAGGGTCATATCTGAGGATAAATTTTTACTAAAAATTTTATTTAAATTTTTTGAGTTACAGTGCAGAATGAAAAAAAAAAAAGAAAAGGGCAAAAAAACCCTAAAAGCGAAGTCAAAAGGGAGCATAGTCATGTCTAAATTGTAACTTATAATCACTGGAAAGTTTTACACCTCTTATACACTAATGTGTTGACTTACTGAATTGAAGGAAGCCTTTTTCAGAAAAAAACCCAAAAACTTAAGCCACTTCATAAGAAAGTATACTAAATACAGATTTATTGCATTCTCTTTGTGAACTGCTTTTTTGCCTTTTACTCGTAGAGAGTTACTATCTGAAGTTGTACCATAGTCGGCTATCTTAAGGTAATGACACAAAAAATAATTCTTCTAAATACTGAGATGCGAGAAACATAAAATATTGTATGTAATGTTCTGTAGTCCTGTAAGGCAAAAATGTGGTTTTGCTCGAGGAGACAGTAAGAAGCGTGTGTATTTTCTGGGACTGATGACACAGAAAATATTTCTATCTCCAGAACATCTGATTGCACACCACCTAGTCCACGTGGTCGCAAAGCTAAGTAGGATTAGGCTGGGGCAGTTCATGGATCAAAGCTCTAGGAAAACCTCAAGTGCTATATACAGGAAACAATCTTGATGATGTAACTTTATTGGGCATTATTCCAGTGAACTAGTGTGCCAGAATTGTGGCATGGGGCCACTCTGCTCTTAGAGGTGCTGTCATACAATGACATCTTATGATCACTCAGGAAAAAAGTGCCAGGGAAATATATATATATATAAAAAAATATATACATTGTTAGGTGAGGCTTAGCCAAAATTCCACCTCCAAGAGCTTAAAATTCTTTTTAGTTCAACTGGAAAAGCACTCTTCATTCCAAATCTGCCACGTAATCATGATGACCACTCTTAAAAACATGCTATGTTTCACATCAGGAATTTATTTCATTGGTCTTGGTTTTTTTTCTTTATGTAGTTTGGTCTTCTAAACTGATGTAGTTAAATGAACATTTTGGGTGAGAACACAAAACTGCACTACAGTTAATAGCACTCCACACTTTACTCATCTTTTTACATGTAGATAAGACTTCAGTACTGGAAATTCCATTTTAAAGTACTTGGAGGTAAAAATCATTTTCACTGAAACTGCAGTACTCCTGCTGAATCCTGACGGTTGGCGCAAGAATGACTGAAGGTACGGTGCCGGTTCTCTTCTGAAATTGTGTACTTCTGGTGTACCTCCTCTGTGGAAGTAACTGGTATAATTTGGGTAGAAAAGCTTGCAGTAGCAACCATGAAGTAAGGCAAGAAAAAGAGAGAAGTCTGGGAGATAACCCATACCCTGAGAATTTTTACCAGGAAAGTTAAAAATCTTTGGGTAGGTAGAAGAAAACAAAATTATCGTTGAACAGAGCTCCTCTACTTATTGGGATGAATGAGTTTTCTCCCTTCCCATGGTGTGCCATCCCATGTGCATAGCACCACAATCCATTCTCTGAGAGCAAAAATGAAAATGAAGTAAAAATTAGCGTTAATAATGAAGGCGTGTTTTTACAGTTTCAATTTCATTGACTAGAGCAGCAGAGTGCAACTGGAGATGTTGAAAGAAAACCTCTTCACCTGTCCTTTGCTTAATTAAAATACATTAGACACATAGATTTATTTGAGGATTTGATGTTAAATGAAGATGAATGAAATGTTTTATGGAAGGCAGTGAAATGTTGTTTATTTACCTAAATAAGCATTTCTGTTCTATCGATACTTGGCTTACCTAGGAAAACATGCCCGATTCTTACTTAGTTATGACTAGTATTTTACCAAGTCTGCCTACAGTCCACTCTAACACTGATTCTGCCAGTTGCTGGGAGCAGGCAAAAAAAATAGTATTTGTAATGAAGGGCTAAGCAGGATATATCATGGCAGTCAGGAGGCATCATGGCATGCACAGTGATCTTCACTTCTTAATAAGAGCAGTATTCATTCTGGTCTTCTCTGGCCAATGTGGACCACAGAGGGATGTGCTCTGAGGAAAGCTGAGTCTCCAGCTCAAGCAGTTGATGTGGGGCAGCTTTACATATCGCTGCCTATAGCTGTCTATCCTCATGTTATGCTCTAAGCCTAAATAAACCTCTATTCATTTTCCCTTAGGTTAAAGTGATAGGAGCAAGAGTTGAACATCTGGACATTCTGCTTTCTTCATTATAGATGGCCCTAAAATGGTGAAAAGTGGGCCCCAGCCCTTTTCCAGCCAGTGGATGCTAATGAGGCCTGTCACATTATCTCACATCCATCTGCACAGTGGAAAGATTCCCCACCTTAGACATCTCATGGAGTTTCAATTTATCCCATAGCATGTACATACTATTCTGTTTATTATCTTGGATTGAAGCGCAGTTTTTGCAACCCAGACAGGCGGCTTGCAGAAGCTCCATCAAAGGGTGACATATTTTGGCACACGGTATTCCTGCGAGACACACAATTCCTACTTAATCCTTAGCAGGTTTTTCTGCACTGTCCAGAATGAATTTCAGTATTGCTCTTTATGATGATGACGATCAACTTTTCATACTGCTTCCTTTGATGTAAGATCTGGTGGCAGAAATGCTTATATAAAAGTTAGCAAATAATTCGATTTCATTGAAAATTGCAGTTTGCATAGATATATGAAAGGGTGAATCCCATCTCTTAGTCACAATGGCAGGGGCTATAAATAAAATGCATGGAGGACTGAATAAGAGAAATGGGCCTACTCAGAAAATGCTGAAGAACCATTGCTTTGTAGATTGTCCTACATCTCTGCTTCCACTACAGGTTTTATAAAGTCCCTCTAAAATTAACTCCAGTTGTTGGCTGGAGTGTAGTTGCTGCTCCACTAGACCTGTTAGCATTCAGTCTTCTCTGCTTCTGTGTTTTCAACCAGCTCTTACAGTGAAATCACCGGCTCATCTTAACACTGTTTGAATCAGTTCTGCCATTTTTCACTAAAGTTTAGAACTGTTGTTAACCATGAACATTTACAGATGACTGGTAAATGGCTTAAAGAAATTATGTTTTCTTTTAAGTTGCTAAAACCAGAGAAAGAACACGGAACCCATTAGTGGCTAAGGGGGTGCAGAATTTCACTTCCACAGCAAAACGAGCCAAGTCCATAATAGTGAAAATTTATTCTCTTGGCTCTGGTTGAGTTACCAACTAACATGCATCCTGGATCAGTCCACTCATCCTTTTGACACTATGAAAAGAATGGGATTATTGTCTTGGTATTTTCTCCTAATTTAAAAAAAAAGGAAAAAAAAAGAAAATAATAATTTGTAGCTTGTCAATCTTTGCCAAGATTCAGCCTAGAGATATTTTTTTATAGCTGAGATATAAACCCCTGAAGTAAAAATGCAGACACAACTTTAAGTACAGTGTTGCAAATGCAGTGTTGTAATTTTATATGTTAATCTATCAATACACAGTATGTGCAAACATATGTTTATAGACAGAGAGACAAGCATGTATAAATGAGAGGATAAAAATCCCTATTTCTCATTTGGTGCTATGCAATTTCTATCAATTTAGAAATGTGTTATGATTTTATTTTAAGCTGACATACTGTAAATTGCGCTTATTTGAGAATACTTACTTAACTCTTAGGGTTTATAAGACAGGAAAGGAAGATGTCTTTGGAAGTTCTCCAGTGACCTAAAATGAACTAATAAATAATAGAAAAATGTTGTCCCTTTCCTGGAAACTTTGGAACTGTTGCCATCTCTAAAGTAATCCATAAGCATGAAGATAGTCTCTCAATGATTAGGATTTACTATAAAATCTACTTAACACAGCAGAGGCAGCTTCTTTAGGGGCAAGCTGTACACCATGCTCATGTTACACAAGAAATTACCAGATCTCTAGGTGAGGTATTTTAGAAATTTGGCAGATGGCTTTACTTTGTATTTGTGGCACAGAATCTTGTTCTAATTTTGTGTTTGATTGGAATATTCAACAGCTTCTGGTGCTACTAGGACTTGCTATCTGAAAGACAGAGTTTGCAAACTATAAATATGAACTTTGAAAATATATATCCTAGAGTTAGTCCAGTAGATTGTGTTTGTAACACTCACTTATTGGCTGACTGATGTGTTTTGGCCGCAGACCAAAACCAATGGCTGCCTGGTCCAGCAGTGCCTCCTGTCAACTGGGAAGGCAGAGAGATATAGGGGCAGTGGTTAATATTGGCCAGGCATTTAGTGTTAGGTTCTGACAGCTGCCACCAGGCTTCCCTGCACACTGTCCCTCCAGTCTCGCCTTCTTGTGCCTTGGCCGTATCCCCTCAGTTGACCTCTTTATCCCTAGCTGCTGACATGTCCTGCTGGAAAATAATTCAGCTGCAAGACAAGGAAGGTTATGTCTACAAAAGCAAGGGATTTCAGTCTCAAGCTTATTCACAGCCTGGCTGGCAACCCACCAAGCAAGGCTTGCGGACCAGTGCCACCCCTGTCCCCACCATAACACCAAAGAGAGCACTGTTTCCATCCCCCATCCATCCCTCCAGCTGCGAGCTCAGTTGAGCTGGAGCCAAGCTGGCGCAGAGGTACAGGCAGGCAGTGGCACTGACATTGCCTGCAGCAGGCAGGCAGTTCCCAGCCAGGGCTGGCCAAGGTGAGACCTCAGATGCTGGTCCTTGTCCTCTTTCAGCTGTCAGCTACCAGCTTCCCACAGGGGCTGACTACACCAGGAGCCTTGCCTGGAGATGTGATCTGTTCTGCATGCCTGTAACACGGAAGGGTACCTCCCAGATCACAGACGAAACTCAAGAGCATTTTGCAATAACGTTGGCTTAGGTGAGCAAGACTTCAGCCTTAATTTGTAGTGTAATGACTGAATTGTGGATATGACTGTGCTCAGACAAGTTCAGTAAAACTTTCAGTGTCCTATCCCACATCATGGCCTGCTTGCTCATACCCCTCCCTGGGCCTGAAGCCTCTGAGCAGATACATACCAGAAGGATTTCCTACCGCCCCCCGCAACTGAATGTGTCAGGAGACAGCAGGCTTATTTAATGCACCAAAACAGAAAGTCCTTATTTACCCCCACCGATAATTTTAACCTTAGGTGAATGTCATCTTTAAGGAGTCATTCTGAAGCAGAGCTATATGAGGGGAATTAGGCACTCCTTGTTGGCACTGGTGTTTTTCACACAGGACTGGTCAAATCTTTCTTCAAGCTCTTCCCAAACATTACAACCTGTGTGTCTCTTCCCAGAGTTTTCTCTGATGAAGTGCATATTCTTAGTGGAAAGGACTGAGGAATTCAGAGGAGGAACTTAAAAAGACCCCCCAGAAGTATATTTGACACCATAACAGTGGGTTCCCATCATGGATTTGGAGGTAGGTGACATTGTACAGAAATTTCTGCTTTTTGTGTCAAGTGAAGAACCTCTAACTCCTAAGAAAAGGCCAGACTGTTGTCAGTGATATCACATTTAAATTCAGGCTTTTCGAGTCAGAGGGGAGGAGAACAGATAGCAGCCATTCAGCTGGCTTTGTCAGAATGGGTTTTCTTCAGTAAAAAGGATTTAGCACTTTTGTTATCCACTGTAATTATACTGTGTACAGTCTGTCCAGTCCCTCTGTAAAAAGTGCTTTTCCTAGAAATAGTATTGAGAAGCTCTGATTTGGGCCAACTGCACTTTTTGGCAAGGGATGATCATCTTCGGAATACTGGCAAAGACACTTCTTTTGTACCGTAAATTCTGGCAATCACGAACCTTTTCGCCTTAAACCACCAGCTTATGTGGGCTCCATTTGTTTTAAATCCCTTGTTCTCAACAGGCCGTGTAATCAGAATGACAGGCTGCTCGCAGCTTCCCTGGTGCTCAGCTGCATGCAGGTCATGCCAGAGTCTCCTTTCTGGAAGGATGACTATGCACTGATGCCTGGCTACCCGTGAGTCTGAGAATCTGGATCTGCTCAGAGGTGTGGAAAGCACAGCAGCTTAGCGTTTAACACCAATAAGTGTTGAAGGAGTGGGCATCTAATTCTTTGCATTACTGTTTTTGACTTGGGAGTCTCTCTGCTTTCTTTCAGCAGCCCAGCCAAATCTACTCAGCCAACATCTTCAACATTATATTGTCAATAAAAACTTTAAAGCAAAGGTCAGGTATTTACTGAGCAGTAACTGCTCTCTTAAAGAATAACAAAACACTTCTTAGCACCTGTCCTTTTGGCAAACTATGTGATTGCTTTGGTTGATGTGCCAAGCAGACACGCTATTATTTTACTAGCATTACGATTCAAGAGTTTATAAAAAGGCACCAGCAAATAACAAACAGTGAATTTTTGAAGAGATGCATTTTTAAGAAAGCTAATTTACCTATTTGCATTGCTAGTTAAAAGTTTTAGAATCATCTCGTGTCACTTGCGTCAATGATATAAATGAATTATCATAAACAAAAGTGCCATACATCATCATTAGCGTGCAGGGGAAAGTTAGCTATTGGGTATTTATGATCAATTTGAGAAGAAGATATATAATTACCATCCATTATAATAAAATACCTAATATAAAGCCCAGGAAAATCTAAATGCAATCCTAAAAAAAAAACCGTGAAAATAAAAAAAAATTCTTCTTTCAACTACTTTGCTATTTAATACTTTCATTGTGTAAGGGCAGATAGCTTCAATGTATTGGAGACAATAATTGAGCAGTATATTGAAGCAGCTTAAAATACACTGCAAACAATGTGCTTAAGTGGAAACTTTCCTTTTCTTGCTATTTAGACCTTCTCTTTGTACAGCTTTTCTTGTCTGTTAGGGCTTTGTTTAGTTCTGCTTAATTTATCGAACACATTTTACTGGTGTAAGTTTTACTTAATTTCCATGCATTTTAACTGATCTTTTAGGTGACCTTGTCCTTCTTGATGTTGATTTTTTAATGGCCTTAGTTCATAGCACCCCAGGGTGAATGGGTGACTTGAAATTCCATCACTTGTCAGTGCTTTCTATCTGAATAATGTCCAGCAAGGCTTAAGCTCGAAAAGCTGTTTAAAATCCATGTATTTTATTCCCTCCCCTTAGTGCTATGGAAAACTAATGAAAGTTCTTATAAGGGAAACCTAAACCAGTAATAATTGCTTTCCCTTTGTGAAACATTTAGATATTTTTGCTGATTGTATTTTATTTACAGATAGAGCCATCACTGTGTATTTAAATATAACTTTGGGGACATTCAAAATCCCAAACCACATGAAAATTTACTGTTTGTGCTTTATATGGCTCCTAATCATTTAATGGTTTGAACCCAGTCCAACATCCAAACGCGTCCTTACTTTGGTACTTTACACAGTGCCGATGGCTCCAATCAGGTTGAGGAGAGGAAATGTTCCATGTTTGAATGAGTTTTTCTCTGGAAGGTAAAAGAGAGGTAAAAAGTGAAGAGGAGGAAAGGATGCACTTTTTTAGATCATTGAGCATGGTGTAACGCTGATCACTGCTTCAGACACAGAATTTTTCAATGCTGGGATTTTTCCCCAAAAACACACAAACTCCCTCCACAATTCCAGTAGAAATGTAAAAATAAAAATTCTCTTTTATTGATGTGTATCATTTTTCCTAGGCCTATTCAATGACCTGTACTTAAGAACTTTTCCAGTTGCTAAAGGGAAAAACAATTTCACCAGCGTATGATATGCTTTACTGTTCAGCTTCCTGCAGACAGTCCTTCTCCCAAAATATTGCAAATGTGTTTTTATTTTGAAGCTACTGATACTAATTGCTTATGCTACTTCTAGACTACACTTACACTAGTAAAACAAGCAGTGCCAGGAAACATTCCCAGATCTTGAAATTGAATCATTTACTCTATTAAATGTCTATAATTATTCCTGTTTTGACTCAGGCCAACTAGCATTGTCCTACGTAACTCTTGTGCACAATATGAGAGTCCACGTAAGCCACATATACAAATGGAATGCGATCATTTGGATGCTAAAATGATTTAACAGTATGCGTGCAAGCCGCTTTGTGCCAGTCTGCCTCAGCGACAGGGCAGTCTGAGGCTGTTTAACTTCGCGGCATAGATGCAGTGTTGGTGCTTTCTAACATACACAATTCCTGAAGGGCCTCACAAAGGCACTAACAAAGAATAAGAGAATCCAAAGTTTTGTTTTCCTTTCCTTTTTCTTTCGCTGTATAATTTCTCCAAAATTAAATCACTGATTTAATAGTATAAAAATAGTATAAACTTGGGACTCTTAGAAGTTTTCTTTATGGAATCAAAACTTTAAAAATATGTTCCTGAAGGAGTAAAAATGATAATTCTGTGCTATTGAAAATCAAGAATCATATCTGTGGATGAGTGTTACAGACCTGGCTTTCAACTTTGGAAATGTTGTATTTTGTATTTGAAGCAATAACATTTCTGTGTGCTGACAAATTATTTTCCTCATGGCTAGTGGTGCTGGTGGCTGTCTCTGAGTGCTGATACAACTTTGTTCTCAATTAATCTGCGGATGGATAGAGTGATTAAAATAGACCCATTGGGGCGGGGAGGTGGGGAGGAAACAAACAAAAAATAGTATTCTTTAAACATTTACAAAGTCATTTTCTCTGAGACATATATCAAACTGCCTGAAATGTTTTGTGATATGAGAAATTTTTAATTTTGCTTGTTTTGGCCAACCTGCATCTTCGGCCTATATATACACCCAGTTTATGTAACTATATTCTACCTCCCTGCATTCCCATCTGCACTATTCTTTAAAAATTCTTCCCCTAAACTATTATGTAGGATTTATGTTTTCTGTTAAACAGCTGCCAAGTTTCGCTCCATAGGCGGCTGCACTTCAGTGTTGGATGAAATGCTTCTTGTAAAGTTTGTAAAGCATTTTGGGCTCTTTGCAGATGGAAGAACTGACTAAATCAGTGATACCCAACTTGTGCTTTTAGAGCTGCACGTGGCTTTTTTTGGAAGGCACGTATCTGATAGGAGCTGTTTTGACTTCTTCCTGTGAGGGAACAGGCAGGGCGTTTAGCTGTTCCCTTCCATCTCTCCAAGCAACCAGGAAAGTTGGCTTACGGAGTTATTTCTCTGTACTTATATGCTCGGTAGGATTCTGTACATGACATTTGATGAAACGTTCCTCAGTCATGTGTGTTCAAGAAAAGATATATAGGAGATAAAACAAGTTAATGGAGAACTGAATGCGTATTCTGTCATATGTTTTATTAAAATTATGATCTTGATACATTTCTTAATCCTTGACTGAAATAATAATGCAGACTATGAAATTGCAGGAGACTATGACATCATCAAAACAACATTATGGTTTCACTAGAAAGCTGAAGATGGAGGAAACTGAAACTGAGCTGTTTCCTCAGTCTCTGCTATTACAGAGAGCCAGACCACAATGAGTGTGCATGATGAATGAGCGATGCAACTAACACTTTTAACAGGGAAGCTATCTTTCTTATGCCTCTGACCTATTCGCTGAGCAGCTGGCAAATGGCTCTAGTAAAGTCATCCTGTTCCTTTTTCCAACCAAAAAATCTATTGTGTATGCAGCCTTTCTAATGGATAGCAGAGATATGTCATTCATATCAATCGGTCTTCTGTATCTCTATGTTTTATTCAGCTCCTGAATATTATGCTAAAATGCACTCTGATATTCATCAAGTTTTCAAACACTCCGTAACAGCAACTGAAAGTGAAAAATAGCCCGGGAGTCATTACTGCTTTCCTCAATGACCTGGGAGGGGCTGATTGGCACAGTGTGACTGTGGAACTAGGACAGAATTGGAGACGTGCTTGGGAGCGGGGACGAACTTGTAGCATCAGTCTGAAAGTGGTTTATAGTGTCCAAAGTAACAGTACGCAAATGTTAGTGCAGCTGCACCATTTTTTACGCATTGCTTTTTAATTGGCGGAAATACCCAGAAGTGGGTATAGTGAGGATGTTCCCTTCCATTACCATTCTTAGGCTCTTCCTTCCATCACTGCATAAGCAAATTTAATAGCTCGTTATCATCATCAAGACTACTACTTCAGCTAAACACAGCACTGTACTGCCTTTCAACTGACAGAAAGATTGATGTATTGTACATTTAAAATAGAAAAAAGTCTTTAAAGCGATAATTTTTTTTAATTTAACGAGTATAAACTGGCCAGGATTGCTCTGAAAAATAAAGAAATACAGAACAGCAACACATCAAATAAAAAAAAAGCAAGTAAACCTGAAGTCTAAAAGAATAAGAGTCTAAAATTGCCAAACTCTCACTGAAATGCAATGGTAGCCATGAAAATTACAAGCTATATATATATATAGCTAAGCAGTTCAATGGAGACATCTTTGCCATTTTTTTTCATTGGTACTGTAACAATACCTAAGAAATAACTAGGAATTTACACCATTGTTGCCAAGACTTACTCCAATAGCTATAAAAGTCACTGCTCTGAAGAATACATGATCCAACAAGACCAGATTGAAAAGGAAAGACAAAAGAGATATAATACACAATAAGAACGAACATCCCCATTTCTCAATTCTGTCTCTATCTCTTTTTTTTTTTTCCCATAAAGTAGTCTCATGCAGGTTTCTTTTTTCATTTGTTTTCATCTTACTCAGTCAACGAGTGGTGGGCTCAGCACATAATTTCAATAAAATGTCCTTCCAGGCAGAAAATCATCCATTAACAATATTTTGACTACGGAAGAAAAAGAAATATTTGATCTTCTCATCAGCATAATGATAATACATCTCGTTTGCAGAGTGTAACTGTATATTATTTCCAGAAAGATCGTAGGCTGCTGTGCAAATGAGTATTTCTATTCCACAGGCGCTATCTTACATTTGGAAAAGCTGAATTTCACTCCTATTCACTAAGATTATGAAAAGCCTGTTCTTTACTAAGCCTGAAAATAGGTTTACGCGAGGCTTACAAAGTGAGTAAGCTTTGTGTGGGTCTCGCTGTACAAGGAGAAACATTTCATCCTGCAGATAGATGTAGAAAAACAGGAGGTAGAAACAGTCTTATTCTTGAGGATCACCTACTAAAGATGTCATCAAAACAATAACTTAACCTGTTCCATTTCATTTTAATAATGTTTAGGATGGCTATTTAAAAGTGAGCTGAGGTTAGATTGTTGCCACAACACTTACAGAACATTTTGAGATGTGGCCTTAATGATTAAGGGAAACATCTGAGAAGAGTTTCCTTCAGTTTGAGGTATGTATTGTCTGTGTGCGTGAGTGCATCTGGATACATCCACATCACAGATAAAGGCGTATTAAAAGGGTTTCATAATTTTTCTGTTTGTTAGAATTATTTGCGAGTGAAAAATGCCACTTTTACAAAATCATAAAAAGGCATATTCTGTTAGAAAGCTGTAACTTTCTGCTGTATACAGAAAGTGAAATTAATTAGAACCTGCAAAAAGAAAGCATCTACATAATTTCTTTCAAAACAAAACCTGTGGCGAAAATTCTTTCAGAAAAGCCTGTGATTTTTTTTAATTTTATTTTATTTTTATTCAGATTTGGATTTTTTAATGATTTTTTTTCCTTCCTGTAAGAAACATCCGTTGACTACCACATCATTTATATGTATATCATCTTGACTGTAAGGTTGCAGTAAACCTCCAAGCATATATATATGTATATATGCCTTTGTGTAGTACAGGTGGTTTCTTTCTTTCTTCTTTTCTTTTTTTCTCTTTTTTTTCCTCCCTTTTTTTTTTTTTTGGTACTGTTTTAGGTTTTGAACTTTTCCATTGTAACTTGGTCAGAAGAATAACTGTACTGGGTCAGGTCAAAGGTCTTGCCTAGCTCAGTATTCTATCCACAGCAGTGGTCATAAGTGATACACCATTAGTGTACCTGTAGAAAAATTCCTGTTAAGATTGTTTACTTGCGGTGAGAGGGGTCATGGAAGGCCATATTTTTTGTTATGTACGTACTTTTCACTATTTTTTTGCTTTTCTTTAAAAAATATATGTTGTAAAACCAGCTGTTTATTCCTATTATAGAAAAGATTGTATTTCTGTAAGGTGCCATGGCTAGTCACTCTAGTGTTGTGCTGCAAACATATCTTTCTTCTCTTCTTTCATAGAAAAGCATTAGGAAAAATAGTGAGAGGTAAATATCTGAGTGCAGCCAGTGGTGGTTAGTTAGGACAGAGATTACATGGAAATTCCTGTTTAAAACTGACGACATTTCTGAATGAAAATATTATTTCCTTCCTTTATTTATTCATTTGTCTCTGTCTTGGGGTGTGGGTTTGGCTGGGGTTTTTTTCCTACTTATTTGATGTTATTTAGGGGTAAAAAATATCACAACAGATAGCTTTTCTACTGAAGAGTCAGGCAAGAGGGATTATGCGGTTTTTTTAGACTTACTATTTTTACAATTATGACTAGACAGATCATCAGATGCCACGGTGAGGAGTTTCTTACATACATCTGAAATAGATGAATAAAATACTATCGATAGGTATTCCGGATAGATTCTGTAAGGAAAACTGAGATGGATGTTTATTTTTATCTATGGTCTAAAATATAGGGCAGCATAAGTGATTGTTAAATGTCCTTTAACATGTTAAATTACTGCATTTAGCATAAGCTGACCAATACGCGTACTAAAATAATAATTAGTGTTGATTAATGATTGTAGTTATCTTTTTGACCCAAATGTTATTCAGATCTTAAATGAAATGTTTTGTTTGCAGTAACTACTGCTTTGTTTTTAAATTTGAGATATGGAGGATGCTCCATTGTAAACTAAGAAACGTCATTCTGCCCGCTGTGAATTATGAGTGCATATCAAATTTTAATGAAAAAGGATAAATAAATTGTCTCACAGTTCACCATCATCTACTATATCACTCAGTTCATCCCATATAATATGTAATAAACTGAATGCTTCAATTTTTACTTTATGTGACCATTTACAACCAGTACTATTGCCTGAGAAATTGTGATCCCACGGTAGTTCACATAACCAGTGAGTAGACTAAGGTTCCATGCTGTACATCAAGACTCAAGAACACATGCTTTTTACAAATCTTTAATAAAAGCTAAGAGTGGCAAAAGGCTGAGATGCATCAATTAAAGTATGCTAACAGTAATGTAGGACCTTATTCCTCAGCTCGGGACTTGACACCTTCAGGA
>VWZZ01002575.1:105146-120146 GCA_013399095.1 Psophia crepitans | reverse complement strand
TCAGCTACGTGTCCTTTCCTGGAATAGGTTTAGTGTGCTTACACTACCCCTATCTTTCAGAAAAGCTCTAATAATTCCCTGTGCATATGCTCTCAGCCCCAGAAGAGGTATAAACACATCTTAGTATGGGCCATCACTGAGGTTTTTATGGTTAAGCTCAAGATGAATATAACAAGCTGTAACCTAAACCCTCATTCACATTGCTGTTGATGGAAACCCCTTCTGAGGTTTTAAAAAAGTTTGATTAACTTTCTCAAGTTTGCTATTTTTCATGCCTGTCTGCTTCCTTAGTAGAGCAGATAAATCTCTACAATGGAAAACTGGTGTATTACAACAGAGTATTCTTGCTGTGTTTCTGATTCGGCTGGCATGACTACAGCTCCGTCATGTTTAAATGCCAGTTTGTAACTCCTTTAAAGCAGTGGCTTGGGGAAACCAGGCTGCCCACAAAGTCCTCTTACATTATATGCAGCCACAAGGAATTAAATGGTTAAAGTTGAGGCCAACCAAGAGAGAGAAACAGAATATTCCCCATGGCACGTTAGTTGCTCAATAATCTTGCCCCTGGGCCAGGACAGGTTGGTGACCACCTGATTTTCAAGTAATGCTTTGGCAAAACACTGTGGATGTTACCAGAAACAAAATTTTTAAAGTCTCAGTTTCATCCAGTTCAGGTATGATCCGCCTGTGAAATAACATTAACTGAATTTAAGAGAGAGACAACAAAAATGTGATAGGGGTCCAGCAACTGCAAAACTACTTTTACGTTAAACTAGGAATTTTAAAATTAGGTGGTTATTTCCCACCAAAGTTTTAAACTTTATTTTGTCAAACCTGATATGTTTTGAAAGTAAGAGATCAGAACTAAGTTAATAACAGTTTTCCATTTCTGGGTAGGAAAAAAATATATTTACAGGTATAAATTCATCTATGATAAAAATGAAATGAAAAAGTTTAGAGAATTTATATAAAAATGACAGACCAGGGAAGGATGTGAATTCAGTTGCATTTCCTCACAGAAGATCTAGAACCAAATAACTTGCATAAATATGGTGAATTCATTAGGGTCATGCCTGTGATTAATTTGGCTCGTAGTTGGTAAATCCAGGCTGAAGAGAAAAGGCTGTCTAAAAGCAACTAATACGTGCTCAGGATTAACAGCTTTTTTGAAGGGTGGGAAATTGTAGTATTAAAACATTTTGGTCTTTGCTACTAAAATATCTTCTAGAGACCTCAAAAATGTCTCAGAAGAGATTCAAGTCAGCGAAAAAAACCTCTGAAACGCTGATGTGCCTCTTTGTTTAAATTCTGGTGGTCAGGCACTACTCTTCTTGGGTTTGACTGTCACCTAGCACAAATTTTATAGAAGCGTATTTCCACTGACTTCATTGTTGCTCCAGGTTGCTCTTGCAGGTGAGTAAGATCCATCAGTACTGTAGATCTGTAGTACTCATAAATAAATACTAAAACATCCCAAACATAATGATGTACACCAGTTTATGACTGTTGCTGTTGAATTTTTTTTTCAAGGGCATAACAGAGCTCTTCATTCTTTCTGGTACTATCACCACATTTATGTCAGGAACAAGAAAGTTTCTATTGCTGTGTTAAATCTTCAAATGCTTCAGTTTGAATTTTAAGTACATACTGGAGTTAGTACTGTTGTACTTAATATGCACTTCTTCCTTTCTCACTGTCTAACCATGACTGTTATATCCAGAAGTTTGTCTTCATAGTGCTGTTTTTGTTTAAGCTTTATTAATAAATTTTACCTCAGATGATTACAGGGTTTTTTAACAAGTTCTATAATAATATCTGAAGTATATCCAACACCATCATTGTCACTTTGAAGGATTGAAGAAATAATAACCAATGGCACCTGAAGCCTTGGTCCGTCCTGCTTCTTGGTACAGACCCCTGAAGTTTCCCCAAAGTTTACACACTGTTGCAGACAAGTAGTGGGCATCACTAATGAACTAAATGAATGCAGGGTAACAATGAGCGTATTCTGCTTAGCATAAGAAGTATGCTCAATTTAGCAGTTTATTGACCATTTCTCCTTGTTTTGAAAAGCTTATGTGGAAAGGAGACTAATTTTGTGGGTATATATATTGTTAAGACATTTTTTCCCTGTGGTTTAGGGATGGAATGGAGGAAAGTATAAAAGTGTTTGAATGAAAGTTGAATTGAAAGGTAGTAACAGCTGATGTATTTTGGAAAGCATGGCGAGGTCTCACACTCTCCACAAAAAGCACTGAGAAAAAAAGATAGAGGTAAGGTGAGGGAGATAAGCCTGGAATGCCTTTAAATTGAAGACAGTTTGTGAGTGATGACACGGGGAAATGTTCATGACCAGTGCAGAACCCCAGAAGAGGTGATAAAAGGCTCAAAGCAGCCATCCAGGACCTTGATTTCTGTGTCTGAAACAGAGATAGCAGATTTCTGGATTAGGAAAAAAGTTTGCAATGCTTTCAACGTAACATTATGTAAGGAGGAAGGACTAGCTGACAATTTTAACTGCATAAACAAATGGCAAGGCATAGCTCTGGTATGCCCAAAAAGGAGCAAGAAAAATAAAAATCTACTAGTTTTCAATTTTGAGTGTGTATTTAGAATGACCCTTGTTTCAGAGTCAAAATGTTAACTGTATTACAGTGCTTGTGAGCCATCTTAAGGATTATCCATCTCTTATTTTGACAAAATTATTTTTGGGTTTAGCCTTTTAGATTTAGGATGACCTTTTGATTTCAAGGATTCTGCATTGGTGAGACTGCATCTGGAGTATTGCGTCCAGTTCTGGGCCCCTCAGCTTAAGAAGGACAGGGAACTGCTAGAGAGAGTCCAGCGCAGAGCCACAAAGATGATCAAGGGAGTGGAACATCTCCCTTATGAGAAAAGGCTGAGGGAGCTGGGTCTCTTTAGCTTGGAGAAGAGGAGACTGAGGGGTGACCTCATCAATGTTTATAAATATGTTAAGGGTGAGTGTCGGGAAGATGGAGCCAGGCTCTTCTCGGCCTCATTAAGTGATAGGACAAGGGGCAAAGGGTGCAAATTGGAGCATAGGAGGTTCCGGGTTAATGTAAGGAAAAACTTTTTCACCATGACGGTGACAGAGCACTGGAACAGGCTGCCCAGAGAGGTTGTGGAGTCTCCTTCTCTGGAGACATTCAAAACCCGACTGGACGTGTTCCTGAGTGATGTGCTCTGGGTGGCCCTGCCTTGGCAGGGGGGCGTTGGACTAGATGATCTTTCGAGGTCCCTTCCAACCCTTGCGATTCTGTGATTCTGTGATTCTGTGATTTTGAAAGTTCCTACACACTCTGGACCACTCTGTATTACTTTGCAAATTCTTTCATCATTGGGTCATATCTACATGGCCTATGGCAACACAGCTTTGATCTATGATGTCACCTATGCTTTACATCCTAAAAGTGGTCACAGAAAGTCCCTGCTCTTGTAATCTGAGCATTAGAAAGCAGACTTTTTTATCATTTTCAGACCGGGGGAAAGAGAGAGAAAGAGTAGTAAACAAAAACTAAACTGCATGTTAACATATATTTTAATAAGTTCTGGTTTTGAAAAGTGAAAAAAAAAAAGAAAATAAAAAAACAAACTAAGAATCTGACAAAGTACTATATATTTAGTTCACAAAAATGTTCTTACCTTTGATCATCAATGTGTAAGTGAAAAAACATGCTGCACAGTTACACTTTTCTTCACTTCAGAGGTCAGAGAGGGTAGAAAAACTGCTTTTTCATTTAATTGCATATAAACATGTCCCCAGCCACTGCTTAAACCAAATCGTACACAGAATGTTAAACTACTGCATGTGAAGTTAGCAGCAAATTAATATTTCATGAAAATCCTGCATTAACCCCTTGATCCTGACCTTCAGGTTTAATGGGGAACTAGAACAAAGATGTAGACCAAAGGCTTCAATGCTGCTATAACAACAAAGAACACTACTTCTAGAGCTCATCGCTTTCCTCTCTGTTCAAAATATCCATGAAGTTTTGACACAGCTCTAGATATTTCTTCTTGGCTCCAAATCTCTGACTGTCCTGACACAAATCCACTCAGGAGAGGAAAGTGGCTTTCATTTACCCATTTCATTTACCTGTTTACCTTGAATCTTAAAGAAGTATGAATTTCAGACAGGACAAAATTATTTTTCATTGTTGGTCTTGGCCTGGATGTGCTGGGGCACCATCTTTCCCTATGACACCATGGTATCAAGCACTACTCATCAGTATTCCCTATGAGATTTTGCTGAATATAGTAATCTCTCACTTAGAGTCATCCATCACAGTTTGCTGCTCTTGGAGGCATACTTCAGCGACAGGGCACATGCCTGTCCGCTGGCTGAGTTGTTATGGTTGCGATTTAGAACAACCCTGTGAGGGCGCAGGAGCTGAAGGTATGGTGTAGGCAAGTCAGAAGATGCAGGTAGCAACATTGCACCTGAAGAAGGGTGCTCATTGCTGGAGATCAAGCTCAGCAGCAGGAAGAGCCTTTTAAAGAGGAGATGATGGATATTGTTGATTCCCGTTTCTCAAAATAAACCTAAAGGCCAGAGAAGGACAAAATGTTTTGATGCTTGCCCAGCGTTCCTTGAAGAATGTGTTTACCACAGTACTCCTCAAAAATTTTCCCTGTTCCAACAGGACTCTTCTTAGTATTTTATACGTTACCCAATCCATGGCTCTCCAGATGAGGTAAAAAGAAAAAGGCATGGTAACTCCCACATTGTGCCCAGCACTTTGCATTCATAAAGATACTGTCATCAAGAGAGAAAAAATTGACCAGATCATTTGTCTTTTCCATTCTATTGTTGTTAGGACCCTCTTTTGTGCCAAAACTGGCACATAGATACAGAATTGATAACTGTGTTGTAAATCTACCACTAGGAGGGCTTAATCACCTGAGCTTTCAAAATCAATCAGTCAATCAATCGCTGGTCCTGGTGTAGGTACAGAAATCCTCTGGAGTGGTAGGAAATATGGACTGATGCTGCATTGCCAGCTTTAGTCTGTCAGGGATCACAACTTTCCCCTTCACTGTCAGAGTCATTTATGTCTGAAACTTCATCATGGCAAATTTAAACATTAACTATGTTTCTGGTAAACGTTTCAGTACACTCATAAAGTCTGAATGCCTGGTCACGGTCGTTACAGGCACTCCAACAGGAAGCACTTGCATGTTTAGTGCTGCTAGAGGAGACCCAGAACACAGAACTGAGAGAGGTTCTCCATCTTGATGGAGAAATCTTTCCGGGTTATACTTTAGCAGTAAAGATGTCCTTTCGCAAATCTTCCTTTGAAGAATTCAAACCATTCTATTGCTAATATAAACGACAAAAGAGATATGAGACTTGCTTATACTTTCAGTCTCCACAGTAGCGCGTGTTTCAATTAAGAGTAAAATTATTACATTCTTTAGTTTGTGCAATTTTTTGATAGAATACTACATTTATATGTTAATTCTGCTAAGATCAACTTTATTTATCTACAGGAAGCTATTCCAAGATTGTTGTACATTTTCTTCGCTTCTGAAATGTTATCACATTTAATTGCCTGATCTTATTTGGGTTGCAATCATAGTCATTAATTAGCAGGAAGGTGAGGGACAGCATCATATCTAACTATCTGTTATGGCTGCTTTAATGAGGAAAATACCTGCCATCATTTTAAAGGCATCCTGTATACTTCACAAATACAGCTTGCTGTAGCATTCTCATTTAGACTGTGAACATCAAAGGAAATTGATGTCAGGTGTGAACAGAAGCTGTTGAATATATCTGTTGAGGAAGCTGAGTGGTATGTCTGGATGGGAGAGATGAAGGGCAGCTTAAAACATTAACAAAACTACAGGTAATTAGTGTAAACTTTCAAGGGTAAGGTATGCTTGAGGAATAAAAATGTTGTTTATAGCTATTCCCTGTAGTGCCACTATCGCTAAGGGTCTGTCAATGTTTTCATTTATAAAGCTCTATTTTTATAGGATTGTGCACTAGTAATAAAAAATGTGCTTGGGGCTAGAAGTTGACAATTTAAAGAAAAATAAATTGTTTTTGTTGTTTTGGTGTGTTTTTTTTAAATTATATGAGTATATGAATAATAGAAGTTTATCTGTTTTGAATGGTTGTTTTCCTTTGTGTAATTCAGCTCTTGGTTTAAAATCAAATTAATGAAATTTGGCAAGCAATTAGTTCTTAGCATGGGCTAATCAGTGTTGGAATTCTTGGGGAAAAATAAATAAAACAAGATTATTTAGTGTTTCACAGGCAAAATTATACCTTTCAAAGGGAATCATAAAGAATTCAATGCATCTGTAGAATACGTTGAATGAATATTTTCCTTCCAAGGAAAGTTTTACGGTACATTACCTGAAAAAAAGCTGTAAGAAGTGCCAAAATATAAACAAGTGTGGTCAGTTATAAAGATGTTGTAAGTTTACTGTGCACTATCAGGCTTTCTGACTGGCTGCTAATGGTGTTCTCATATCTCGTCTCAATAATTCTCCATAAATAGGATATAGTAGGAACCTTCTTGAGCTATTGATATCCTCAGGCTCCTACATGCTTAAGAGAGACACAAAGTAATTTCCTAGGAAAAAACATAATATGTGCCTTTTAACTCTTACCATGCAATTATAGATGAATATTGTTTCACTGTAATTTCATTTTGGACTCCCTTTACTGTAAGGAATGACTTTTCCTCACCACATTACAACAATGGGAATAGTGAACAATGGTTGCACAGTTGTGAAAGGGACCTTTGAAATGGAAGTTTAAGGGCCAAATGTACCATGGGTCACTTGAGTACATGTCTAGAATAGTGCTTACTGTTCATACAAGGTTTTTCACCTTCCAAGATCTCCATTTGCTTTAGAAGAGAAGTCAAGCATCATTACCATATTATACAGATGAGGGAACTGAAGGCAAGTAAACAGATGGCTCAAATGCCTCTCAGCAGTGCAATGTTAGCAAGGGACTAGAAGTCAAGTCTCTTGAACACCGTCCTAGTGCTTTACCCACTATATGAGTATGGCTCTGCTGTCTGTTGAAGTCTGGGAAAAGACTGGCCCAAAATTTCTACCTCAAGTGTTGGTATGTTGTCCAAAATTAAACCCTTTATGTTTTGCAAATATTTGAAAGACTTCTATCAAAACTCTAAAATACAACCTTGATAAAAATGTCTTTTCTGTTTGTCTTTTTTTTAAGGGCAGAACCCATTGTTTCATCCATATGTATATATATGTGGTGTGTTCCTTACTCCACAAAGATCGTTCCAAATCCACAGTGTATCAGCACTGTGGAAGAAGTAAGATTGTAGTCCCAAATACTTGCTGCAGCAGCTTTTGGTAGGAGATGACTTCTTAGTATCCATTTTGAACTAAGATCAGGGTTTAACTTTTGTGATGGTTACAACAGTTGCCATTTCTGTGGGAACACATTAGTACTTTTCTGCTGCTCAACCAGTTCTGCAGCAGAGTCCAAGTACGTATGCCCAAAAGGCAGGATAATGGGCATCTAATTCAATCACCTGCATAGCATAGGCTAGAAAATATCCCAAACACGATTCCTCATAAAGTTAAGAAACAGACACCCTCTAAGAAACATCCAAACACAAAACAACATTTTCTCTGTGTAATTTCATGACTTTTCAGGAGAGAGAGTGAAATTGTCCTTGTCACAAAACACCCCCTGGCTGGGAATTACAAATCTGGATCCTGGTACTAATTTCATAATAAAGCCAGTCTGTGAATCAAGACCTTCTGATCTTCAGCATGGTCATATATATATATATATGTGTATATATACTAGGTTTCTCTTTTTCCTCTCTCTTAAGCTCATCACCCACTGCCCTTACATGAAAGGGTTGAATTCTGCCCTTAGATCCCTGACTTCAATTGAATTTCAGTTTAAGAGTCTGAGGAAAAATTTGGCACAAAAGATCCCATATATTCACACTTTCTTTTTATGAACATGAAGCTATGTTTGGGTGCAATAAACACCTGTCATCTTAAATAGTAAAGAATGTACTGCATTCTGCTTGTGTGGTGGTTTTTGGTGGGGTTTTTTTTTTAGCATAAAAGTCCTTTAATTTCTAGTTAAATACAAAGCCACATTGAAGGAACTAACATTTCAGAAAAGACGTTGTAAGGAGGATTGCAAGTAAATCCAAACAAATAAAGTACAAAATATCCTATTTTATGTGAAAAGACACAGTACTGCTGTTGTAATTCAAGTGACCTTGAAACAGATATGACACAGCCATTTTGTTTAATAATGATATGCCTAATATTAATATGGAGATGACAAAAACTGTTTTAGACAGTTCCAGTGACTGACAGGTAGTGATATCCTATGAAAAGCTTCAGCAGAACTCTTTCACCATTTCAACAATTATCTTTTTTCTCTCAGAAGTTAAACAATAGATGAGACCTCCTAATGGCTTTCCATGTGTTCATCACAGCTACCTGCGTGAATTTGCAGTAATTAAGCAATCTGAAACACTGACTGACCCAGAGAGAAAGCTATTCCATACCGGTGGTGTCCTTGAAATGTCTTCATCATCAAGCGGTCTCTTCTCTTCATCTCAATGAAAGCTAATGTCAGCACTACTGTGTAGCAACCATTCCCCTAAATAGCTATTGAAATCTTATAAGGATGCTTTTTTTTTATTAAAAAAAAAAAAGAAAAAAAAAGAAAAAAAGAAAAATCCCATCAGCAAAGCAGTCTGGGCAGAGAAATGGCCCTGTGAAAATGTTTCTGCTATCGGGAGGGAGGAAAAGGGGGCTTGGTGGGGATAAAAACAGTCTTTTTTTTTTAAGGTCAAAAATATAATTAGCATTTGAAAGGATGTGAAGATGCACTACCTCAGGGACCACAATGGCCAAATTTGTGCCATTTAATGTCAACAGACATCGGAGTTGTGATAAAATTAATAGAGCCTTGTGTGATTGATAACATACCTCATCTGCCATTCCAGTACAAAAATCCCACAGGTTTAGCAGCAAGGAATAACGTTTAGATCACTTTTGAAAGGAAGCTGTTTGAAAGATGTACTTATGGACTTTAATTAGCTTCTGAAGTCCGTGACAACCTTCACCACTACCAAAAAGTAAAAATGTATTGTTTAATTATTAACTGGGTGAGATGAGTTTAGTACATCTAGTAACAGGGCATTCTTTGTGGACTGAAGGGCAGAGCGATGAGAAAGGCAGACTTTAGTGATTTTTGAAGTGGAAAAACAGTAGTTTATGTGAGAGAAAGAAAAAGAAAGAAGGTGGATCACTAACAGTGAAGGGAGTTAAACAATGACCTAAGGATGGAAAGGAAGCTAGGCATTCTGTAAATACCATATACTTTAACTAAGAATCAGTTTATTCTTCACTTACTGATAGACTACATTTTTCTATCCTATTCTGAAAAAGTGTTTAAATATTTTGGCCAATATGACTTTCAGAATCACACTGATTAGTTATGAATCAGAAATTAAAATTTTCCTTAAGTAACCAAGTCACAAGCCTTATAGGGACCATATGTGTGATTCTGTTGAATTGAAAAGGCAGCTTTGTTACTAATGTAAAGCATTGATTACAAATCTCTTTCATGGTTTTGGGACACCAGCTTTTTTTACGTTTTAAGAAACAGGTTTTTTACTTTATTCAGAGTTGTATAATGGTACGATTATTTTTTTGGGGGGGAGGGGGATTTGCCATCAATCCTCCTTTTATTTCTTTATAAACTATACATTATGTAAACCAGTGCAATAAGTTAACAGTCTGTCCTGTTATTTAGTGGATAATATGCTACACATACATTTCTAGTAACAGAGCATTTTTTTACCCTAGTGAAAACTCTCAATGATTGACTGAAAAACAGTGTATAAATACTTAGCTGAATATAAGTCATGGGACAGTGGCAATGTTTTCATAAATCTATATGTATTTTTGCTTTTATTTTGTGTTATTAATGTTATGATCTCAGAGAAAAGAGGTCCGGTGTTTAGAGCTGAATAAGAACTAACACATCATCCCAATAACTTACCTCAGTCTGGAGGAGCACCAGACCAACTCATCACCACCCAATTACTGCAGCACTCTTTTAGCAAAGACTTCCACCATAGATCCTAACATATTCCTCAACAGTTGCAACAAAACAAGTCTATCCGATCTGTCAAGAGTAGAGCTAGCCAGGGAAAATCACTGGGGCAAAAGGTGAACTGGTTAACCAAAAATTGAATCTTTGATGAAAAATTTAATCAAAACTTAAATGTGAACAAAAAGGGCTATCCATCAAGACTGTGAAGCTTCGACTGTAGCAGTCTCCTAATGCATTAAATAAAGTGCTGAATTGCTACGAATTGCCCCAGTGATGGTAACCACTCGCCAGCTTTAGTGCAGAGAACACATGTCAAAGGAAAGAAGCCACAGTTACACCATCCCCAGATGCCATTTCTCTGCCACTGCCTCTGCCCTCTAAAAAATTGTGCAAAACCAATTGAAAAATTCTTGAAACCCAATTATGTGCTCTGAAATCAATAGTTCAATGTAGCAGGTCACTAGGCCAAAGTTTCTCATGGTAAATCTCTATCACTTGAGCATTTGGCTGTAGCACACAGTGTCTGACATCTTGCTCCCTGATACATTGCACAGGCAGAAAAAGTGTAGCAGAAACAGGTACAGATGTATAATGACTAATAAACTCAACAAAACCTGAGATACAGTTTACTGCACATGATATGCATGTAACTTTGCTAAGAAGTATCTTATCATCACATGTAACACTTTTAATAAATAAATTCATTCAAGAATTTTAAGTGATAGGGAAAAGCTTCCTGAATAGTCTAATTCTGTGATAACTTAATGGGACTATCTGTATCCCAGCTGATAAATGCACAGCAATTCCTGTCAAGTTACTGGCCCTCAGAAAAACTGATGGATGGAATTATGTTTTAAATACCACATGCATCCACAGACTAACTACTGGCAAAAAGGACTGACCTTAGAAATTGAGTAACAATGACAGCATCATAAAAAATTCATGTGATACCAAAACAACAGAGAAAAACACTTTTTTATCATTATTGTATGTACTTTAGTGGAAGTAGTAAAATGTATTAATTTTCTTTTTATAAAACAGGGAGTCTGTAAAACATGATGTGTTGAGTTTAGAACTGTATACATATCTAGTAACACTCATAACTGTGACAAGGAGCCCAAACACATAGTTTATACTGCTGTTACAGGTAAAGCAGATAGGAAAGTCTATAATTAAAATTGTTCCAAATTTCCCAGAGAACTTTATTTTAAGCTGCTGTGACTATGCCATTGACCTGTTTCAGCATAAACCACTTGGACTGAAAAAACTCTTCAAAGGCAGATGTGTTCACCCTGCAATATTTTTCAAATCTCAGCTACAATGATTTGGTGACCAGATTATTTACAACATTTTTTGCTAAGAAAGTCTAGTACTTCCAAGCTTTCAGAGAGGTGCTTGAAATTCAGCTCAGAGGAAAAGAGATGAAGGGAAAGAAAAGGGTCAGATTTGTGCCTGCCTGTTAGTTTATGACGTAGTTTTCTGAAGACTGTGTTCATACTGAGCAGCCTTTATTCCCCCACAGCTCTCAACTGCTGAGGGACTTCACTTACACCTTCCACACAAGTACGTATCAATGCTCCAATATAAGTCTGCAGCCTGGAGTGAGATTTCCCCATCAAATTTCATTCCAAGCAAAATAATATTTGCTGCAGCAGTAAGCACCAGAACGTATAGCAGGACTTCACTTTCATTGTAAGCAGCTGTATTTGCTTGCAGTATTGAAGGACGAACAAGAAATGGGTCAGTGCAGAAGCACTGAGAGAACTGCAGCAGGTGTTGACTGCACCATACTGAAAGAGTCTAACTGCCCAAATTAAGGTTAACTTATTAAAATTACTAGCTTAGTTCTGGAAATATTTAATGTTTAAATCCTTGACTTTAAACAAGTAAAGTTTTTTAAAGGCGTGGTTCATTTCATACATAATATCACAGTTTTTTGAAAGATTTCTGGCAAAACATTTCCTTAACAGAACATGAAACTTCATCAAAATCAACATTTTCAAAGAAAGCATAGATTTTGTAGAATTTTTTTGTTAGCTAAGAAGGCAAGATTTTTGCCTTATTACTTCAAATCTCTATTTCAAGATACGACTTACAAAACGAGGTTCTGGTGGATGTGGAACAACACACCTCCCTCTTACTTCTCCTCCAGACTGTGATTCTGCTGGCACTTCCATTTTGCCAACCATCTTCAGATTGTCATCTAATGGAAATCTCACACACCATAAGCTAACACCACTACAGAAACTGGAGTACTCAGTTTAGGACCACTAGAAAATTGAAGCAGGAATAATGATTATTATACAACCTCATTAAGTTATTGGCTGAGTTATTTATTCCTGAGTATGTTACATTCACCCAGGATATTTTGATTTGATGCTAAGTAGCTGCATATGTCAAGCTCTGTAAAATACTGTATTCATTTATTTCTCATTTTAAATTAATTAAAAAAAAAAAACACAACAAAAACCAAGAACCTAGTACTAACTCTGCTCAGTAATTAGATTCTTTGGTGTAGATGAAATTTCTGATGGTCACAGAAAAAGCTACAGTGAAGAACAAGGCCTGAAGGACCTTTAAAGAAGAAATTAAAGAACTAAAAAAAAAGATCTGTAAAATTCCAATATTTGCACCAAAAGATAAATGGTAATTGCTACAATAAAACTAACTGCACATTTGTTTCATTAACACCATGAGTTCAAAACAGCAATGGATACCCTCCTTATCTTTCTTCATGGAGGCAACATGCCCATTTAGTGTTTATCACAATTCTTCAACCTTCTGTAACCTCACTTCTCCGCTGTGCACAAGCAATGAACTTGTGACCTCTCAAAAGAAAGTAAATATATAATTCCAAGTTATTCTTGTTTATATGCCTTCCAGGTTACCTTATTATCACATTTTATGGCCCTGAAGTTGGGCACAACTATCCAGGTAGAGCCTTCACTGGGGATATGCACTATGCAATGTTTACAGCCTGTAACATTCTTGTTTTTCCCTTGTCTTGTGCTGCATCAAGCAGCACTTCAGTAGTGATATTTTTCGTTTACTGCTACAATTTTCAATACCCAAAATTTTAGCTTTAGCAAATTTTAAACTACAGTTTAGATATACTGCTGTCACCAGAGCAAGATCATAAACAGTACTTGGAAATTAGCCTTGATTTGATTTTGCCCTCACTCATGAATCATAAGAAACTGACTTGATTTTTTGTTTCTGATTGTGAGCATTTCATTGAAGATTTCTTTTTGTTTGATTTCTCATTTATAAGTATTTTCATGCTTCTCCTATCTGTGTCAAACTGGAGATGAATTTGACCTTATATGCTTGGATCAGGTAGACCACATGAGAATTTTTCTCCATCCTTTATTTGCTAAACTTGTCATAGCTCAATGGGTGTCATTTTTAGATGTTTTCTCAGCTATGTTTCTCTTCAGTCTTTTCATCTGGTTGGAGAAAACAGTGCATATTTAAGGAAGAAGAGAAGAAATCATAATACTCTAGTTTGAGCATAAGCCTCTGTTAATTCTGCTGGGAACTGACTTTATATTTCCTTTTTTTTTTTGTACTTGTTCCATGTACGTGTTGAGTTTCTTAGAATTGTATGTGATTCTTTCTCCATACAAAGTCTTCCTTGAAGCATCTTACTAGCAAAGTGTGATTCAGAAGAGCTGTTTAAATATCTACTTACACATGTACAAGCATTTCCCCCAAAAGCAGTGGGGAAATTCATACAATAGGAGATGCATGCTAAGGTTAGTTGTTGCAGTAAGGACTATATTTAATAAATAAATAAACAAACAAACAAAACAAAATAAAAAAACTGAAGAGATGTACCGATTACTAGAATTTTTGCAGTGATAGCGTGGGAACTACCTTAAAATTCAATCTCTAAAATGTCTTATAAACTTTTAGAATCAAATCTTCTCCACTGTTTGGAGAGGATCAGTGCACCTACCAATACAGCACTCAATAATATATTCTGTTTGGGGTAGAAGGCAAGACCAACATATTTCCACTCAGTGGCATCAGCCAGAACTGGTCAGTCATAAATGTAGAAGATATTTTTGCCAGTAGCTTACAAGTATACGCATATTATAGTGCAAGGCATGTCAAGTTTTTGTCTGGCAAAAGAGGTCACTCTGTCTGCTCAATCTGAAAAATGAATTTTCAAAAATTAAATCTCAGAAACTTTTTTCAGGGTTTTTAATGAATTTTTTTCAAGGTTTGTTGGTTGTTCGGATTTTTTGTTTTATTTTGTTTTTTCCCCCTCTTCTCTCCAGTTGCCAAGTTTAGAAAATGGAACTCCTAAATCCCTTACTCCTTTCCATACCCTCAATAAAGGGAATCAAGTTCAGCCCTGTGAGCTATATTAGCTTAGTGCTCTGCTAGTCAGAAAAGTCAAATCAGTATTGATAACGTCACTTTTTAACTGCTTTACTCTCTAATTGCTTTTTCTTACCCCATTGTCAGGGGTATCTGGTATAAGCAACAGCAGTAGTGAGATGCATGCATGGATGGATGGATGGATGGATGGATGGATGGATGGATGGATGGATGGATGGATGGATGGAGGAAGGAAGAATGGATGTTGGAATTAATATCAGTGACTGAAAAAGTATTGAAAAATGCACTTGGGTGTGTAACTTTGGCACAGCATAAGTTCTAGTTCAGAAGCAGGGAGGTGATCGTCCCCCTGTACTCAGCCCTGGTGAGGCCGCACCTCGAGTACTGTGTCCAGTTTTGGGCCCCTCACCACAAGAAAGACATCGAGGCCCTGGAGAGTGTCCAAAGAAGGGCAACGAAACTGGTGAAGGGGCTGGAGCACAGGTCTTATGAGGAGCGGCTGAAGGAACTGGGCTTGTTTAGTCTGGAGAAGAGGAGGCTCAGGG
>VWZZ01002575.1:76830-104997 GCA_013399095.1 Psophia crepitans | reverse complement strand
TCTACTCTACTCTACTCTACTCTACTCTACTCTACTCTACTCTATTCTATATTCATATATAACCAACTCTCCATTAGTTTTGCATCTAATTTTTGATTATGTGACAGCAAAAAAAAGCAGATATGTTTTTAATTGATAAGTTTTGTTACATCATCAATGAGAGCCATTGCTCTAGATAAGACTTGGCACTTACTTGGCAATAAATAGCCATTGTTAATGCTTCTCTCCTCCCAAAAGAGGCTTCTGTCCACACTAAATTACATGTCCTTTCCTGTTTTTTGTACTATGGAAAATAATTAATTCATCTGTATTTTGTGGCTCACTTGTCTTTACCTGTGTGCATTTTCCCTTCTCTTCACACGATGCCATCCTTCTGCTCAGCTAATGACAATCGCTTCAGCATTCTATAACCTACTTTAGAAATAATCATCTTCATTTTAAACATACAGAATATGTAAAGTAGATACACAGAAATGAAGAAAAGGAATGCATAAAAGGCTCAAGAGACTTTATTTACAAAAATATTTTGGATTTGGAATCCTAATATATTTTGCCATTGGAGATTCCAGAGCAATCACAATTTAAATGATGCTGCGTGAAACACTATGGCTTGTACGGTCTTTAAGTAATCACCACACAAATATTACTGCAGTTCCTACTTATGTTGTCAGGTTTTAGGAAAGGACAGCCTGACACACATTTCATTTTTTCTTATCCAGCAGGTACACATTTATTGGCTGGGCTTGTTGCTGCTTCTGCAAGTCTTGAAACAATTTGCAAATGCACATATCAACATGCCTCAGTTGAATTCCAATATTTGAATACTGAATAGCTAAGATGATAGAAAGTAATTCCATTAAGATCCCTGATAAGAAAAAGGGTTTCAGAGAGATGATTTTGAACCTGTAAGTATACTGAAAACGCATCAGAGTTTGCGTTACGTAGCCATCGCACATTTGCCAGGACTTGGTGTGGAGTATAAAGATTATCATTAGCTAGTCACCTCTTAGCAGCTAACTTGCCCATAAAAAGTTGGATGCTGATTCTAGTATTGCATTCAGATGCTTTTCCTGTTAATTTCTTACTTGTGATGATTAAATACACATAAAGACAGTCTTTAAATACATAGGCAGATATTGGAAAATAAGCCATTGACATGTTAACACTTTGACAGTCTTCTCTGTAGGTAAGTAAATAGTCCAAAAAACCCATCATTTATCTGATGAATTTCATTACACTTTTGCCAAATCACAAATAGTTCATGAACAAATTGTGAAATCCCCACATGTGTTCATTATTTAAAATAATGGTTGTATTTCTACAGTAAAGGATGATTCATTGACTATACTGATACCTTGAAATTTGCATCATTTTTGTTATGCAGCAATGAGTCTGCTGCTAAGTAGTGTAGCATGGACATTCAATCATCAGAAGCAGGGTTTCACACTGCACATTTCAATAAAAATAATAAAAAGAAATCTCAAAATCCCTGTTACTAGGTTTCTGAATTGTGAAATTTCAAAGTCAACTTTGACAAATATCTGTCATTTAAGTTTATAATTTGATTTTAATTTTGTGTGTGTTAGTGAACTAACCCCTATCCAAGCACAGTTTGAGATCTCAAAGTTGCTGAAATTCATCACATAAATGATGCAATAAACTATTGTCTCAGCTATGGAAAGTCTAAACAAAAAGATGACATTAAGTCCTATGTAACAACCCTGTTAATATCAACATGCAGATTCCTGGCACTTCAGTGGCAGTTGGATCAGGGCCAAGAATACTTACACAAAATGGTGCAACTATAGTTAATATTCATTCATTTATAAACTAACAAGAAAGAAACAGTCATAAAATCAGATTTTGTGCTATTTGCCTACTATGTAGCCTTTGTGCTGTTTCAGTGGTTAGCACTGGTGGAAATACCTATCTCAGAGTAGACTTGAAGTTGGAAAAAATGAAAAAAACCCACTTTCTTACTTGTTTATGTTTTCAAGAGCTTTATTACTGTTTATAGAAACACATCAGATTCTGAGCCAACATTTAAGGATTCAAAACACACTCATAAAATACACACAGAAAGATGCATGTGCACATATATGCACACAGACACACATATGCAACCCTACAGAGTAAATAGGAAATAAAAGTAGTTGTGAAGTCCACAAGTTCACCTGCATTCACTGTTTATGTATTTCAGAGCTTGTCTGTAATCCTGATAATTAGCCTCCTGATATTGGTTCTGCTGAAATGCTTGCAGTGCATTACAAATGTCAAAATGAATCATGGTAGGAAACGGTATAGAAGATCTACAACAGGTACAGGGGGAGGAATAATAAAAAGCATCAACCTCTCCCACCTCATTCCCTGGTTACTTAGAAAAAAATAAGCAAAAGCCAAAATACAACTTGATAATTGCAGATGAAAAGCAAAGAACAAAAGAAATATATTTTGGTAGGAAGTGGAATTGAGAAAAAAAAAATGCTGTTAATCTTTCTTTTTTTTTTTTTTTTTTCAATAAAGCAGAAGAAAGAAAACTTGCCCAGGTGGAAATAAAATGTTAATACACTAAATGCTTATAGGTTTTTGTCCTACTGGTCATGTTTAGCTAGACAGAAAATTTAAGAATTCTGCTGGCATGTTTGTTGGGAATAAAAAAGCCTGTAGGTCAGGTCTTTCTGAGAGAATGCCAAATGTCTTTGTGTCCAGTTATTTATGGTTTCAGATAATTGTACAGAAAATATCAAATTTGCATAGTGTGATTATTGCTGATTATTTATCTAGCAGTCAAAATGTTTCAGTGGTTCCTAGGATGACAGATTGACAAGTACTTAAAACTCATTCATTTTATGAAATTTGCATGTAATTAGGCAATAATGAAGGGGATGTTTGTGGACAGCGGATTATACTACAATATGCTGGAAGCGATTCAAATGCTTGACAAAGTGTTAACATTATCTTCAGTTTCAACTAAGTCTTGAATGTTTGGCTCAAAAAAATCAGTAGAAAAATGAAACAGGTTATGGAAAGTTACTAAATGTATTGCTAGAATGAAGTATATATTTTTTTACTCCTCTCTTTGTCTGTTCCTACTTATTTATGCACTGCTGATGAATTGTACTTTAGATATTTAACTCATATCACATTTGGTGCAGCTCATCTGTAATAGTTTTACTGCCACTGCTGTGGTCATTATCACAGTGAAATCCCATGAAGAATGGCTTGCTTTGGTTTCTTGGCATCCGTGTGGGATCTGAATTTTAAACCTACTGCTTTGAGATTCATACAAAAGAACGTGATTTTGAAGAACTGATTTATCACACAAGATATAATGTGTCCCTTAACCAGTTGTTTCCACACAAATAGAATATTTGACTTTATGGTACATATTTTAAGTGGAGGTAACCTTCACTAGTACTTCATGGTGGCTTATGCCTGCAAATGGCTCCTACTTGTGCAAAGGTACAAAATTAGTTCAAAGGTCCTGGAACTCACTTTTTATTCAATATAATGCTGATTCTTGTTCCAATGGCTTGAGCAAGTATATTCCTGGTTTTAGTGGATTTCATGTATGAGCATCAAATGCACTTCTACATTTGACTTCATAGTCAGTGCTCACCTTTTTAATACATGCTAGTGTGCAGGGACCTGTATAATGAAAGCTGCTTATAACTGATTGTTTTCAAATATTTCTCTCATTTTTGGATTGCATTCTCCACTTTAATATAATATTCTCCCAAAGTAACAGTAGAGGTGCCATACAACTTTCGTAGAAGAAAATAGGTGTCTACACATGGGGTCTACAAAGTAAGCATGCTGATCAGGGAGTTGCCTAGGTCGGTCAGTAGAAGAGATACACATTTAAAAAATCCACCCATGCTGTTTTGGGGAATAGAGGATCAATGTCTCTGTTACAGTGCAGTGTACACTGCTAGTAAACTAGCATAATCTGGAACCCTGTCTGCAGCTAATGCTTTTTTTCACCAAATGATCTGATGATGGTGCCGTCCCTGCTCCTTTTTGCTCATGGTAGTGGTTTAAACTTCCTTTCAAGAATCTGGGCATGTCAGATAAGTGTTCACAGATTTGCTCTCCCAGCCACTCCTACTGGAGTGCCAGTTTTCATGGAATAACCAAATTCTAGAAAAAGAAGAATTCAAACTCTCTCATCTGCTGATAAAGTCATTCACACGAGGGGAAGAGATATGTTCATTCCCCACCTACATGAATGCTCCAGCTATAGTGCTATAGCATCATTTGCTGTTTGGTCCAGAGGATACCTAAATATCCTTAAAACCATTGCAACAGAAGAGACTGAGACAATATTAACTACTGCATGATATTTCCTAAGTTCCTAATGAGAGGACCCCCTCACAAGGTCAGAAGAACTGAACTCATGAGGAAGAACTGAACGAGCATCGAGTGCTCTGACTGAGCATCCTTGCCCCTGATCTGCAAAGGCATCTAGCTCCTCTGATTTCTCTAACTGGTTCTGTGTAGGCTCTATTTCAACTTGCTGTTTTGACAAGACTAAGCATTAAATTTGAGGCAGGCATGAATACCTCAAGCCTAATCAAAGCCTAGAATGAGACCCTGGGTCTCCAGTGCAGGTTAAGACAGGAGCAGTTCAGTCTTTATCGTGCTCCAGAGCTGATCTAGTGAAAGCATAAACACCTAGGGATTTCAGGCACCTTAAAAACCAGGGACCTGTACCTATGCAAATACCTAAGGATATCTTAAAGCATGTCTCCTGGTTTTCAGCTGGAATAGAGTTAATTTTCACCAAAAGGTGGGAGAGGACACAGCCAGAACAATTCACCCAAATTAGCCAAGGGGGTATTCCATATCATACGACATCATGCTCAGTATATAAAGGGGGGAGCTGATCAGGGAGGAGAGGTTGCTGCTCAGGAATGGGCTGGGCATCAGGTTCCGGGCAGCGAGTAAATTGCATTGTGTGTCACCTGCTTTGTACGTTCTTCTATAAGTACTGTTGTTGTTATTTTCCCCTTCCTTTGCTGTCCCAGTAAACTGTCATCCCAAGCCATGAGTTTTACCTTTGTCTTCCAATTCTCCTCCACATCCCACCGGGGGAGGGGGCATGAGTGAGTGGCCATGTGATGCTCGGCCGGCTGGCACTAAACCACGATAGTCTATTTTTTGGCACCCAACATGGGACACGAAGGGTTGAGATAACAAGACACTGACCAGAGTGTGTTAAAACAAAGTTGTTATATGCATTTTTTATATTAGGTAAATAGTCACTTATCACAGCGGTGTTTTGTTCGTTCACACAGCTGTGGTCTGTAAGCCCGTACTTGCTGTATGTATTCCCTGTGGCATTGTTTATCACCTCCGGGAGAGGGGTCAGGATTCTCATTGTGCTGTACTGTGTGATATCAACTTATGATATGATAACATCACCGGTCATGAGGTTAAGCTGGTATTTGTACGTGGCATTGCTGTCATGCCTGTACCTCAGATGACGTCTCTCGACATGTATTAATATTCACACCCAATGTATGGGAAAGACAGTGGGAGGACAATTTCTCCTGCTCTTTCACCTCCCCTTTTCCTTTCACACTGGTTACAGCAGCTTTTGAGGATTTTGAATACCCTTGGGATGTTCAAGCCAGCATGGTCCTATTGCTAGGTCTCCTGAATGCATTCCAGGTCCTCTTTAGAGTTACAAAAAATTAAGAATACTATCCAGATATCCACCCTGAGGCTGGATAGTCATGGGTGGCATGGTAAGTGAGAGAATATTGGCAGGTATCTAGAGAACTTCTCACCTCCAATGGTTTGGAACTCCACTCCTGAACAACTACAGAACCTTGATAAAATGATAGAATGTTTGAAAGAAAAATGCTGAGGCTATTCCAAAGAGGCACAATGTACTGTGCTGTGCTGGGCACTGGCCAGTGTCTTCCAAACATGCTTGATAGTAGGCAGCACCCTCAGGGGGACGAGAGGGAGAACACACCGACAGGCAATGCAGCCACTCCAAACCTGGTGACAAGCACCAACTCTACTCCAAATGCAGTGACAGGCACTGAAGCTGAACCAAAAAATGAACTTGTGCCAGTATTGATCACCCCTATACAGAAAAAAATCAGCTCGTTTAGTAAGGGATGACAATAAACCTGGACCATCGGTAGAACAGGAGGAAGTGGAAGAACCAGGTGTCATCACCTGACCCTTGTCTCTAAGTGAGCTGCAAGATATGCAAAAAGATTTCAGCCACCATCCAAATGAGCCCATCATTACCTGGCTGCTCTGATCCTGGGATAACAAGGTCAGTAGCCTGAAATTAGAGGGTAGAGAGTCCAAGCAGCTGGAATACCTGTCTAGGGAAGGGGACATTGAAAAGGTGATTGAAAGAAAGACACAAACCCTCAGCCTCTGGCATTGACTTCTGTCAGGTGTGAGGGAAAGGTATCCCTTCAGTGAAGATGTTGTATGCCATCCAGGCAAGTGGACCACCTCAGGGAGAGGTATCAACTGGGTTTGTTGGACTGTGTGAATCCAATGGCCTGGCACATCAGACCCACAGGAGTACAAGGCTCTAGTGGACACGGGTGCACAGTGTACCTTAATGCCATCAAGCCATGAAGGGGCAGAACCCATCTGTATTTCTGGAGTGACAGGGAGATCCTAACAGTTGACTGTCCTAGAGAACAAAATGAGTCTAACTGGGAATGAGTGGTAAAAGCACCCCATTGTGGCTGGCATCCTGGGCATAGACTATTTCCAGAGAGAGTATATCGAGGACCCAAAAGAGTACCGGTGGGCTTTTGGTATAGCTGCCTTGGAGTCATAGGAAATCGAACAGTTTTCTACCTTGCCTGGTCTCTCAGAGGACTCGTCTGTTGTGGGGTTGCTCAGGGTCAAAGAACAACACAAGCCAATGGCTACCACAGTGGTGCACGAGCAGCAATATCTCACCATCCAAGACTACCTACTCACCATCCATAAGATGATTTGTCAACTGAAGAGCCAGGGAGTGATCAGCAGAACCTGCTCAGCCTTTAACAATCCCATATGGCCAGTGCGAAGGTCCAGTGCGGAGTGGAGGTTGACAGTAGTCTATCGTGGCCTGACTGAAGTCACACCGTTGCCATGCTGGACTTGCTAGAAATTCAACATGAATTGGAGTCAAAGGCAGGCAAGTGGTAAGCCACAACTGATATCACTAATGCATTTTTCTCGATCCTTTTGGCGGCAGAGTGCAGGCCACAGTTTGCTTTCACAGGATGTCCAGTACACCTGGAATCAACTGTATCAGGGGTGGAAATGCATCCCCACCATTTGCCATGGACTGATCCAGACTGCACTGGAACAGGGGAAGACTCCAGAGCACCTGCAATACATTGACAACGTCATTGTATGCGACAGCACACCAGAAGAAGTTTCTGAGAAAGGGAAGAAAATAGTTCAAATAATTCTGAAATCCAGCTTTACAATGAAATGAAGTAAAGTCAAGGAACCTGCATAACAGGTCTAGTTTTAAGGAATAAAATGGCAAGATGGACATCATGAGATCCCAGTGGATGTGATCCACAAATTAGTAGCTACGTCTCCACCGACTGGCCAAAAGGAAACTCAAGCTTTCTTAGGCCTTGTGGGTTTTTGGAGAATGCATATTACAAATTACAGTCTTATTATAAGGCCTCTCTATCAGATGACCCTCAGAAGAACAATTTCAACTGAGGCCCTGAGCAATGACAAGCCTTTGAACAAATTAAACAGGCAATAGTTCATGCAAGAAGCCCTTATGCCAGTCCGGGCAGGACCAGATGTACCCAATGTGCTCTAGACCACATCTGGGGAAAATGGCCCTACCTGGAGTCTCTGGCAAAAAGCACCAAGGGAGACTCGAGGTCACCCCTTGGGGTTTTGGAGTCAGAGATACAGAGGATCCAAGGCCCGCTACACTCCAACTGAAAAAGAGATATTGGCAGCATATAGAGGGGTTCAATCTGCTTCAGAAGTGATCAGTACTGAAGCACAGCTCCTCCTGGCACCCCAACTGCTGGTGCTGGGCTGGATGTTCAAAGAAAGGACCCGCTCTACGCACCATGCAACTGATGTATGTGGAGTAAGTGGGTCACACTGATCACACAATGGGCTCAAATAGAAAATTGCATTCTGGAAAGGATCATTGGCTGGCCAGAATGCAAAGATTTTGGAATAGTGCCAGAGGAGGAGGTGACACCTACTGAAGAGGTCCTACTGTGTAACAAACTGGAAGAATATAAAAAGCAGTATGCCCCGTTCACTGATGGGTCCTGTCACATTGTGGGAAAATATCGTAGGTGGAAGGCTGCTGTATGGCAAGTTGCAGAAGCTTGCTAAAGGACAAGGTGAACTGAGTCAGTCTGCAGAAGTGAAAGCCATCCAGTTGACACTGCTGATTCAGAAAAGTGGTCGATGCTGTACGTCTATACTTACTCGTGGATGGTGGCCAATCCCCCTATGGGGGTGGTTGCAGCAATGGAAGCAGAACAACTGGCAGCGCAGAGGCAAACCCATCTGGGCTGCCCCATTGGGGCAACATACTGCTGTGCTGCTAGGGAAGCTGGTTGTAAAAGTATGTCATGTAAATGCCCACATATCCAAGACTAATGGAGTGATATTTGTATGTGTGTGTGTGTGTGTGTGTGTGTGTGTGCGTGTGTATATATATATATATCACAGACAGGAATAGTGGTGGTAATTAATTGTAAAGTGTGGGATCTGGGAGTGACATAAGTAGTATAGAATAAGGGGTGGATAATGTCTTCATTTTCAGCTGGTATAGAGTTAGTTTTCACAAGGTGGGAGGGGACACAGCCAGGACAGCTCACCCAAACTAGCCAAAGGGGTATTCCATGCAATGTGATGTCATGCTTAGTATATAAGGGGGGTAGCTGGCCGGGAAGAAGGGGTTGATGCTCGGAGATAGGCTGGGCGTCAGGTTCCGGGCAGTGAGCAAATTGCATTGTGTGTCACTCGCTTTGTATTTTCATTTATAGATATTGCTTTTTTTATATATTCATCTTCCTTTGCTGTCCCAGTAAACTGTCCTTATCCCAACCCACAAGTTTTACCTTTTTTCTTCTGATTCTCCTCCCCATCCCATTGGGAGTGGGGCCAGGGGTGAGTGAGCAGACACGTAGTGCTTCATTGCCAGCCGGAGATAAACCATGACAGCATGTAAGTCCTGTCTAAAATGATTTGTAGATTTAAACTCTAATGTTTGTGGTTGACATGGTAGGCTTGTCCCACAGCACCTCTTCATGATTCCTAGAAACCTCTGGATGGGTAAACTTCCAGCCTATTCAGCCCTGCCCCCTGATGTAGTGGCAGCTGTCATATGCAGCTATGGACCTGCTAAAGTGAACTGTATTTCCAGCAACCATGTGACATCACCTCCCGGGAAATTTGCTTGCATGATGGTGGCAGCTGACAAATATTCAGACTCCATTATCTTGGTGCAGACCCAAGTCTAATCAATGAAAGGTGTGACTCCTGATTATAAACAATCCAGGCCGTACTGTGGAAGATAAAATGGATACTATATGACAGCAGATTAAGCTGAGTCACCTGTGTTATGTGAGATTAAAACCCACCCCATCTTCCCTAGTATGTGTACATGCAGGGTTTCTGCACACCTTTCATCTGCAAGACAAGTATGTCCTCTTTTCTGTCACTGATCCCCAGGTGTATTCCCATAACAAAATTCTTATCAAGAAGTCTATTCTGCACATATCTAATACAAGATCTTTCAACCTTCTTGCCAAAGCAAATGGCTTAAACATTTGTTCAGAAGCAGGAAAAAATCTCTGTACTCACTGATGACTACATCTTGAGTTCTATCAAAAATTTTGGGAGCATTTTTCAGAAATGATTTCACATTAAGGAGGCAGAAATGTCAGGAGAAGGAGGGGGAGAACATTCAAGCTCCTGATGGACCTTTCTCAATGAGTTTTCTGCATAGTATTCTCAAAAGCTTTATGTAACCTGAATTAATTACTAAATCTATCCCCTTCATTATCTAATTAACTCATTCCACTGTTTTTTTTTCCCCTGTCTTTAAAAAGCTGTTCAATTACTAACATTTCAGCATCTGCTTCTGTATTCTGATGCAAGGCAGAAGGATCTGATAGTTCTTTTAACTCATTCAGACATGTGAAATTTCAGAATCTTCACATTCTCCCCCAGCATATAGTTAGCTACCCATCTGGTTGACTTTTTGATGGAAGGGTTTTCTAGTATCAGAAAAGCCATATGAGAAAAAGGAGAGGAGTAGGTAGAGCACAACGGAACCAAAAGTCATATTCCTAGGAGCAAGGAAAACAAGGTCACCCTTTACAGTTTCAGAGAGGCAGACAGAGGCAAAAGAAGAGAAGACAGCAGTTGTAGCATATACGAGATGGCAGTTGGAAAGGTGAGGGTACAAAACCTAAGCTTCTGTGACAGAGAAATAATGAAATGTTCACTCTTTCATTCATAGGAGGAGAAGACAGTACAAGAAAAAGAAAAGTCTTTGTGGTGCCTGAGGGTTTCTCTAGTCTCTGGGGAATTTTTCTTTGAAAACTAAATTGCATCCAAATTGTTGCTTTGCACCCCTTTTTAAAGGTCTTTTATGCATACTGTGAAAGTATTACCTATCTTTGAACTATTGAGTTCAATAGTAAAGAATACTGGATTATTCCTTGTATTGTATTCATTTCTTTCCCACTGTTCTATATGTTAGTTATCATTTTGAATTCTAAAATAAAAAAAAAGGGACTTTAAAATAATTTAAAGGGCCCTGATGAGAAATACAGGTCTGAGTTAAAGTTTCTCCTTTATGAGCTGTCAATTTTAACTGAGCTACAGCTGGTGTTTACTGTTTTTTGGAGATATTTGATGGGCAGTGGTACTGATTAGTTAGCTGTCTTCACACCAAACATTTTTGGGTTTCAAAAGACAAAATAGACACAATATTCATGAGACTTTGCTTACTGCTAGAGTATATGTTCTTTGTGCTCTAGACCTGTCTGAAGTTCTCCAGTTATCACTCTCCTTGCCATGATTTTGTGAGTGACCTGTTGGGTTTTTTTCTTGGGAGAGAGCTAACCTGTTGATGATTTGAAAAAGCGTTACATCCTCACAAATTCTTCCCTTGCCTGGACATCAGCCTCAGGCACTTCTGCCTTCTCCAACAGCAAAGAATTCAAAGTGGCGGTGCGCAAAGAAACTGTGAGGGTTCCCCTCATCCCTCTTTTCTTTGAGGAACTAATATTATTCTCAAAAGAAGGAAGGAACAAGGAAGGCCAGAAAGAGAATAAAATGAATGTAGCATCTTATAATACAGTTCTCTATTCGCTTCTGTGAGCAAGAAAGGAGAATTATTCTGATCATCTTCCCTCCTTCCTGAAAGACAAGATGCGTGAAAAGTCCCTAGAAAGAGACAATAAGTCCCTGCAGACGTTTATGCCTCACCAGCTCCAGAGACATGGATGGGGAACAAAAATCCTTAGAAACCTGAAAAAGAGCAGAGGTAAAGCTCTAATAGCACAAATAATTACTGAGTAGGAAGCCTGCTAGGTGGGGAAGACAGAGACCACGTACTGCATGAGTTAAATATTAAGTTGTTAAATTGCAGAATGTGTGACCAGACTAATTTTTGTATAAACTGAAGAAAGACCCTCCCTTTTTTTTTTTTTTCCCTTCATTTGGATCTCATGATCCTTGAACCCTTAGTGTTTGCTAGGAGTCTTGTCAGAAAGCCTTGACAGCACTGCAAGTCATCCTGTGGCTGCTCTGTCATTCAGTGTGTGCTGGATATCAGACTCATCATCTATTCTGTGGCAGCTGGGGCTCTTGAATGTGACCACAAATGGCACCTGACTGGTCACCTTTACTAATGCAACTACAGAAATGTTAATTTTTATGCTTCCTTACAATCCACATGGCTGCTGCATGGCTGCGGTATCAAATTATTACTAATGGCAACCGTTTCTGCTCAGATTGTATCTGTGCCCAGTGTGCTTTTGTAATACAAAAAGAGCGTCTCTGCTTTTTAACACCCTATTGCAATGTTTCTTTCAGATTTCATACACTATTTGGACAGATCAGCTGGCCTTCAGGACTATGTAGAAAGAAAAATGACTGAGAGACTTGACAGTCACAATTACAACAGTATGCTATGAGTCATAGAATTGCTGAGTTCTGGGAAACTGGAAAGTATCTCCTTGTGGATATAGCCCATAGAAGAGGTTTCAGTTCTCCCCTTCAAGCCATGTATGGCCAGGATGAGGCTAGTGATGACACCCTGATATTTTGCTACTGGTACCCAGAGCAGACAAAATAACCTTTTGCCTTCTCCATCTTGGTGTAAGATTTCTTTGGATGTATCTGTGTTACTGGATTGAAAGTCGTTCTGAGTTTCTAGATCTGTCTGCACTTCTCAACCAAATTCCATCTTGATATTGGTTTTAAGCTCAGTTTCCCTCCACATACTACATGGAAAGGAAATCTGGTCATGCAAGCTAGATACGAGCATGCTTTTAGCAGTTTAAATCAGTTTAAATGCAGCCTAAGATAACAGGTATGCAGCAGTAATGGTCCAATATAACTGAGGTAGCTCTACCTCATCTCTTCCTAGCATCAAACTGGTTTCCTACAAAGCCTACCCCTTACACATGGACAAGAGAACAGCTGCTCCTACAGTTGTTTCTTCCATCCCTATGCCCTTTATGAATCAAGGCAATATCAATGACAGACCGTGACCAAGGCTCCAAGGCATAATTTCCAGTTTAAGGATATGTTAAAAGTGATGGAAGAGGACATAGAAGCAGAAGTATAGTATCTGATGTTTTCAAGACGATAAAGAGCACCTGATTCCCTAGTTCACTGATAATCTTTGCACAAGAAGCTGTTCATCTTGAGCAATAACATCAAAATCTTGTCCAAGTAGTCAGAGCAATTGTGGTCCATGTAGAAAGTAGAGGGGATGACCACAGCATTGCGTTTGTTTAGTTATGTTTGTGGCAGTGGTCCTACAACATAGATCAGGTCATTGCAGGGCAGCGAAGCTTAGGTGACATGGAACAGAATTCTTCAGAGCATTGTAAAATGAGCAGAGGTTTCTCTGTGTAACGTGTGATATTTTACGTGCAAGCAGTGAAGTATGGGTTCCTTGCTCCCCATGCGGGGTCTTCCTTAGTTTATCAACAGAGGTTTTGGGAATAACATCAAGGAGAAAACTCTGCCCGTGTGAGTATGAGCACTCTAACAGCTATGTTTTGCAGCAGCCGGACATTTTTCCAGGACTTGTTAGGGAGCTATAATAACCTTTCATTTATAACAACCTGAATAATAGTGGCCATGGTCTAAAAGACCAGGGAACAATACCTCGATCACAGAAGTACCTATTGTTTGAAGAAAAGAATGGTGTTGGAGTGTTCCTTTCAAATCCCGGGCAGCATTTGAACACATCATTCGTGCTCAAGCACTGTAACTAGCGTAGAAAGAAAAAGGACTGTTCCACAATTATAACCACATGCTCTGAGTCATGCAGTTGCTGAGTTCTGGGAAATTATAAGGCATCCAATTCTGGGCATTGACCAGACAAGATGACAGTGTCAAGAAAGCCCCCATTGATCATGGGGGCAGAACGAGAGAAAACAGCTGTAACAACTCAGAAAAAAGACTTGACAGCTCAATGAAGATCTCTGCACAGTGCTCGGTAGCAGCAGAGAAAATAAGCAAAATGTTGGGATTTAGAAACAGCTGAGTTGTAGAAGGGAATAGAATACTGCAGAGCACGAGGTGCTGGGAGGAATTTCTCTTGTAGGCATGTTATACCTGCATTTTTCAGAGGCTTCTACATCTTTCTGTGAAACTGACGTAAGGAGATACGGAGAGGTGATAAATGATTAGATGGACCACTGATCTGAACCAGTAGGGCAATTTCTCTGTTTCTGTCAGCTGACTGGAATCATAAAAGTAGCCTGTGGCACAACCTGGTATTAAACCTTTATCTCAAGAGCCCTTGTTCAGTTCCTTTAACCACAAGACCATCCTTCATCTCCAATTTCCTCTTTCCATTTCATCGGAAAATATCAAAGGAGCATAATTTCTCCTAATATTGTAGCATTCCAGTCCTGACCAAAACCAGGAAGTGAGCAGCAGGTGAATAAAAATTAAGCTGACATTTTCAAACTTCAAACAAAGATCTGTGTGAGGCAAGGAATGGTTCTCTTAATTTAATCCAAATCGGTTTGCTCAGCTCTGGTGATAATCTGATCCATACCACAGCAAGCTTGCAGTCAGAAGAACAAAATAGTGTTTGAATTATGCTGAACCCAAAAAACGCAGCCTGTCCATGACCATACACTCAGTAGTGCAGAATGGGAGTAGGGGAAGTGGAAGGGAGGGGTGGGATGGTGAATAAGCCTCAAAAGTAGTTGGTCTGGTGCTTAACAGCAGTTTTGGTTTGGTTTTGGTTTTTTGCTTTTTTTTTTTTAAAAAAAAGGAAAACCAAACAAAACTGAGGCATGCTGAGGCATGTATAAATGGAGGTATTGAACCTAAGTCAGAGGAAATATCCTAGCACTATGTAAGAAGCTAGTGAGACCACATTTGGAATACCATGTGCTGCCCTAGCCCTCTTGTATTAAAGGCATATTATACAAATGGATTAATGGTACTGAAGGCTAATAAAGTGGCTATAAAGAGGCTAGACACATGGATGTCACTGAGGGGTTAAAAGTAGCATACAGGTTGTTGAGAAAAAACCCTACTCAAAGAAATACAGAACATTTGAAAATAAAAATGTGGACATTCTAGCGGTGAGTAGGTTATTCATCTACGCACAAAGAGAAAATAAAATCTAGGAAAATGAGAAGAAACCTTAAAGAGCAGCCTATTTTGAAATAGAGAATTTTGAAATTCTTATTATGTATTTATTCTTTGTTTATTTGGGTTCCGAGTGATTTCAGCAGATTTCATTTGAATACAAACTGAGAACTGCAGGTCAGATCAGGCTTTAGAGGTCTGTGTGCCCAGACAAGAGTCACTTGGGAGTTTTTCTCCTCCCCTATGAGGATTTATCTACGTTCACCCTCCAGTTGTGAGGCACTGCAGTTGACTGATTTCCATCAAAAGTATCTCTCCTTCCCTTTAATTCTCAGCACGCAATGGGAGTGCATTTCGCACACCACTCCCTGATGATCTGCAGTCCTTTTGCTTCTCATCAGCTCTTTGGGAACTTCTTGCGTTTGGTTCTTGCGTGGGGTGTGGGTGGGGAACAGAAAAAAAAACTTCTTTCAATCTTCCCTACACACATCTGTGTAGGGCCTGTAAATTCTGTCTTTTGTATTCTCTTTAAAGTTTAACACAAAAAACCGTAAAGATATCTCCCACTTAGCACTGTCAAGTTGCTGAATCAGTATAAATATGCATCACTCTAGTTTTTCCCAATCATTCTTACTAGAAGAATGAAAATGATGGTAAGACAAGGTAATCATTCTGCTATCAATGTACTAACTAAAGCTTTGTAAAAACTGAAAAATTAGTGAAACTTAGTCCCTCTGTTTTGCAAGGAACACCTTTTGACTCTGTACATTTGCTAAAGCATATTTTAATGTCTGTAAATTGATATAATGATAGCCATAGGAAAGTTACTGTAGTGTTGTTATTTTTAACACAAGAAGCTACTTCAAGCCTCTAGTCAAAACTGTATCGATCCCTTTTCCTACGAACCAAATGCCTTATTCATGTGTTCCAAGTTATTTTTTCTAACCATTTGTCATTTACATAACACTGAGTAACCAGTCTTGGGAATGTCCTAAACTACAGAAAGCCTCTATAATAATTCCTGACACAGGGGGTTTCATGGAGAAATCCGTATATTCATCAGCTGCAGATTCATTGCACTTTCTGTTTGGCTAACCATTTCCTAGTGGAACACTGATATTTTATTTGGCTGGCAACAGCTTCTAGCACAGGAGAACAGTTGTATTCTTGAAACTGGCTATCGGAAAGAATTTCCTTGCTTATTTTTCCTCTGTGTGTGTGTGCGTGTGTGTGCACATGTGTAAATGTGTGCACACACATGTATGCAGACATTTTACTTAAACGTGTTGGGTGTGAGTTCTATTTGCCACATCCGTACTCATTAAACAAAAAAAATCTGTGTCAGTGTACTGTGAGAACAGTTCCTCTGTGTATTTGAGCCATTTCATTTTGAATCCTTTTTTTTCCTCTCTTTTTGTGAGTAAAGATATACACTTTTAGTCAGACATGATTCTTGATTAATATATGTGCTGTTCCTATATTACTTGTTGCTTCCCATATTCTCCAGAAAGATTTCTATGTGTAGATTTTTCTGTGTATGGGGAAAATAATCCATGTCAGTTGTCATGATTATTTTTTCTACTGTCTTAAAATATGAGCTCCAGTAAAGAAAGAGCAAGTTTTCCACCTAAGAGAGCAATAAAATGTCACCTAGCTTTTTATTTTTGTTTCTATCTTTGTCCCTTTGTGTTTCTAATTATCTTCCCGTCCTTACAGTGTTTCTCAGCAGAAAGAAGTAAGAGGGGAAAACTGTAAATAAGACTCCTGAAACAAGCCTTTCCAAAAATGAAAATAACATTTTATTATCCTGGGATTTTCAAGATTCATGAAAAGGAAATGTATTACAAAACCCATCTGAAGTTGAAGGTTACTACAGTAATGCATTTCTCTGTGGAGTCAGGTCTCTGTCCCTTCAGCAAATGTGGTCATCCTCAGGTTTGTCCTTTATGTACAAGGTAGAGCACTAGAGATGTTGAAAGCAGTCATTACTTTGAGATTCTGCCGCATTTCATTTGTATCCTGAAATTCCTCAGTAATTTTAGCACTTCCTCCCTTCTGTTAATACATTTTGGGTCTCAAATCCCTTCTTTTCTCCTTTCTTCTCCACTTCTTTCTATTTCTTAAAGCTTTTGTTGGTAAGATTCCTTAGAAAGCAAGCACATGGTTTTGAGAAATTAATTGTCCTTCATCCAGCCATAAGTATTAGAAAGATTCTAGCTTTCTCATAGTTTATGAAATATTTAATGAGACACAATGCTGGGAGTTTTTCAAGCCACGATGTGTGACATTACATATGTGGATATCTATTCGCTTCCTTTCTATTGTTCCTTTGTCTCTGCTTCTTTTTTCTGTTTGGCTGCAAGTTGAATCCAGTTCCATTGTACTAGTCACTCCCACAGGATTAAAATTCACTCGGCAAATATCTTTTTCCATCCATTTAAAATGTTCTGTTTCTTCAGTTATCCATTTTGTTAAATATAAACACCAGAACAGTCTGGTCAGCCAGCATAAAAGTGTATGGACACAGTAAAAAGTGAATTCAATGGTTTTTATGAAAGCAAATCTTTGCACAGAACTTAACCTGCTATGAGGAAAAATCTTACATTCAGTGCTTCAAAAACTTCACAAGAAAAGGGGCAAAATGCTGGGTTTTTTTCCCAGAAAGACTGGGAAAAGATGCCTAAAAGGTCTAGCATAGAAATGGATCAGACAGATGGATGCCAGTGCCTAATGACACTATTCCCCTTTTCCCTCGCTGCTATAGGACAGGTAAATAAATTGATTAAAAAAAAATGTGTGAAAGGGGAAATCTGCTTCCTAGAATCCTCAGATATTTTTGGAGACTGTGTGTTTGTGTGTGTGACTCCTCCCCTGGAGGGTCTCTTTTCCCACTCCTATTTAAAGAAAATCTCAGTGATTATCCAAACTGGAATATGTCCCTGCCATAGTCCAATCCTAATCCCAGCATCTGACAGAACATTTCACTAGAAGAGTTTAATTTTCAGTACTGTTTTCCCTCAGTGGGAGCTGCGTTCTATCCAAACATTATAAATGAACCTTCTTTTGGGTCCCTAGGAAATGCACTGTATCATTCACCTCCTGTCAGATTAGCTCTCGTTGCTTGATATCTCCTGTGCAAAGTACAGAGGGGATTTAACCAGTTATAAACTCTCCTTATCTTCAGGTGCTTTGGACAAACTTCAGATTTCCCCTGGATCTTCATCTTTAACTTTTGCAAATTGTTTTACAGTTCAACTTTTCAGCTTTGTACCTGATTTTTTCCTCCTAGCTTAGTTACTCTGGGACATTTTTCTTTATGGTTAGAGAAAGCTAACTAAGTAGGGGTACTAGACTTATATTTCATATTAAGGTACATTTAATATATCTCTCAAAATCCTTTTCATCATCTGAAAATATATACACTGAAGTTCCTGGACCATTGTTCATTCACTGGTAGATTAAAACATATCAGATGACACTTTCCATGTTTTCTTTTAAAAAATACACATCTCTCAGGTAGAAGAAAAGGACAAACCACATCTCATTGCTTATACCATGTGGTCTTAACTCACTAATAGGGCCTCATCTCACCATTTTCAGCTTGATTTTTTTTATTTCTGAGTTTCCCAAGACATCTGACATTGCTACACACGTCCTTCTGCCACATAAAATTAACAGTGTGGCAGAAGAAAGATTTAAAGAGGGAGGAACAAGTTTTGTCTCCTGATTTTTTGAACCTGGAGGTACTTGGAATGCTTGGTATATCCCATTTTTAACATAAAAAATGAAAGAAGGAGGAAGTCTTGGAAAATTAAATATGTTGTTGGTCAATGTTTTACTTCTGTGCTAGACCAGAAATTCTCAGGCTGGACATTGCATAGAGATGGCAAGAGGCATCTCCATATTCACTGCAGTCTGAGATGTTTCTTCTTTCACTCTCTGCTACTTCTGTCACACTGTCATTATCCCTTCTGAGTTCCTTTCTTTCCCTCCCTTATACACATGCTTTTCTCTAAAAAGCTTACAGGTTATAGAGAAGCATTTCCTCAGACCTACTCTTGGATGTCCAGTGAACTAGACATTTAGTATAACAAGGTTTCCTGAAAAGGAGTAGTGGAAGAAAAGAAAGAGAAGGCAAACTGCCTAATACTCCGTAGTGCCTGCACCCTATTTTTCTGCCACTTAAATTGCCTTGCTAACACTTTTCAAACATCGTCTTCGATAAGACTAGGTGACTTGCCACTATCCTAGTGCCACCTTATTTCCTTCCACAAAGAATTGTAGGGTGTAGCCCAAAACTCTTGAGCATTGGGCTTATGACAAGGAATCGACAGTATTCCAGAAGAAAAATGGTGGAAATCCCTGTACTGGGATTAAACAAAAAACAAAAACCAACCAACAACGAAAAACAAACAGCAAGGTGTATAGGAACAAAATGAGGAAAATATTATCTGCAGTGCAGATTTAATGCATGCAAACCAAAATAGTTTCCCTTAACATCTATTTATGGTCCTTCCTGTTGATACTATAAAATTATACTGCTTGAAAACATAGGGCGTTATTCTAGCAGCCTAGATTTGCTGATGCACTGAGCATTTGCTGAGTGCTCAGCTGCGTAGGTCCCCATAAGTAACAGTTGTGATACCTGAGACCAGTAACAGCTCAGAGCAGTTGTGTGGGCTCTCTCCTGTGTGGCAGCTGCCTTGGTCCATCAGCAGAGAACAAGCAGGCTGCAGCAGGAATGTCCCGGGCACGCACTCCTCTGGTCTTCTGCCCTCCCTCCCTGCCTCCTCACCATCCAGATTGTCACTGTTGTCTAGGATGGCAGGGACAGTGGCATTGAAGTCACCCAGAGAGTGCCCCAAGCTTAGCTGTGGTCTTCTATGAACTAGGGCAATCCTGAGATGAGAACCTGATGGACTGTGTCTTTCATTGATAAATAAGCTGCATAAATATTTTAATTCTGGCCTTAGAATACCTTTTCTCCCCACCTTCCTTTGTCCCTTTCTCCTTTCTTACCTCTTTCCTCTCCTTTCTGTGTCTCACTCTTCTAAGATCTATTTAATTACGCCCATAGAAAAGAAAATGCTGATATCAAAAGAGCAATTCCCTCTTTTGATTTCCAATTCATTAGATGAGAACCTGATGGACTGTGTCTTTCATTGATAAATAAGCTGCATAAATATTTTAATTCTGGCCTTAGAATACCTTTTCTCCCCACCTTCCTTTGTCCCTTTCTCCTTTCTTACCTCTTTCCTCTCCTTTCTGTGTCTCACTCTTCTAAGATCTATTTAATTACGCCCATAGAAAAGAAAATGCTGATATCAAAAGAGCAATTCCCTCTTTTGATTTCCAATTCATTTTCCCCTCTCATTCAAGAGAATAGAAATATACAAAGTAATTTGGTATATAAAATGATTCCCCATAATTTTAATCCTTTTAAAGTGCTTGTGGAGATTATCACGGTTTGATTTATTTTGACAAGGGGTGGTAAAAATTGTAAGAACAATAGTCTACTAAAAATGTTTTAAGAGCCTGTTGCTGTGTTACAGAAACGAACATTTCAGGTGTTCCATGGGCGTGGGGGATGATTTCCTAATGCAGCTAAGTGAATTTAAGTAACACGAGGACAAGCGTTCACAATGAGTAGAAATGGACACCCTTTTGCTATATGCTTAAGGATTTTTTTCCAGCAGTGAACCCATCACCATTTTTCTGTTCTCTGTCATTATTATATTGCATTTTCTTTTGCTTTTTACAGGTCGGGCAGCTAGATGTTTGAGATGCAAGGGAAATCCCAGAATTGCCAAATTCCTGAGACACGTGCTCTATTCTAAGCAAGGATTTGGATGTAGCCATAATACCCAACAAGTAACCCGTTCCCCAGGCAGAATCAGAGAGTGAGTGGGAGAGCCTGGCCCCATGCTCTTACAGGTCCTGCATGACCTCCCTTGTCTCCCAGATCACTTTGGGTTTTTTGTGCTGAAATTGTGTCTGAACTCTGTTTTGAACTGGATCTAGTAGCTCAGTGCCCAAAAGGACTAAACATGGTGGCCGTAAGGGTTGTAACAGCGACAAAGGGCATTCTCAGAACAAGACTGTGCATTGAGCAGCTCAGTAACATCATGATCCCACAGACTGAGAATAGGTCTCACCACGTGATGTGCCACAAGGCTTACTCAGCATTATGCAGTAAGCCTTATTCATCAGCAGCATGAAGACACACTGCTCCATAACCCTACCATCATGATCCCGTCATTTGACCTGATCTGTAGATAGCGGAATTAGAAGTACCACCAAGGAAAAGACCACAATGGTAGAGTGTGGCCCTGTCTTCTTCTCCTTCCATCACTGCAGTCAAACACACATGGTTTTCCCCCATTAACTGGTCTCCATCACCCAGTTGTTTCATGATGCCAGCGTCTGTGGTCTTACACTGGAAGAGAAGAAAAGTTAAAGAGAGAAGATTATTTTTCTAAGGCTCATAATACCATCACACATACTAAAACAATCTTATCTAAGGTGTGATAACATCCCATTGCAAGAAAACTTTAGAAATTAAAAATTAAGCTTTCAGCATATTTGTGTCCCCTTGTCCTGTGTTTATGTTTGTAACTTTGGATCTATGTTTTGCTCATTGATGATGCTTGTCATTATCTGTGACGGATAATATGCATTGTTCAGAATAAATCAGAGCTTTTAGAAAATGGAATTTCTAGAGAATTGAATGTCCAAAAAAAAAGCAAATAGTGGAGATACCGCTGGAGGAGCTTAACTTTGTGAAGTGTGCAACATGCAATCAGCTGCTGTCACAAGATCTTTTTAACTAATAAATCTAAATTTCAAACTGTTTCAAAGAAATAGTGTTCGTTACAATTAGATTAAAACAGTGGGGGAAAAAATGAAAAGAGGAAGAGGGTGAATAACAGAGCAGGCAAATGACTGATCTTTCTGTGCGGTTTTCACTCGAGCACAAGAAGAATGATTGCATCCCTACAGCAGTCTTCAAAGTGTTGGAGTCAGAGAGTGGAATAGGAAATGAACTGCAGTTCAGTGACCCTCTGTGGCCTGAACAGTGGGAGCTGGTAAGCACAGCATTTCCACTTTATTCACTCCTCTTTTTTTCAACCACTGCCAGTAGAAGGCCTTCCCACACACACACTTTTGCATCATTATTGTAACCTGAAAAGAATTAAATGTAGTAGATCTATCTATGTATAGGTAAATACAATCTGTACGGGTAGATGTCTCAATGCTGTACATACACACAGGCTTATTATACACATGTACAGTATAGCAATGAATAACTAGTTTCCCTGAAGAAGCCTGCTTTCCAATTTGAAATAGAATACATACTGTGCCATGCAATTTTCTTTGTGTTTCATTAGCGATAAAACCATGAGTTGGTCACCTAGGTCTGCTTGAAGAATAGATATAAAGTACAGCTTTCAGCCTGATCTGTAATTTTCTCTCTAATGGAGGTGCTTCCTTTGTCAGAACACATTGGCAATATGTCCTAGCCTCCAGCCTCCAGCCTCCAGGAAGGGAAAAAACCCTACATAAATATAGCCACAGTGTGATGTCACTTAAGAGACACTCAACCTTGTCATCTTGATCTATTCTCGTGCTATATGTAAGAAGAGTAATCTAATATTTAATAAAAGGTTTAATGCACATCACATAGTTGTCAATAAAATTACACCTATGCAATGGCATGATAAAGTTGCATGCAAATACACCCAGGAGGTAAACCTGCAGGATGTTACAGTGTATGTATACTTGTAGACAAGTCAAAATGCTGTTGATGGTCCAAGTGAGATTCTTTTTGCTTTTTTGTTTTGTAACTGGAGAGCCCTTGATCTTTAAAAGGGAGTTCCAGACTTTTCAGTGTGTTTGTTTTAAGAAAGAAGTACATCCTTAATCACATCCAGATTTGTGAAACTTTTTTTACCGAGGTTCAGAAACAGCTCAGTTAAAATTATCATTCAAGTGCTTAGGGAAATAAAGGACTGAAAGAACTGTATTGGTTTTTCCAGTATATTATGATGGCCAATTTTCCCTCCATTTAGATGATATGACTGAGTGAATCACTGAAGACTGTTTGTCAAGGAAAAAATTGAAGTCAAGCCTGTAGTCTTATTTTTGTCTTTCTGCTTTGAAGCAATCCCTGAACCTCCAAATTTCCTTGAAACCTCTTTTCTCTGCAGCTTCAGTATGATGTATGATGCCACTTGAGCTCTTGGAGTTGGAAAGAGGGTGAACAGTTGTTTTTGCCAGCATTGTGAAATCGTAGAATCACAGAATGCTGTGGGTTGGAAGGGACCTTTAAAGATCATCTAGTTCCAACCTCTCTGCCATGGGCAGGGACACCCTCCACTGGACCACGTTCCTCAAAGCCCCATCCAACCTGGCCTTGAACACTGCCAGGGAGGGGGCAGCCACAACTTATCTAGGCCAGTGTCTCACCACCCTAATGGTAAATAATTTCTTCCTTATGTCTAATCTAAATCTACCCTATTTCTGTTTAAAGCCATTACCCCTTGTTCTATCACCACAGACCCTGACAGAAAGACACCCTGTCCATCTTTCTTACAGCCCCCTGTAGGTACCTTTCCCTCAAGCTTTCTCTTCTCCAGGCTGAACAACCCCAACTCTTGCAGCCTTACATCATTGGAGCACTGCTCCAGTCTTCTGATCATTTTCATGGCCCTCCTCTGGACCCACTCCAACAGGCCCAGAAATGTATTTCTTATATTGGGCACCCCACTGAATATAATAAATCTGAAAAGAGTGAGAGTGCCATTAAATAAAGGGCTACGACAAATCTAAACCAGTGTTAGCACTGTAGCATAAAAGAGGTAGGGTGCACAGTTCTTATGCCTGTTACACTGTTGTTAGTGTCATTTTTCTTTATTGTGACTAAGGTCTACAAGGCAAAAAGATCTATTTTAGTCACTCTCTTTATAACGAAATTTATCCTCAAAAAAACTTCACAGAGTCCCTTGATCATACTGTGAAATGTGAGCCAAAAAACTCCAAAGCTAATGTATCTCTTTGTTTTTTACAAAATCTTTCTGAGATATGAAAAGAAAAATCATTGTTTTATATACCTATCTGAATTTTGTTGAAGTCTTACATATTTTTACAATGTTCTGAAGTTACACTTTTCTTTCTACTATTCCATTTTTATCTGAAAAGACTAGATACATATTTGAAAAAAGACATGGAAAGAACATGAAATTTCAGTCTAGCAGTCTGTGTTTTTGGAAACTTGGGGTTTTTTTAATTGAAAGTTTGCCTATTTTCATATGGTTTTCACTTTAAATCCTCTGTAGTTTTACAAAAGAGTCTAACTCTTCAGTCCTCTTACATTCTAAATCTGCATTTTACAAAAGAAATGCCTAATATAGTACTCCTGAGAGCCCAACAAAGAAACTCCTAAATGAATAATTAAGAGGTGAATTAATGTTTTTATGATTCAAAATCTGGGAATATAAATGGAGGGATGTTGCGTCATCATGTGGGCTGCAAACAGAATAAAGGGTTATGTTAAATGAACACTGAAAATAGAAACTTTGCTTTTTCCTCTGCAGTTCCTTGTTGAAGCCAACTGCTTGATAATTACTCTTGACTATTTCCAAATCCCATCACAAGAACTGTCTTTTCCTCAGCCGAGGAATTCTAATTCACTTCTGCTCTAATTAAAGAATCAGACCTTTCTCCCCAGACTCACCCTTTCCCAGACCTGTTATTACTATCAAAACTTGTCCACCTTACTCTCAACAACCAGGCCACATGAAAATCCTTAGGTCCTACACAGCTTACTCATATTTATACGCAAGAAGAGTAATTCAGTCCCTCCCTATGTGTTGTGATCAAGGCCTTAGATCATTCCTTGCACGACTCACACTGCATCTGAAATGATCTTCAAGGACTCCTGCTGGCTTCAAAGAAACAGATTTTGTTTATCATTTTAGCAGAGCAGCTTTACTAAAGAACAGCTCTGCAGCTTTGGAGCATGGTACTCTTTAAAATAAGTGGAAAATGTAGAAACTGTGTCCTTGCTTCATAAATTTCATTCTGTCTGAACTCCTGATGTGTGTTCACACCAGTGGGCTCTGTCTGTTATTCTTGCATATCCAAAGACTCCAGCTGATAGGGTCTTTTTACATGCAGTTTTCTCCAATGGACATACCACCCATTCAAAACACCAGTTCAGTGTATCACTGTGCACACAGTTTATGGAAAGGTGATGGCCACGTTATGCACCTGATGTTCAAGATGAGAAATAAGCTTCTGCAACTGTGAGGCTGGAAGGGTTTCATCTGATCAGCAGTGAGCATACCTTATCCTAAATAGCAGGGAAAATAACATTTTACCCTCCTTGCATTGACCATAAAAATTCTAAACAAGTGATGTCAACATGTAGTGATGGAAGGTGTTGCAGTCTGCTCCACAGGAACTCCACTCCAGCAGTCCTCAGAGTGCTTTAACAGTAAGGCCAAAGGCTATAAGTAGTATTGTCTCTGTCCTACCTAGTGCAAAGCTTTGGTCCTCGTGAGGTGTTAGGGTGGTAAGTTTATGTCAGCTCTATGTATGATATGACATCAGGAGATTAAGCTACTGGATGCTCACCTGACCACTTACAACACAGAAACATCAAGAGTCTGTCCTTAATACAATTCATATATTCTTTGCAACATCCTCAATTTTTCTTTGGATAACCCAAATGTACATTTTTGGAATCCCTCTCACCTTTACAGCATTGGAAGTGTCTTTCCCTAATTTCAGCATCACTTCATTGTAAGTTCTTTTGCCCCTTTTGTCCTGACTCTAGTAAAGGACTTTGGGTCACCAACTGATCACGTAAGTCTTTCTTGCTTCCCTACAGGGCAAGGGGCTACATCAAACACCTCCGCTTTTGGCTTACTGGTGTCTGAATTTGGCCTACCATGGCCTCTTCCAGTGTGTTTGACCTGCAATTCAAACTCTTCTACTTCAGGAGCATAGCATGTGTCCTTTACAGATTCCTCTGCTGAGCCCATGTAGACTGTCTCTGGACTAGCGCTGCACTGTATCTTTCTGCTGATTTCTGTTCCCTGGAATTGTATGGGAGAAATGTTGTTTTCCACAGGCAGGGACATGCATAGGGGGTTATGAATGCCGTAGGTATGTTGTTCTGATCTGTCCTCAGAGGAAGAAGCCCCACAAGCAAGTTGTGTGACATATTGCACATGTATCATGTAAAACCAGCTGTGGAGCAGTTTATGACACCTCCCTGAGAAGGGCTGCGTTACGTGTAAAGCTGGCCATAAACAAACACCGCCTGTAGTCCTGCACACGGCCCCAGGCCCCCACGTTGCTCAGCGTGTGAAAGAATTTCACCCCTTACAACAACGCCACAACACCCACAACTTTATTGCAGTGATTCAGTGTCACTTTCAGGCACAGCCCTGCCTCATGGGTTGTCATTTTTGGTGGTTTTTTTTCTACAGTGCACACTCTGTGTCAATGTTTCCCAAGGCACTTAATTTACTAATGTCAGCCCCGCTTCTGTCTTTGAAATAGTCTTAAAGATTCTTCTTGCCTTCTCACGGTCTCCTCCCCACCCTGAAATGATGCCTTACATCTGAAGCAAACATTTGCAAGTGGTACTGCTGCTGGGGATCTCATAGGGCCCCTGTGCTACAGGTTGGCAGGCAGTATCACCCCGCCATCACAAGCCCGTCTGGCTGTGGGTAAGGAGAAAAGGGACACAAAAGCAAGGCTGGCCAAACAGCCCTTCCCTCCTGCTCGTTGCTTTCAAGAAGGACCAGAGTGAACTCAGGATGGAGCGTTTCCCACTGCTTCTGCTGGCACAAGCAGAGTGTCTCCGTGCTCCGCTGCAAAGCCAACCTTGCCAGATGCCCTAGGAGCTGCTGGAAACTGAAAGGAAAAGAAAGGAATTCTTAACTGGTGAATTAGGAACTGGTGCTCAGGAGCACTGGGATGATTTAATGTCTGATTGTGGGTTTGGTTTTGGGTTTGTTTTGTTTTTTTGCTAAATAAACTGATGGTTTGTTTGTACTGATAAAGGTGATGAAAATGCTGTCTGTTGAATAGCTGCTACCCTGTAGTTAAGAGATGGGAGTTCAGAACACTTTAGCAGACCCACATAAAAGCCAATTACAGAGGAGACTTTGTGGGTAGAAGTGTGGCTACTAAGATAAAAGCTTTAAAATATTCAAAGGCCTTTTTCCTTTTTTTTCCCCCACTAGTAGTGGAATTTATGCCTCTGTAAACACCATTTATTAACATATGTTGCTGCTCTGAAATAACCCCCTCCAGTTCTCACTGAAGAAAGGGGCTGTGCTGAACTCTGCTGCTAGGAGAAAATGAAAACAGGTTCTGAATCTAGGGGTTCCATTTTGCTCCTGAAGAAGCAATCTGAGTAAACCACTTTTCTAATGCAATCTACCTCTCCTGTAAGACAGTTCCAGTGGGTGGATCAGTGCCCTGAAGTGTGGTACAGAGCCAAAGACCTGTATTTGTGGGAAGTGAAGGTGACAGTCTGCCAGAGGCTGCATGCCTCTGTACAGGCAAATGAGCCTTTGTAAAGAAATAGGAATAATATGGAAGAAAAGTCAGAAATATTCGTGTACATGACAAAGTGCACTTTCTATGAAAAGTGTGAAACGATGTACCCAATGGTCATGTGAAACCAGAAGAATGATTACTCTATACATTTATGTGTGTGTGTATTCCCAAATTTAAAAGTGTATATAGACGCTCACGAACATCTGTCTTCACCACCAGATTAAATTGATTTGGAATCAGATTTAGCCTAGTTGATCACAGTTCTGCTTTAAGGTGAACTTATGAGTCCTCCAGGCTGCACTGACTGTATCGAGATGAGGGAATTGAGCATACCCTCAGTAAGTTTGCAGATGACATCAAGCTGGGGGGAAGTGTCGATCTGCCGGAGGGTAGGATGGCTCTGCAGAGGGACCTGGACAGGTTGGATCGCTGGGCAGAGGCCAACAGGATGAGGTTCAATGTGGCAAAGTGCCGGGTCCTGCACTTTGGCCACAACAACCCCAGGCAGCGCTACAGGCTGGGGGCGGGGTAGATGGAAAACTGTGTGGAGGAAAAGAACCTGGGGGTGTTGATTGATGCTCGCCTGGACATGAGCCGGCAGTGTGCCCAGGTGGCCAAGAAGCCAACGGCATCCTGGCCTGCATCAGGAATAGTGTAGCCAGCAGGAGCAGGAAGGTGATCATCCCCCTGTACTCAGCCCTGGTGAGGCCGCACCTCGAGTGCTGTGTCCAGTTTTGTGCCCCTCACCACAAGAAAGACATC
>VWZZ01002575.1:35374-63809 GCA_013399095.1 Psophia crepitans | reverse complement strand
CCCCCCCTTCCTTTTTCTTCCCCCCAGCTTTATATGTTGAGCATGACATCATATGGTATGGGATATCCCTTTGGCCAGCTGGGGTCAGCTGTTCCAGCTGTGTCCCCTCCCAGCTTCTTATGCACCTCCAGCCCACTCACTGGTGGGGCGATGTGTGAAGCAGAAAATGCCTTGGCTCTGTGTAAGCACTGCTCAGCAGTAAAGAAAACATCTCAGTATTATCAACAGTGTTTTCAGCACAAATCCAAAACAGAGCCCTGTACTAGCTACTATGAAGAAAATTAACTTTATCCCAGCCAAAATCAGTACAGTAGTTCAGCTGTGTTGACAAAAATCCTTTCTTAATGTCAAGTATCTTAAGAGCGAGCAAAAATGTATATTTGTTACCAATCTAGCTGAAACAAAGAATTTCTGAAGTTTAAAATGCAATGGTTCTTCCTGCACTCCATACAAACACAGGTATAGCCTCCATCTAAACAGAAAGAAGACCAAAGTACAACTTCTCACTCCATGTGACTGAGATGACTTAAGCATTGCCTCCCACACCTGCTTTACCAGGCTAGTGGCAACTCTGGGGCTTCCTTCGTGTGCACAGTTGGAGCTGCTATACTTCATGACCAGTCCTTAAGGGAACAAGCTGGTCATGTTTTACACCACTAGCCTAGGCGATCAGTCCAACTATGGCACACCGTTTGGTTCCTGGATTTTTTTAATCATTTATAGGAAACGAAACAGCTCCAATAGAGTGCTTAGGGCACTACATTCTATATGACCTGGTGGTGATGTCAAAAACACGGAGTGTAGTTTGGTTTCTCAGTCAGAGTGACATCCAGTACAAATGTGAATCTTGATGTCCTAAGTATTGTGTGAATGATTTTGTCATCAGGGCAAAGTTATTCTGTCTTAATCTCTCTTATCAGTTATAGCCCAAGATGTCATCCTTGTGGTAACAAATGTAACGTATTCCTGGGAAGAGCTTTGATGTTCCTGAGGAAAAAAAAATAAATAAAATTCTGAACAGATCACATACAGAGAAAACCCAAGAAAATGGGCAAGATAAAAGTTGCATGATCTTATTTATTAAAGGTTGAAATAAAGGAATTGGCTACTACTCCAGAAAGATGTTGATTTAGCCTACCCTCTCCCCTCTCTCTCCATTCGGGAATGTGTGAGTAGTGCCCTCATTAGCTTCTCTGTGTATAGGGTGGGGTCTGACTTGGATGGGAAGAGAGGGTAAAGATAGATTAGTTTCCAGTAAAGTTTTACTGAAGTTTGTTTTTTCCTCCATCTCTTTAAAATTCAGGAAAAGAAAAAGAAAAATCATTTTTTTCTGTTAACTGTTTATTACCTTTAAGACCTGATTCTTGTGTTTTATTAAGGTACCTCTGTATATTTTCACCTCAAACACGAAAAAATTGACAAGCTCATTGACACCATCAGGGTGGCAGAAAGCATCCATAGTGTAAATGAGAATGCCGTGGGTCTTTCATTTTTAAAACCCTACAGTCACGCATCTCTTCATCTGCTTCATGCCTCTTCATCTAGTTTTCTTCAGAAGCTCCACTTAGCAGCAGTGGCACCTACAGGACGGAAGGCAGTGGAGGCTGCTATATCTCAGGCAATCATTTCACATGATCAGAGAGATGCTCTCCTGCATGCTGACAGTACACTTGGCATTAATTCCTAGTCATTGCACAAAATTAAAATGCATTTTGTAATTTTGATGCAATATCTGGCACACCAATAGCTTGCTTCTGCCTTAACTCCACGCTTACGATATGCATAGCGTTTGCTGGAAGGAAAGGCTCTGTTTGTAGGCAAAGCTGAAAATTTACCACAAGACACAAGCATCATCCAACTGTCAAAACCAGGTTTTTTTCTTGCTGGCAATGAAGAAATTTTTTTGCCAATTTTTTACCTTTCAAACATAACTATGAAGTATGGCTTTTTTTTAAAAATAAAAAAAAAAAAGGAAAAAGTGCGCTGTGGGGTAACCTCATGAGATAGATGTACATCTTGTTTGGCATGATCTTTTTCCAGTCCTTAGGGTTTTTTGTCTTCTCAATAAAGTAGCGTTGCTCCCACTGATCACACTATTACTGAAGCATGAATTTTAGGGCTTGTAACATTAGACCATTTTTATTGATCTTCATGAGTTTGCAGTGGGGACTTCAAGGTCATTTGGTCACCAGGGTTAACTTTGCATCATTGAAAAGCAATAAATGCTTTCAGGATAGGCGGGTATTTATTATGAGCATTTAATTTCCCCAAAACTACAATACTTGTTAGAAAGTATTGAAAAAATAAGTTCTTGTTTCCTTTGACATGTCCTTTCTTTAAGCATTCTTCTTAACTTGCTGCCCCTGTGACCTCCTTAGTAGCAGATACAATTCATTTCTTATGCAGACTGACAAAAAAGATGCATGGTATATGGCACTGCATATCTTTACTTCATTATTTCCTCATAGCAAAGACTTGAAACTGTAATGTGTGAGAAAGAAAAGGTGCCAACATGACATTTACTACTGCTAATATGAATCTGATTAATTCTACAACAAGAAACATCATCTTAACTCTTTATCTTCTTGTGTGTGTTTTTTGTTTGAACCAAATTGATAAATCAGAATATTTTGACAAATAACATATACTTGCAGCCCTTGTTGAAGCAAACAATATCACAACCTAGTCATTTGCAGTAAGTTTATTATAAGGGAAGCAAGAGGCTGTCTTTTAACAATATTTACGTTTGTCTACTAAGCTGAAATCTGTTTTATATAGTTCATTTACAATATATTTAGCCACAGTTACACTTTATTTTTAGGAGAGCACAGTGAAAGTCAGAAATAGTTTCAGTGTGCTTCACTATGCATTATTCGACAGCGTTGTGATTCACCACATTTAGTGAAAAAGACTTTCTTGTAAGGAGTGTTACTAAAGCCTAATTATTTTGTCTGTGCCTTTTTTAATAACACGGAATGCTTGCTTTCTGTTTGGAACGTGTATGTCCAAGAACTGACCTCTTTATACCTCATTGATGCAGGTTTTTCTTAGTTTATGCAATCAAAAGAATGTATTTTTATTTGGTTTGACATCTCATTGATGACTTGTTTTGATTTTGTACTTTCAAAGACTGTCTTTCTCTTCCCAGTTATTGGTGGACTGTATGAGAAAAATTAAATGTTGTACTTTCACATTCTTCAATCTGATTTCTTACTACTTGCAGGTTTGGCTGAAATGTCAAAAATGTAGAAACTGTGAAAAATACCATAGAATGTGCCGAAGTATATACTTATCGGGAAAATGTTTTTCATTAAGGGAAAGGGTAAAAAAAAAAAAAAAGAAAATTGCTTTACGAGGAAGCAAAAAAAAACAAAAAAAGCATTTGATCTATACACATATAATGTTTCCCTTATGTGTATCACAGATATTTAAACATTTATGAAAATTGTAACGAAATAACCCAGAACATTCAAACACTGTGATATTTTTAAATGCAGGGTGACAAACATCGGATTCCGATGTTTGATGACCTTGTGAGTAAAATCTTCTCCTTGGATTCATTTCTTTTTCTTCCTTTGTTGGATCAAATTTAAAATGTCCATAGAACTATTACTGTGGAGAAAAATAAGCTGGCTGCTAACTCAACTGTCTGGCCATAAAATATGGGAAAAGGGGAAAAAAAAAAAAAAGAAAATGGGAGAAAAAGAATTTATGAACCAGTACTGGAGGAGGATAAACATTTTGCCAAAGTCCATAGGCTATTGGTAAGCAAGTGAGGTTAGGGCTGGCTGTTGCTTTGTAATACCAAAGCAATACAAATAAGTATGAATGCAAGCAAATGACACATAGGTCAGGATTTTAAATGTGAACACATGCTCCAGAGGAAACCATAGAGGAATAAAAGTTGTTCCTGTTTTGTTAGTTTAGATTCTGAAAGAAGCTTTTGTGTGTAAAGATGTAACATGATCCCACGCCTGGAGCCATGCCCCGTGGTACACAGACCGCTGTGTTTGTCCCAGCGTACCAAAGGTAGGGAAACTTGCAGCCTGTCTATCTCCGGGCTGGCACCCGCTTTTGTGAAATGTGATTTACTTTCACCAGAACGATACCGAAAGGGACCTTTCTTATCATTCCGCAGGGGGATTCAGCAGGGAGAATCTGAGCCCTGCCGAAGGTAAATCTTGATGATCGTTGCTTTAAAAAAAAAAAAAAATTGAAAAAAAAAAATTAAAGAGCAGTTCTGTTTCAGTATTATAAACTCTCCTCTTTGAATACCTTCCAGAAATCTGCTGGTTTAATTTCTTAGTCCCATCTGTTTCCCTCTCACTGGCTATATTTGTTAGTATTTCCTCAAGCAGCATGTTGTATTGCCCTTACTGTGCTGGAGGAAAAGGGCATAGATTGATCATTTTACAGGACAGGGAAACGTTTATTTTGGGCTGGAGTGGAGTGCATTTCCCTGCTTCCTGCCCAGAGTTATAGAAAAAAAAAAAACTTCTCCAGGAAAGAGAAAAAAAAATTAAATTAAAAAAAAAAAAAAAGCAGAGCCTGTTTTGGTATACCAGGGAAAAAAAGAGGCAGCAATGTCAGGAGGGCCATTAGGCTGCTTATCTGTCTTTCTACTTTGGCACGTGAAAGCTCCCAGCTCAGCATGCCATGTGTCAAATCTATCATTTGATATGTCAGGAACCATTATTCCCTCTTTTGTCACCAGTTTTGACCAAAGGATGAAAAATTGCTGTCTTACACAGACAAAATTATTGCTGAAAAAAAGGGCAACTATGGCACATAGGAGTAGGCCAAGGTGAAACCTGGGGAAACTCTCCTTAGATTAGGTCTGGGTTAAGAGAATATTGATCTGTGTGCTAAAAACTGTTGATCTCTCTCTGAGCAGAGGATGACAAATGGTAGCAAACAAAAAATTGAGTGTCTCCAAGGACATTTGAGCTGCTCTCTGTTTTCTGTGAGTATTTGTTTGGTTTGTGGGTTTTGCTCTAGGGATTTAAACTAAAATAGGCAAATATTAAACAGAAAGGAAACAGCCACAAAATGATACAGTGAGAAACTACAGGAAGACTACAGTCAGTTAGAAATTAGACCGGGTATTAAAACTGATAAATGGCTTAATCATAAGAAAAAGCATGTGTTCTCTGCAGAAGTTTAGCATATTGTAATTTTAAGGTGTTTGGGGCCAATTTCTTTTCTTTGCAATGTTCATGAAGTTTTATTATAGCAAATTGGATGTCAACATCATATTATAGTTTTATATTAATTTCTGGAACATTCATTTCGAACATTTTTAGAAGCACAAATTTCATGATTCTTCTCTATATGGGTGATTCACAAACCATTTATGTTAAGGGCAGTAATAGGCTGGGGCTTCACAGCGACTTGAGTAGTCTTGAAACCAGCACCAGCTGCTTCACTCAGGATACCCAGAGATGGGAAGAATGAAGTAGATAATGCAGCTCCTGTGCTTGGATCAGAGAAGCATGGTTGACACAGCAAGCACCCAAGCAGGACAAATACAGTTTTCAACTAATAGAAGAGGCAGGTAGGCATGTAGAGACCTCCAAGGAGAACAGACAGCTTCATTGAGGGACAAAATTGTGGCCAGGATTTTGTTTTACTTTTTTACCTGTAGAGCTTTGAGTTTGAATAAAGTTGAAAATAATGGTCATGAAAGGGTCTTTTGGCCTCAGGGGAGCTGAGGCATGCTATAAACTACTGCCATATATAACCAACGTTGGAACGGGGATTTGTTTTCTCAACTTTGAGACCCACAGCAAATGTGACTCTCTGAGTTTGTGTTGGCATGAACCTTGGGCCTCCTAAGGCCATCTTGTCTGAACAATGTCTGTGATTCAGAGTCACTCCAGTGGATGTTCCTCCCCCCGTTTCTGCATACAGCTGCCAAGAGTCATGCATCTCCTGTGACCTTTCCGTGTTTGGCAGGGCTGGTTTGCCATCCATGCACTTTCCCATTTTCTGCTCCTTCCCACTGGAGGTCACTGCGGCAGAGGAGTTGTGGACAGTTATCTGAGCTTCCCACCAGTACAGGTACCTAGGAGCAGGTGGAGGGAGACACAGTTGACGTGTACCATTTTGAACCCCTCAGTGAACATAAATGGTTAGAAGACACACATAGTTTTTGGATGGATGTGGCAGTGAAGACAAAATGTCATGGAGATTTTCAGGGTCTCCACTTCAGCTGAATTTGTCTGGTTGTAGCAGAGCTGACCTGAACGCTCAGCTGAAAGGTTTGCTCTGTTGAAAAATGTTAATTTATCGAAACCGAGAGTGCAATATCCTAGAGTTGGTTCCATTTTTATAAAGTTGCAGCTGAATCCTTGCTGATTTCCTGACAAATCACCTGCCTCTTCCTTGGCACCGTGCCCCTGAGCTGATGGGAAGCCACAGCGGCTCCCTACCTCCTAAACTCTGAGACTCTTTCACCTTCCAGCAGCTCACCTGATGAGCTGACACAGAGCAGAAACTTGTTCCATGGACACAAACCATTTCTAACAGAGTAATGATATTTTAGATGAAAGTTGTTTAGTCTTTAATCCTAAGCATGGCATCCCAGCATGGAAAAGTAATTTATCCCACAAATCTTTCACAACTAATATTGGGTTTGACTATTTTGAGACTGAGCAGACAAGTTCCAGCACTGTTTGCAATTGACCATGAAACAGAGGCATGTAAATACAGAAAATGTTACATCACTGTGAGTTGATACTCAGGCATGTCTTGCTTAAAGTTGGTAGAAATTCTTTGAATATCTCAAACATATTTTCAATGTACAAAGTATCTCATTTGAAACCAATAATTTGCCCACACAGTTCAGTTGTGACAGTTTCACTCCTCCTCTCTTACTTTTACAAGATAATTAAAATATGGTGAAAAAAATATTTTTTTGTTTGAAACAAAATCAAGCCAAATGTCAGTTCAGAAAAAAAAACCAACAACAACAACATACATGTTTATTTCATTTCTGTTTTTCCAGAACAGAAAAAAAGTTCTAATCATTTGGTTTCCTTATGTGAAGAAGGAGGTGAAAATCAAGTCTGGTTTTTGGGTTTGTTTTTTTTTTTTTTGGTTTGTTCTTTTTGCATCAAGACTGAGTGAGTGGTCAGCCAGATGTACTTTCCCTTCTCTTTGTATTGTTTCTGGTGGAATTAAGTCCAGGCAGATGAGGTGGGCAGAGAGCAACTCTAAGCACATTTCTGTTGAAGTATTTAGATCCTCTGGAACACAGAAGCCAAATGTCCTTTGTTGGCAGTAGCTCTAGGGATCTGTGAAGGGTGATATTTAACATTTTACTTCCCTGAGAGGGAAAAATATCAGTTCACTGCACAAGTTAGTCATAGATTCTTGTGGTCATGCACTTGTGATTGGTTCCTAGCTCTCTGAAAGTTTGGAAAGCCCTGATTTCAGTTGAATACTGTCACAGAGATGTAGAACATTTACCCTTTTAACTTAGCATTAGGTCACAGGTTAGTTGTCAGGCTCACAGCGAGGGACAAGAGTGCTGAGCCAGTGAAACAGCTCATTGCTTTCAAAAGAGGCAGCTCTGCCTCCTGTTCCAGCCCACTTTCTTCTCTGGTACCCATTCTGCCATCCATCTGACCCCTCTGTGAGACAGCTCAGCTCATTGCACCAGCAGAACATCATTCACAATTTTTGGTAGATTCACTTTCTGTCTGGTCAATGAACTGAATTGATTTACTAAGGACTCATATGAGTATCGGAGCTGTCAGAAGAAACTTGACAGGAAGGTACAGTTGAGGTTAAAACATTGTGGGAAGAAGAGAAGGCAAAGAGGCAGAGAAGAGCTGACTAGCTGACTGCCTCAGATCACCTTGTGGAGGAGATGAGGGCAATGTGGTACTCTCACACTGAACTTGCTTTGACACATCTGTGTCATCATTCCCAAATGAGTGTTTTTTTCCATGATCACAGAAAGGTGTCTTAACCCCTAGTTGTTTACATGGGGATGGACCTAACAGTGCAGTCGCACATTTAAAAGCAGTGATGAGTTGGAGATGAGAGAGATCAAGGATTTCCTCCACCCTTTTTCCTGGTTGTCTCCACAGTGACATGATGCTACTTGTCCTTCACAGCCCAGCTCTACCCACCTGGACTGACACTCACAAGGAGACAGGAAAAAGGAGCTAAAACCTTCTGGCGCCTCTCATCTTTTGATAGTCAATTCAAAGGCTACCTTGAGTGATAATACATTTCTTTAATCACTCACAATTACTGTCACAATTGTATCCCAGTGCATCCCAGATATGGAGTAGAGGATACCAGAAGGAAACAAGTATGATCATTGGCCATTGGTTTCCAGGTAAGGAAAAATTTCATTTTTGCTCTGGAATCCCTCATATTTCTCTGGTTTTAGTTTCTCTCTGGGCTGATGGGACAAAGTTCTACAGAGTGGACTCACTGCCAAGTTCAAAAACGCTTCTTAGAATTTCAGAAGAGCTTAATCCTTCATGTACAATTTTACCACAGTCTTTCTGAGACCCTCAAAGGGACAGAGGGAAATCACTGTTGTTCCTTGCAGATCCCTAGAAAGGTGAAAATATGTTTCTTTGTTAAAATGGCAGAAGCAGTGTCCTCAGGTTTAATGCTACTCCACCATCAATTAGTTTCTCACAAATGGAACATCCCTGTCTTTACAGGATGCATTGTGGTGTTGCACAGACCGTTGCTACCAGATGATGAAGGAGCATGAATTGAACTGGTGTTAAGAAAGTATACAGCTTCGTATTTTCCAGAATGAGCTCCAGGGATTCCCAAAATAAGACCTTAATGCATGGTATAAATTGAATCACAAGGTAAAATTTTCTGTCAGGAGCTTCTGAAATATACCTTGTCAATTACATACACTACTAAGTATCGGAAAGGATAGATATGATTAGGTGATTTTATGGTTTCTACTGTGTTTTAACAAATTAAGAGAGATACTCTGATGTCATTGTTATCCTTACATGTGTAAGCATGTGAACTTCTTCCCTTTTTCCCCCTAAATTCCTGTCATTGGTCACAGTTTAAAATTATCAGGTCTTTCTTACTGTCAGTAGCCTATGAGTGGCATGTGTTTGTTTGTGAGATAAGTCAACTCTAGATCACAAATTCCCAAATATTAAGATTCGGAAAACACATACTAGACCATCATGTCAGTTTTCTTGATAGCACAGGATTGTTCTCTTCAGCTTCTTGGAGTGCTTCCATCAATATGGTATCAGAATGTCTTCTAGAAGTGCTTAACTGACAGCTGTCATGTATGATTCATGATTTCTTCAGTCTTCCTCTGAAGGAAAATATTTTGTGTGCATTTAAAAAAAAAAAAACAACAGAACTGTAAGGAAAAAGATGTTAGCTATATAAAGGTAATACAACCTTCTCTAGGCAGGCAGCACATCAATAACCACACTGCAGCTGTAACGTCAGTTCTGATGTTCATGTTGTAGCTGCATCTTTAAGCCAGAGTATTGTGAACACAGTAGTTCAATGGTACTTTTCCATAGCTTGCAGTTTGCTACTTAAAGACATGCACTTTTAATGCATATTTCCTCATTTTATGTACTATTTTATCTCATTTCTGTTTACATGCTTCAGTCTGCATTTGTAATGCTTTTTATTAAGCAAAAATAAGCATTTCCAGCAGAAGTATATACATGCTTCAGAAACTTAAATTTTCATTAATTGACAAGCTTGTATATGTAAAAGAAAGCCTAAAAAGTATTCCCAGCATGCCACCCTGTCTCAATTAGCAACATTAAACACAGGCACAACTGACACAGAATTTTTGACACTGTTTCATTGGTTTTAGACATTCTCTCAAAATCCTTTTGTATTATGTCACAATCTCCTTATTCTTAAGATAACTTAGATGTCCTAATTTCCGTGACAGCAAAAAAATTGCTTTAAGCAATTATTTATGTGATAATTATTATTATTCATTATAAAGCTATTTATCTTCTATTCAAACATTAACCAGATTAAGAAAAATGACGCCATAAAAAGGACTCTTGCAGCTCATGGCCCTTAAACTCCAAGGACATAAGTTATCCATACAGGAATATACGCTTCCCTTCTGCTCTAGGCAAAAACTTATAAAAAAAGTGCAGCACTCCAGTCAATTGCCTCATTTTTTCATCTGTTCTCACACACACTGTGGAGCTCTCCCTGTATGGAGAGGACTGGAAAATGGCTGTTGTACCACTTTTAGACTACACAAATGATTTCTCCTTTTATTGGTCTCCCTTAACTCTTATGTGTGAGTATATGAATGTGTTCATATTCTGTTCTGCTTTAATCTTACTACACTGGTGTGTGTTTATTGCCATATGAAATGCAACTTGATACAGCATATAGCCAAATGATTATCAGCAATGATGTATAAAATATTTATTTAAAAACTTGTAAGTAAGGCAAGGAATTCATTAGTATAAAAAATGTATGGGAATAAATTGTTAAGCTCTTTATTTGTGCATAGATATTTGTGAGATATAAAAAGTAATCTAACATGGCTTTACAAATCAGTTGGTCTAATTTGGCACTACAGTCATGCTGTGTATTTCTGTGCTACACTTCAGAGAGCAGTTAAAGTTCTTCATATGTCTTCGTTGCATTTCTGTACCCAAATACATCACAATATCTTTTATGCTTAAGTTGAGCACTGAATTTCCTGGGTTTATGACACTTGGCTTGGGGGAAACTACAAGCCTTAGAATATTTCTTATGGTGAAGTTACTGATTTATCTTTGCCTTGAAACAGTGGTTTGGACTGGATTCATCTCAGCTGATGTTAACTTTCTAAGGGCTAAATATCTGGTCCAAACATTGTAGCTAAGATTCTTTTCCAGTTTGTGGAAAGAGAGAAGCAGAGGATGGGTTTTTCCATCTATTTCAGACACACATATTTTACGGTTAATTGACCCAGAGATTGTTGTCTCTCTCCATTGATCTCAGAGGGACCCTTGTGGCATGGACCAGACTCCTGGCTTTTGGGGAGTTGAAATGAAGTAAGATTCCTGTTGCTTCAGTATTAAAGTTTGTATTGAACCAAGTTCTGCTCTCAATTCCATACATAAGAGTGTGAGTATACAGAAAGGTGTTGCATTGACTGTGCTCCAACTGAAGAGCACATGGGCCAGATCTGTTCTGGATGCCACGTGAAGGCAGCAGCCCTGCACAGTGCCTCGCACACTGGTTGATTAGGTTGGGCATCCCACTGCTAATACAACCATGTGGTGCAGTCACCCCTTCTCCCTGGGCAGGCAGAGCAAGCACCCCTGTGCCTGTGCCCAGTGTCTACCAAAACCAGTCAGGTTTCGTCACTTATGTACCACGTGTTTGTTTGTTTTTTTTTAACTGACACCTATATAAACAAAAGGAGAATCTGGCCTGGTTCTATTTCCAACTCCTTGGTGTCAACAACTAGACTTTAAAATGTATAATTTCCCATCATAAACTGTGACTTTGAAACAATCAGCTGAGAAATTCACTTCATCATGCCTCTTGCCTCTTATCACTTGAGATGCACCCAGTTTCCAGAGGAGATGGGTTGGTCTTCCCACTCCTGAACACATCTTCTGGGGCAAGTAATTTTTTTTACATAGCAAATTAATTTTGAGTTATTTTTTTAAGACTCCTGGTTTCTTTTTTGTGGCAGAGCTGTGGGCGGTACACCATTCATACCCAGAAGCGATATCATGGCTTCATAACATGTGCTTGCCCACCCTGCCAGCTCATACCTGGCCCAAGGTATGGGGGTTTGTCTACGTGTTCTGGTCCTCTTACCTCATTCTTCATTGCTCTAAATGCAGAGACTCTGAAGACTGGATCAGAGCAAGGTCTTTTGGCAGAAGGTTCCTCCATGTTGAAGGTCTGACACTGTTAGCCGGTAGAATTGCACTGAGTACAAAATATAAGTTAATGCAAAATATATTTTTATTAAACTACTCAGAGTTCATTTTTTTCTGTAAAAGCTTTCACTGACTTATCCAGTATGGATCTCGCTATCAGCACTAGTATTTCATTACTCAAAAGAATATTGTAGTACACAGAGTCCTGCACAGATGTTTCTACCAGCCTAGGCAAGCTTGCTAAGCATGAATTTCTTCTGCTTTCACAGAAGACTTCAGACTGCCATGTTTTCTGTTCAACAAATACTTGTGTTCTCACCAAGCAAGTCCTGATACCTCACTGGTTTTGCTTTTCTCCGCTAATTCTTGGTTTGAGGTTCATCTTACCCGATTCAGGTGCCAGAATTAAGCAGTTTAAGATGGCTAATTTAGCTAGGAATAAATTGCTATCTGAGATAACTAATTTAGGATGGGATGAATTGCCTCTGGAAGTGCTTATCTGTATCCATTAATTATAGAGGCAGGTTAGATGACTAGCATAAAACAAACATTTAACATTAAGATGGTTAAAGGTATGTGAAATGAATCCTGCTCTTGTGCAGGAATAAATGAATTTAGACAATGGAAAAACAGAGCTCTTCCACTTAAGGCAGAGCATTTTCCCTCTTACACTCTGTATCTGGCCAGGAAATCCAGCCTGTCACAGAGACTTATCCCAGCAATAGTCACTGCCATACATCTCATTTTTGTTTGTACATGTATAATACTGATCTTTTCCAAAAGAGCAGAAAAATGATCCACTTAAGAAAGATTCACTTATCTATCTGTAAATTACTTTCACTGGTTTACTGTTGTCCTTGGGATTTCTGAAGGGGAATTTAGAGAAAGCTAAAAATTTACTTTTTGTTCTTATGACATTGTCTTACAGTTTCCCCAGAAATCTATTTTATTTCCTTCTTCCTTCAGTCCTTTAGGCTGAATGGTATCATAACTCCTTCCATGAAATTAGAAAGGTTAGTCACCTCTCTATCAATTACTCCATCAGCAGCTTGAGTGAAAAAATATCATGATTCAGGCACGAAATTTGTGATAACTTCTTGTCTAATGCTTAACAAGTGTTTTAAAGTTGAAAAGGACCTTTGGAGTGTAAAGTATAGTAATGTATTAAAAGTCTTTTATGAGTTCTTTCTGATTTCTTGTTTGTTTAGCCATGCTAGACAGTGACTGCCAATGTTTTTTGCACTGTAATTTCAAAAAAAATGATGGCATTTACAGCATACTTTTACTGATTCATTTATTCTGTGGGACATGTTGCTCCAAACGATGATATCTGATAAGACAAAAGCAGATAACATCATTAAGTTTATTTGAATCTAGAATAACAGCAACCTAAAGCTATGCAGTTTACTTTATACATTCACATTTCTTTGTTGTGAGACAGAAAAATTCAGTGTTCAATGACAGATTTGGGGAGAGAGGTGCTTCAAAAACTACAGTGCATGTGTGTAGACAGAGATCTGTCCTTATGTGTGTCACTGTCTAGCCAGAAACACAAGTATTGTCATACAGTTTCATCACTGAGAAAGGAAGATCCTTAAAAGTAACTATCCAGAAGATCTCTCCTAGTGCAAGAAGTACTGACATAATGTTTTGGTTTGTTTAGGGGATTTAGTTAGTTTGTTAGTTAGTTATGCCATTTCAAATTTTATGTCTTAATTAGTTTTTCCTGGTTGTATCACGGGATCATACTTAGGAAAAGACTGTTGGCTTGCATTTTTCAGGATCCATTTAAGATTTTGTATGGTTTATGAAAAGTGGGACAATCTTGATATGTTTTATGTGGAATATTAAAGTGGGTTGATTTTGAGAAGGTAGAACCTCACAACTTGATATCATTTCAAAAAAATAACTAAAGGGAATTGCTATAATCAAAAGAAAAAAAAAATCAGGATACCTGGTTATACCTTATATTTGAAACTTAACACATAATTTCCAGCATTATTTTTTTTCTTCTCCATTTTCAGTCAATCACCATAAATTATAATACTGAATATGAAAAGTAAACCTAGTTAGCAAACTTCTGGAGATTGTATGGAACTGAGCACAGAGAAAATTATAAAGTGTGGGCTGGTGTTTTGTTCTGAAGAGACTTCATTTTAGAGGTTAGCAGGAACAAAATTAATCCAAGGGAAACAGAAATCTAAGTTGAAAACGGAGTTTGAGATCTGAGCAATGACCGATCGTGTAAGAGAGACCATCACATACATATCACGTACAATACAATCATATATACGCAATATGAAATATGGCAATCCTGAAGAGATACCAAGCCTTTTTCCTCCTGAAGACCAAATAGAAGTTTCACACTCCTTTAGCTGGAGTTGCCTATAACATCATCCAAGAATGATTAAGAAACCTCTAATCTTTATCACTCTTACATAGTTCCTAGTTCCTCTTCAATCTCACAACAGCAGTAGGCCTGTGAGTTGAGGCTGAGGCAAGAGCCGTACCATGATCTGATCTGAGGACAAATATGCACTGCTTCCTCCCCTGAAAGGCAGTGCAATACCTGAATTCCCAGCTCTTCACTGGGAAACCTTTGTCCATTCAGCTGCACAGCACTTCTGTGGATGCAAGGCATTATTGAGGGGGAGAGCAGGTCATGGTGTGTGGACAACAGCTGATCCCTTGGGGTTCATTAAATCATGACCACAGGAACTTATTCCTTAAGGAAATAAACTCAGTGCCCATGAAGGAACACTGGAAGTGAGTACAGAAGAAATTCCTACTGGAAAGACCAGATATGTTCAGCCTTGGCTTTCCGTTTTCCGTTAGATGGTCTAGCAGGCTGGTGTTGAGTGCCTGAACAGGTGTTATTCAAAGGCTTAAAACAATAAGCTTTACAAGTGGCATGGGCTCTATATTGCTTCCAGAAAGTTCTATTTAAGCAGCAGCAAGGTCTGTCCCTTGACCTTCAGAACAGGACCTAGCTCCAGAAAAAACAAAAATGCTTGTAAATAATCTCTATCATCTTGCCAGCTGCTCTCAGCACTTAACCTGTCTCTTAAAACTGAAAAATTACAATTGCACCTGATGTTCCATCCTTTCAGGTCAGCTCTCACTCGGGATGTCGATGTGCTTTTCTTGGCTTAGATTGGCTTCAGTGTTCATTTGTTCATTGCAGAAGCTCATTTCATTCAAACTGCTATGAAGTGTCCGTTCCTGCAATTGACTTTCCTGCACAATTCCCGTTCAAAACGATGAGAAGTCTGCAGGTGAATTAATGACAGTGCAGATTTCTGGCTCTGGCAGGTTAGAAACCACTAATTACTAAAAATAAGGTCTACTACTCAGTTCTTCCTCAAACTATAAACAGTAGCTTTTTGGGGGGCACTGTTTGCGCGTGTGTGTACTTTTAAAGGAGTGACTGCTGTGAGAGCCATCCATCTGTGCAGTATTGCTACCTACCTACCCAATACTTTTCATTAAGGCGATTTCCCACACTGCAAAGTTTAGAAATTAAATATAAATGAAGGTGATGAAATGCCAGTTGTATCCAAGCTTCCTAAATGTCTAGTACTAGCACAACTTGTAAAGGTATTTTCCCCCTGTTCTATTAAGGCCATGTACACAGTAGAGTTAAATAATTGTTTCTACATCCGTTTGTCTGGTGAAATTCAGCTTTTCACCAGTTAAAATCCTCCTTGCCTTCCTCTCTAAAATATGATGTGAGGCTGCACAAAATCATTTGTTTAAAATATGAAATAAAATCCTGTCTTGGCAAGGTCATAGTCTGAAAGATGGTCACTGCCCATTAAGACAGTCTTTTCATTCCCATGGCTCTCACACTGTTAATAAAGCCTTCCCTAAACATACAACTATAGCAAGAGGTAGGGCTGCAGCCTACCTGATGTTTATTAGTTCTGCTTCTTGCCTTCTGCTAAAGAAGGCATTTTGATGCCCTGCTGAAGACAAAACAAGCAGTCACATTTCTCTGTTCTGGCCTACCTTCAACTACAATAGGATTCATTAAGAAAGTCTGCACACAATTCTTGATGGCATGTCCTAGGGCACATGGGTGGTTCAGATCTGCCCAAAACCTATGATGCTGCCTGGCCAGACTTAACACAACCACACATTCCTTTTTCAGAGAAAATGCATGCATAATCCTTGACTGTACGGAAACAGGACCGTGCTTTCTCTGGCGTACTGGCTGCAAAATGGAGTGCTGAAAAAAAGGGTGAATGAAGCTTGACATGTCATGGAAGCATGGAGCACACTCTTGCTGGGGAATTACTGAGGCTGGCTGGAAAGGATGAGGGAAATAGAATTTCCACTTTATTTCCTGCTTTGTACTAAAGACACTCACAATCTTCACCAAAATCAGTTCAGAAGTTCAGAAAAACCAAAAAGGGAAAAAACGTTTGGTCTTCCTTTTAGTGCTCTTTTTTCTTTTCTGTTATACTTTTTAAACTTTCTTTCCCCATCTACAGAGACATGCTAAGCTCTCTGAAATGATTCAGATGCAGATAGCTATCTCTAGGTCCTACAATATGCGAACGTCTTTGAGGAGCCTCATTTAAAGTGCTTGTAGAAGAAAGGGCTATTTTTACTATGACTACGTGTATTTTTCATTATCACCTTTTCACTTAGATAGCATTGATTGAACAGGACAGGTTCTTTGCTAAGAAAGAGTAGAGTCCACATCATCTTTATCTCGTAAAATTTATACACGTTTAATTGTATAGATGTATTAATCCAATCAGATATATACCTTTTCTTCTTAATACAGCTTATATGTATTTTCTGTTTAAAATCTTTGAAGTCCGCTACCAGCCAGAATTTTTTTCCTTTCTTAAGCTTCTGATCAGCCCTTGTGTACAAGGGAAGAAGGTTTTCTTGCAAAGCTTATTTGAACTTACTTTCCATGTATGATATACAATATTCAAGTAATGTAAAAGACTGTCTGAATTGAACAAACAACCTTGAAATGGAAGTGATGAAATGCAGCTGCTTACAGTGTGGTCTGTGTAAAGTAAGAGAACAGACAATAAGCCTGAATATTATGCAAAGAATACTGCACTACATTTTTAAAACACTAGTGTCAGAACCAAATCTCTAAAACATATGCAATTCTCAGCAAAGAATGTCTGGAGCATTCCTACAGGTTTTATTGTACTTTAAATTATTTTCTGGGAGAATAATATCTATCCATTGGTGGTCCAATCTTCCTTCTATTGAAATCAATGTAAACGCTCCCATTAACATCAATGTAAATGATTTCATTGACTTTGTTAAGAGCTGGATCTGACATACTATTCTTTTGCCATTGCAGGTAGGTTTATTACAATGGGATGTTCATACAGTGACACACAGTCACTACGGGCAGAGGCCTTGCTTTGACCGCAGATGGCCTTCTCATGTTCTTGTAAAACTACTGAGATCATGTCTGCGCACATTTGAAATTCAAAAACCTATAATTTTGGCAGATATTTTTGTTTCTGCTTCCCCACGATGCCTGGAAAGAATTCCTTGCCCTGGCCCCATGGGACATAGGACTTTTCTCACTCCAAGCACTCAAAGAAGACCCAGGAGGGCCCTTGCAGCTTCCCTGGTCCATTGCAACATCAGGGTGTGGATTAACATACCTAGTGATGTTGACAATAACTCTTAGGGCTTGAGCCAAGCCAATACAAAATGGGCATCAGTCAAATTTAAAGTATCTACATTTGAGCTAACTACCCCAAGCTCTCTGTTAAGGACAGGGATAGTAAATTTTAAACATGACTCCTCTGACCTATTTTAGGTACCTAAAATAGGCTGAGATGGTTATTCCAAGCCTCTACATTGCTTACCAGATTTGGTCAGACAAACTACAGGCCAATCATCTCCAGAACAGGAGTATATAAGCAATGGACGTAGCCTGCTACCTTCAGCGTACTTTTTCCACAAAGCCAGAAGTGGTTTGGGCATCACGTTGTGTGCGTACTGGTGACCCATTGGTTTGAGCAGAGCTATGGTGGTAAGCCCCGAGCTGAGTGAGCTATTCTTTATGTTATCAGACTCTACTCTTCAGTAAGGAGAAAAACAGAAAGAGCAAAAGGATTGTAGACAACTTCTAAAAGCAGTAGTCTACTCAAAAAAAAAAAGCAGGAAAGTAGTTTTAAGCCAAGTCAAGTCTGGGGACGCATGTAGAGATGTCACCAGACTAGGATCAAACTGCAGGTCTGGTGGGACGGCACGTCATTTCAGCATCTGTTTTGGTAGCCAGATAAACACTGAAAAATAAAATGCTTAACAATAGAGAAAAGTTACGTTCCTGGGGGTAGAAACAGTAGAAGGAAAATTTGACAAATACTGTTGAGCCAATCTTTTTCTGGTGAAGATAGCAGTTGCCACACTCACGTACTTTGCAATAGATAAGCCAGATTCATCGAGCAGCTGCCAAATATCACTCTAACTGGAGCTACAAAAAGTACTGAGAGATTAGCTTCAGGCGTTGCTGCACATGTAAGGTAGGTTGTGTATGAAAACCCAGAGGGGCAATTATTTACCTTTCTTTCACAGCATTTTCCCCTTTTTGAGACCTGCATTACTTTGTTTTCAACTGAAGTAAAAAAGAAGCATCTTCCACAAGGCATGCTTTTTGCTCTGTATGCTGTCACGTTCCCATGTGTGAAGACATATTATCTATTTAGTAGTCCCAACTGTAACACCTGCTGCCACCCAGACAGTATCAAGGGGACTAACAACACTCAATTTCTCTCTCTTCGCTGCTGTGGTTGTTAGGTATATTCGTATGTCTAATTATTGAGTTATAAACACAAAGAATTTCTCTGAAGAAAGATACCTTATTCCACACAAATATTAGTAATTTAACTATTCGGCCTGTAAAAGTGTACAGCACTAAGGCTAGTCCTGAGACACTGACAATTAAACACGTATCTTCGTTTGTGTCATGCAAACCTTTTTAAGTTTTAGCTACAAAGAGGTGATTTGGTATCAGCACTTATTGTGTGTGAGTGCTTTTTTTCTTCCTTTTCAGTTTCTAAAAAAGAGGAATAAGAAAGAATTTGAAAGGACCAGAGAAGAGAGGCCTGGTGTAACAGGCAGGTGTGTCACAGGTGGAACACCATAACTGCAGGGAAACTCAGGAACAGCGAGGCAAAAGCAGTAGGATGCGCCAAGGCACCTAAACTCATCTGATATACCAACAAATGACGCAGGTACGTGCTTATGCTGAGGCTGAATTTAGCAAAAGCATAGCCATGTCCAGTAATGAGTAGAAGAGCGTGGTTGCAAACCATCTTTGTGAGTTTATAATTTTGGGACTGAGAACCATCATACTGCTGAGCCACTGTAATGCTGGGAGCCCAGACAGACAGGCTTACGCCCTGTCTGTCAGTGCTGAGTTTTGTAAGTTACAAACATATACAGTCACCCCAGAATTGCCTGGACTGATTTAATCACCCAATGAAATAGCCGGGTGCCAAATAAAGACTGTCAAATCATAGGCACACAACGGGGATCTCGGTCTGGTGGTGACCCCTGCTACCAAGTCATAAGGCTGCAGTAAGAGCCTGTGAAGTCAATAGCAAGGGTAAATTAGCAGTCTCAGTTCTAGTTAAAAACGCCCAGTTCCAGCCTGATTAAATATGCAATGTCACAACAGCCAGTGTGACGATACAGAATGTAAATCAGGGTAAAAAAACATGTAAAAGGCCAATCCTTTTTCTATTCTTATTTCTGTTTTCTCATTCTTATACACTGCTTATTTTAGTATTTAACGTGTTAAAAAAAAAAACCCCACCATTATTATACCCTTATTTTTTTTAATAATATATACAGTAGCAATGACATTGCTAGCAATAATATTTATTACATTTTAGACAATGGCAGTCTTATTCAGCTATCATCAGCATTATATCCCACAAATTCAAACCTCCTGATTGCCTTGGGGACATCTTTTTACCTTCATCTTTACAATTGTGTGCAGCATTTCTACAGTGTTTGTGCTTGGATTTCTCAGGCTTTTTAAGTGAAGTTTCCTCTGTACTTTGCATTCTTATTTATTCCATCTCTTCTTTCTAGCCCAGTAGTGGTCAGATCAGAGGATGCTGAAGATTTGACTTGAACATGATGTTAGTTCAGAAAAAGATCATTAATGGGATATGGTGGAGAGGGTTACAGACAACTGTGCAAAGTTGCCATGAAAGATTATAGATCAATAGTCAGGAAATGTTGAAATTCATTTTAGTTTTGTTTAACTTCTCTTAATGCCACCCCAGATGAGATCCATGTCATCCACACACCCTCCTTTCTTCCAGTCTTCTTATTCATCATCACAACAATTACAATTTCTCTTTCATACCATTTTAGAGGAAAAACAGCTTGATTCATGTTTGCGTGGGTGAAGGGAAAGACAAGTCAGAGACGCATTTTGCACTGGGCCATTAGCTCTGAGGTAGGTCTGCAGTTTGTGCTACGTTTTGTCACCAGGATGTGAAACCTGAAGTTCTGATGTGGCTTCTGAGAATACTGTGCATCCTTTGCTCCACATTTACTCCTTCTCTCCAGCAGTTTCATGTTTTCAGAGTGATAGAGATATCATGACAGGTCATAGCCGTGGAGAGGGAGGTGATCTCATAGGCAGAGAGACAGAGATCTCATATCACACTGAGAGGTTTAAATATCAAGATGGAGACCTTGAAGTGGATAAATGTGGCAATTTGCTTTGCTAAGCAGACATTCTGTCGTATTTTCCCCCATGTGGAGCTTTTTCAGGCCATACGGCTTAATTTCTAGGTCTGAGTTGCAGTAATGCAGCCTGGAGGTCACTAATGCAGGGATAACTGTGTGGTATGATTACTGTGCAGATTGCCGCATAGCTATGACTCCAAGGGAAAGGCGGGAGCAACGTGGCTATTTGGCCATATAGTTGCATCAAGGAATCACAAGGGATCTGAAAGCCACAGAGGGTTTTCCCCAGGTATTTACGTACCAGCCTGAAGGAACGGTTTATTTAGAAACAAATAATAGTGTTAAACTCTTTCACTTGCTATTACTATAAGGAGCACCTACAGGTGTTATCATAGAATATGAAAAGAGAGACGTATTTGCTCTCCTTTTTTAATATTTTTTTTTACCTTTTTTAGAATTTTGTGTGCAATTTATTTTTGTTTTTCTCTGCTAACAGGTACATGTTCTCATTTTAATTGTGTAGGCCTTAGATACAAACCAGTACGACAAAAATATTTTCTCTGTTTGTTTTCTAGTTAGAAAATGTGATTCCCCAAACCATAAACATTACTGAAGTTTCAGTCAGTTGTAGCATTAAAGATATATTTTAAAGATCTTTGTGGCCATCACAGTGATTGGACTGCATTCCAAAGCTGACAACATCCTTTCATAATTTGCTTTCAAGTAGTTAAACATGGTAAGATTTGTAAAACCTGTTCTTTTGAAGATTTACAGGAGGGGGACACCAAATATCTGAGGGAGACAATAATCTTCCACATGACCTAATATCCTGTAGCGGTTTATTTTTGGGGAGTGTTAAGAAGAGGGAAAGTTATTAATTGATTGTAAGAATGCAGTGAGGATATGCATAACTTGTAGGGTCTGATTCAGTGCAAGTGGGAGCCACGATCAGGATGTTTTGACTCATTACTCTGGGCCTTCATCAGCTGATGGAACTAATTTTTTTTTTCATGAGCTGATTAAGATTCAAGATAATGAGTCGAAACATGCCAGAAGTAATTCCCTTCAGGACTGGAGGCAGGATGTTAACTTCCACGCACACGCACACAGAAGAAACCACAAGAAGAACTGCCTCTCCGGGTTCATCTAAGTGGTGAAAAAAGTGAGAGTTTTACATACACCTAAGAAACAAAAAAATAGCCCCAAACTAGCTGACTGAGAAGACTGTCATATTTCTAGCAGAATAGAAGACAAGATAGGTAAAGGAGCAATAGCAATATACAGATGGAGTGAGGAATTATTGCGTGTGGATCAACAAAGAACCTAGGGAAACATAAATTCCAAGTATTTGGGGCTTATTACTAAAGCAACAAATATTCTTCAGAATGCTTTTGATCTTTTTTTTTTTTCCCATCTTGAAGTAAATGTATGTATGCTTAAAACCATAGAAGTTTTTTACAACAACTTCTTTGACTTCCTTTGAATGTTTATTGTGCTGCTAAGCGTTGACTTTGACAAAGGAGATCTTTCCATGCAGTTCAAAAACCTTTGCTGTCAATATACACAAATGCCACTATATGTTTTCTTTTGGGAAACATTTGAAATATTTCCTTCCTATATTATTTAATGTGCAATTTGAATGGGGGGTTTTGTTTGGCTGGGGTTTTTTTTTGACAGGGCTGTGTTTTTTTAAGCTGAACAGTGGGAGGGAGGGGAGATAGGAAGGGACAAGCAGGACTTGTACTGGGGTTGTAGTCTGACCAACAGTTCAGTGCTCAGTTACAGTTAATGGGGTGAAAAGCTGTGATAAGGCATGTGATCTGAATAGTTAATGTACTGTTCCTACAGCTCGCCAAATTCAGGGCTTCCCAAATGTGGTTTATTATTCCAGAAGTTGAAAAAGGAGTAGTCTCACGATACGAGCCAAGCTTTTTTAACCTATCCACAGAAATGTCAGTATTATTTTAGCAAGTGATTCATAATATCTGTAATACAAAATCTTGTATTTTGTATATTGCATTTTATATAGTAACTGGCAAATTATAGTATAGCATAAACTGAAAGTTAATGATTTGTGCTGCGTATCATGGCTGTGATCCCAGCATCTTCAAACCGCAAGGACTGGAAGTATGGAGCAATTTTAAATGCAAGCCTCTGTTACCAGAAAAGAGGCTGAACTCTTACATGTACAATTAAGGATCACTTCTCCCTGCAGCACGCAGCTGATCTTCATGTTTCTAAAATAATCTCCTTGCTGGAACACTTTGTTACAATTGGATGCAAGGTTTTGGAAAAAGGCAAAGTGCTGCGGAGCTGAAAACGTTTATTTTTTGCTTCTCTCCCCACAGTTATATCTATCCAGTAATAATTTCGAAGCTGCGAGCTTCTTCAGACACTATCAGTAGGTGTATTAGAGAGCAGGAACTACTACTATTGTGCAATTTACACTGTGCAGTTGAAGGAGAACAATTGTCATACAATCTGTAAAGACCTACTCATAAACGTCTTCAGAGAGGGTCTTAATTGCTGCATGATTTACTACATGAAGAATACCTTCTCTTTTGTGTTTGGAAGTATTTTGCTGCGGGAGGAACCTTTTTAGCCAGGCTTTTATAGGCCAGTCCTTGCGTTGGTAGCATGCATTTACTAGCTGTATAATTGGTGGCACAGTTCTTCTATCATAAACATTGTTATCAGTTAATTAAACTTGAAATGGAGCTTTGTTCCACAACATGTTTTGTCAGATTGTTTTCCTTATTTATTTATCATCATAAAATTTTATTTTATGACTGGCAGCTTCTCAGCCCTCCAATAATAATATAAATCAAAACAAGATTTTAGTCTTCATGCAATTTCCTTTTGGTCTCAAAATATGAAACCAGATGTTTTTGGCATGCTAAAGATGCTTTTCATCTTTTTTTAGATTCTTTCAATGCAGTCAAAGTAAATGCATTTTTAAAACCAACTTATGAAAGTTAAATTTCCTTTGTTCGCCTGGGTGTAGTCTGGTTTGCATTGATGCAGCAGCAATGAGAGACCTTCCAGATAACACACAGAATGCCATTGAAGAATTACACATGTGTGTCTCAAAGCTCAGACAGCAAGAGGAATTGTATTAATAGCAGATCGGTAGATTTATATTATAATTTAAAACATTACAAACTTTTTTCTTGGGGGGGGGGGGGGTTCTAAAGGGCTTAGCAAGCACCTAAAGGAAGGTTGGACTAGGGGACAACTGAGTATCCTGCAGTCTGTGTATAGTAAGTGGCTAACCTACAATATCTGCTCACATATCTAGCAGCCTTTTTCTGAGCTGAAAGAGATTTATTTTTTTTATGATGCCCTAACGAATTGTCATCAGTATTTCCTTTAAACAGTGAACCATTTTTCAGTAGACATTAGATCTGGGCCTAGGGCTACTACTAAAGGACCTAAACATTCCCAGGTGGGCCTCTTTTCAATAATAACAGAAGCCTTGAAGGGATTTACTGATACTGTAAAGAGCAAGAAGTAATAAACAGGAACTGGAGCAAAGTGGGACAGTTGTTATGAACATTTGCATGCCAGTCCTCAGAACCCTCTGTCCTATCAAAATAATTCTAACCCCTTAGGTTTCTAACCCCTGAAATCAAATGGACAGGCTTGGACATGCTTGTGCACAGTGGTGTGTTCTGGGGGTTTTTTTGTCTGCTTCGCAAGCTGGGACTGCAGGCAGGCTTCTCAGCAACACCCTCCACCTCGGAACACAGCGCAAGGGCTCAGCAGACATTTACCGTTAACTCTGCTCTGGTCTCAGGCGTTAGAAAAATCGTAAGTTTTATTGTGAGACTAAACATTCTCAGTCCCACAGAGCTGTTAGTGAATGTGAGTGCTGCACAAATTACGGAAGAGATGTACATTTGCCTGGTTGTGGCATCTGTTAAATCTCTGTGCCTTGTTTATTCAGGAAAAATAAATTGAGGAAGAGATATGTCACTGAAAAAAAATCATAAAAAAAAAAGCCTGCAAAATGAAATTAAACTGAATGTTATCACTCCAGCTGGTCACTTCATTTACTTGTTCAGATTTTCTGTTTTCATTTTTGGTGAACTTACTATTTTTCATATTTCTTCTGCTTTTTGAAATCAAATGAGTACCTGTAAAAAGACATATATATGAAATTTACTGTATATGAAATTTACTGAAGAAATTCACTGCATAAATATGGTGCTTTTACTATTCTGAAAGTATATCTGACTCCTTGCTTCAGTGTTTTTCCTGTTTGTATTTTTGAATGCTAATAGATAATTAGGATCTAGGTCTAGAGTAAAAGAGGTTGAGTTTCCAAATAGGACCTATCCAGAGGAGAAGACCAATGTGCAAGTGCTGGACTGGCGGATGGAGAAAATTTGATCAGGAGGGAATCCAGGGCTGTCTGGGAGGAATATTTTTCTTTGACTTGGCAGAAACCGGGGGGCGGGGGGAAATAATAGACATATTTTTAGGTGTTCGATTCCTCAAGATTGGACATGAAAGGTCCCAGTGACCACACAAAAGCTCAAAAATGCAGCTGGCTGGGAGTGGGTTAATTAACAGGAATAAAATAAGGAGAAGTAGAAGAGAAGGTAAATGTGGACAGACTGGCAGTTTTCTGAGAGCTTTGATTTTCAGCAATTTTATACAAAGGATGACATTTAAATAAAACAGTGTTTAGTGACTCTCACTTCTCCTGTGCAGAACTACACAGACCTCCTCTTCTCCCCTGTAAGAGTTGTGTGGCCACCAAGTTGTTCTTTACTTAGAAAAGTGGTTGTGAGGAAGAAATTGGGAAGAGACATATCTCTTTGGGGGAGTTTAAGTAAAGCATCTTTATAAATGCAAGCTTTGATGATTTCAAAACATGAACACTGGACAGGCAGTAGGTACTTACTGGCTTCTGGCTTTTCTTTGTAGTGAAGAAATATGTCCATAGAAATGGCTGGAAACAAGAAACACACGACTACCTAGCTCTGTATTAAGCTTCAGCTATTTTTCTATGGACTGCAGGCCAGGACCAGATCATCTACCACCCTTAAAACAGCTGTAAATACTTTCTTGTTTATTTTTTTCTTTCCCTCAAAAAAGTAAATGAGTTAGATATCATCCATGTGATTGTAAATGATGAGCAGTCAGCTTCACTGGCTATTAAACTTTAAATCTTTTATCCATCTTTCCTCTCCCCACTTCTTTGTTGCCCTATACATGTTCCACTGCTGAACCAAAGGAGCCACCAGCATGCAGATGGATTGCAGATATGAGAAGTTCTTCCTTTCCCGTGTTAAAATGGGAGGATATTTGGATATATAGGATACCTGCTAAATGCTCCTATAATGGCCTTTTTTAAAGATAATCCTTTTAAAGGTAATCTCTGTAAAGGTGTATTAAATAAGAAGCAAGGAGTGTTGCTTACGTCTTTTTGCATACATCACCAAGCTGGGTGGCTTTAATTGTAGGAGTGGTTACCTTTCACTTCATTTTGCCAGATGGTGTTTCCCAGTCCTTGCTTTGTTGCCCAGAACTCATTGCAACACCCTGTGCAACACTGTGCTTTCTCTTCGCCAGTGAATGATATAATAATTTTACTCTATAGTTTAATATGCCAATATAATCACGTACAATCTTGGGTTTGGTCATTAATGTAAAGAAATTCCTATAGGGAAGATGCGTATGGGTTAGCAACATGGAATGGCTGCACAAGCTCAGAAAGAGTTTGCTTCATTTATGAAATGTTCCGTTAGACTCTTGCTAAATACACACTGTTGAGATTTGACATTAACCACCTTCATTCATCATAATATACACACAAATTTTCCACTCAGCGTATGAAATCTGATTTTTTAATAAGAAACAACTATGTTTATCACAGTTTTCTGAATGCATCACTCAGATATCAGGCTAGATTCATAATGTTTTGATATTGTCCAGAAGATGTATGTTTTCTTTCTCTAGTAATTTTTTTTCCATTTTGCAAAAATCAAATAAGACTTAACAAATACCTCCTGCCGTGTGGTGGTAGGTCAGATACCTGTGTTATATAAATCTTTATGCTGAGAGTTTATGACATTTTAAACTTAGAGCTTCATTCAACTTGACGATTTTGGCAGCAGCCAATTATGACATTAAACAGTTCACAGAACTTAACCTAAGACCTAAAATTATATAATTTTTGTAATGACTGATTTGCACCTCTCCCAGTTCATTTAGAGCAATTCAGTTCAAAAGTCTTACCCTTCTTAATTACTCCCTTTTAATTTGAAGCTCCAATGTCTCTATTTCTCTACTGTATCTGCTTATTAAAAATTATCAATAAAAAAAAAATATCCTCCAGGCTTACAGGAGCTTTATGATTGTCCATATAGCTGCTATTGGAACAAAAAGAATGGAAAATTGTTACTGTTACTACAGAGGCCAAAGACTGAAAAACATTTTTTTGGGTGTATTATATTATTTAAAAGTGTCATAAGAGAGTTATTGCAATTGTGTATTCTCAGTGTGAGAACTGTGAGATTTCAGCAGATAAAAGATGGAGTTTGGTGCTGCAGATCTCAATAATAAAAACCTGAACACTGGATGATGCTTAGGCTTTTCCTTAAGGCACAATATCCTCCATATTCCTCTGTCCTTCTGGATACTCAGTGCCTCTAAAGGGCTGTGCTGGACAAGCAGTCAAGCTGAAAAGAGCACTTTTGCAGGTCAGTCAGATTAGGTCATCATGTCTGAAGTGCCCCCGACAAAAATAAATGGGAGAGGGAGTTCTGGGTGGGAAAGTAAATAAATGAAGGAAAAATTTCTGAAACCAAAGAAAAGATTTGTTTAAAATTGGGGGGTAAGGAGGAGGGTTGGAAAGACCAAGCCACAGAAGAAATGAGGACACAGCGAGAGACACAGTTCCATGAAACTTGGAGCAGCAGCACAAGATGAAGAGGGAAAAAGAAGTATGCCCCAAATTAGAAGCCACAGCAACCAGAAGACACTTTTCTGTACCGCTATAATTTACCTAGCCCTCTCTTCTGAAACTTAAATTCACACACACTCACACACATCCTCTTCTGTACAGTGCCCATTCAGACTCTGTCAAAACAGATGGAGTCATTTCCAGTAATCAGGTTCTAAAACCAACCTTACCCTCTGCAATTTATATGGCAATGTATAGCTTTGTTATAAAATAAGCTGCATGGAAAAGAAGACGTAGAGGTAGCTTGTTATGAGTGTAGAAGGAGTTGCTGTAATGCTTTGCATTCTGAAGTAACAACTTGATAGCACTTGCTTTTCACATGTGCTTCAAGAGGATTTGAAACCTGGTTCGAACATCTGCAGCACACCGTTTGGCAGATCTTGGGTAAAATATAGTGCATCTTGTTTAACACAACGTAGTGTCTCAAGTACCTGGGAGGCATACTGAGGAGAGAGAAAACCCTCCTTGTTAAATATTTACCACTTGAGTCCTGAACATCTGCAATTAGCTAAGAATGGTGATGTCAGTGGACACTTCCCAAGGTTAGCTGCCTCAATATTTGTACAGATCTAATCTGAAGTCCTTTTCTTGAGACGAGGAACACATCCAAACTCAACAAATTGTCATTGACAAATGACCACAATAGTCTAAGGATAAAAGAAGGGCAAGTATTCAATAAAGAAAGAGAACATGAACATGAACATTAACAGAATAAACCTGACCTATTTAGTGTGTCTAAGCCTCTGTGATTTCTTGGACTTGTATTACATGTATTAGCAAGTAAAACTCAGGATTTTTGGATAATTCTCACAATTTAGACACCAAACAGCTGCAAATTAACCACGACTGGGTTCCTTTTTTTTTTTTTTTTTTTTTTTTTTTT
>VWZZ01002575.1:11190-35333 GCA_013399095.1 Psophia crepitans | reverse complement strand
TTTTTTTTTTTTTTTGTGGGTTAGGTTTGGGTTGTTTTTTCCCTGAAAGGGTGAGGAAGACTCTGTGCACATTGAGATGCAGCATCAGGATTGGGTGATTTCCAGGTGGCATGCCACTCCGTTTTAAACGGCTCAATTACTGAATTTCTTTCTATTTTGGTTACATCAGTTTTGTCAACCACACGCTTTATCATGGAAGAGACAATGCCAAACTGCCCCAGCCGCATGGCCCCTCCTGCATTGCACGGAGAGCCAGGACATGTGAATACAAGGGAAAAAAGGCTGGGTTTTTCATCACTGCCTGATAGCGAGAGGCTCAGCGTGGGTGCAAGAGGCTGTTGGATGAGCGGCAGAGGTCATCTCTGGAGGGCTCACCTGGGCACGGTGCCTGCCCGGCTGGAAGGAAGGGGCTACAAACCAGCCATAGCTGCGGGGTGTTAAACGAGAAGGGGCAGATGGTGGGGCAAACAATGACAGTGCCAGTCCCTACAAAAGCAAACCTGTTAACCTAACAATGAGATTCACGGCTGGAATAATTTCTAGTCAGAGCCCTTCATCCCAGTGGAAAACTAGGTGAAGAAACCTAGTTCATTTAAATTAGCTGACATAACCACACCGCTCATCCTCTGAGCCCAGCCTGTGTGAATTACCGTGTTTAGTTGTCAGCAGAAGAAAATTAGACCTCTGCTTTTTGATGCCAGTTCGCTGGTCGACCAGACATAGGCAGATAAGGACAAATGAGAAATCTAGGTGGTGTATGGGGTGCAGATGTGTTTCAGATCTCATAGCTCTACAGTTCAAGCTTGCTGCAGTTACCAAGTCTATTAAGGAACTTATAGAGAAAGGCTTTTTCTGTTTGCAGGCAAGCTCATGAAGGCTGTTGTCTGTTTCTGTAATTCACAGAATCATTCACAATATTAATAATGAAACAGTTTGGGCATTTTGGCAATCATGCAATATATCCATCTTTTAACTTGTTAGAGCTTCAATGCCTACCTTTTTAATGGGACTATTAAAAAAATAGACATAGTTTTGAAATTTTAATGTAGTTAACATGTTAAGGCAACTCATCTTTAAATCAGCTTTCTAGAATGAAATTGAACAAAAAAACAGCAACAAAGAAGAAACAAAAAAAAATACAAGAAAGATAAAAGAAAAAAGAAACGATTTGTTCCCTTCATTGTTTGTTTGTGGAAATCAAACTCTGTAGAGAGCGTACTGAACACTAGTCATCAAAATGCATATATATCTCTTCATGTTCTTAAATGCATATGTGTATAAACCAAAAAATTCTTATAAATCACCAATTTTGATCAAATTTTCAGCCATTTGCTCCACAATATTTCTCTTTACCACTTATGAAAAGCTTGTATCTCAGAGTGTCATGCAGTATTTCTTCTCATATAAATAAAGTGATTCTTGTCACTGTATACAACTGTTTCTAATATAATACTCCAAATTTTTAAATGTCAGAAGGGGTGACAATTTCATTATAGACTGCACCAGACTGCCCATTGACTCTATTGACAGAGCACCAAGTCTATAGAAGCATGTTTCTGTGGGAGGAAATGCTGAAAAGAAGGCGGATTTAATTGTCCTTTTTTTCAGTGTTGACTGTTTACTTTCTTTTCACTAAAGCTCAGAGTAGTTAGCAGTCTGTGTAAATATGCATTTATTCTTAAGGCTTATATTTAATACACTTAAGAAAACAATCTGAATCTACAGCCTATTTAGTAGAAAGTAGTGTTATTCGACAGTAGCATTGCAAGTAACGATATTCAAGATTTTTTTTCCCTAGCTATTGATTTTTAAGAAAAAAGGGGGGAAATCCATTTATCGTGCTAGTGACAAAACAATATGCAGTCGTTTCAGAGGGGAGGGTTCCTTTATTAGAAAGAAACATACTTTAATTAGAAGAAATATGTTAATTTCAATAGCATATTCTTCATATCTCTGCCCCCAAAAATCTTTGCACACACCTACATTCTTTTTATGGACAGTACAAAGGAGGATAATAGATGCCTATAAAAGTAACTAGTGAAATTCTGCATTAGGATAATCTGTCACCCATTTCCATTTTTTCTGAAGAAAGCAAGCATAATCAAAAGCCTAAATGACAAAGAGTTGACAGTAAGATTCTGTAGTAAATGATTCCAGAGTCGCTGGCCTGCGGAGATGCTGAAGAAGTCCCCAGCAGACCTGATTAATTCCAGTTTCTCCAGCTGCCAGGGGAGCAGAGGCTAAGCAGTTTCACAGAGAGGAGCCTATTACCACTACTAGGCTGAAATAGATCTAATCAACTCACAGCCGCTCAAAAGAAAACTTTACAGGTTTAGCTCACTAAGGCAGTGCTTTAAAATGATGACTACAAAGGATCATGGGAGTCTGAAAGCATTTAGTCTTTATTGCAGCTCAAGGAAATTTTCTGCTGTGGTTAGGCCATGCTAATTTACTGAACATGACAATGCCTCCCAGATTGTATGACATCATTTCAATAATGGCCTCGGTCCTCTTAGCTAAATATTTCTACTACTACTTTTTTAATTCTAAATACTTCATTTATTGAAATATGGTCTATCTTAGGATTAATTAGGCTTACCATTCAAAATCTATGGGCCAGCCTGCTTTATCATTCAGTTTGAATGATGATGATGCGTAATTTGCTGCAACACCAACAGAAAAATTGTATTTATATTAATTTTATTTATTTATTTTTTATTTTCAGAGAATGAACTTTAGAAGCACCCTATACCTCAGCTGTAAATTTTATGTCAGTTGTGCACTGCTTCAAATATTTTAATGCGCTTCACAATTATATAGATTTGAATGATTTTAAGAACAAAAATTCCAACAGACAGAGCATTACTTATTTTGACTGACAACAATTATAGATTCAAAACAAAAAACTTCAAAACTTCTTAATTTCTTTTGTTCATTCTTTCATTTGTCGGTTTGGGGTTTTTTTTAAGTCCTCCTGTCCCCAGGGAGAATGTCAAAGCAAGGAAAACACACATGTAGTTCATTAGATTAAGAAAATAATTCCGTCAACTCTTTCCCAGTATTCAATAGAAAAACCTTCCTTAACAGCTAAAATCTGCTCTTTTAAAAACAATTAATATTTGGAAACTCCAAGCATAAGTAGTTGCATGATACGATGCTGTAAAGATGTAGCGCAATGCACACAATTGGCAAGGCAGTTCTTTAATGATGGCTAAGACATTATTATTTGACCAGCCTCCCAAGTGATTTAAGGTAGAAGCACATAGCAGAATGGCTATTGGAAAAACAAGTTACTTGTGATCCTGATGTGGAGGGAGAGTGAATAAGCAGCACTGAATCTGGTGGTGGCCGCTGGCATCTGGGATTGGGAGCTGAGAGGTTACTGGAAGCTGACACTGGCCTAAATGGAGTCCCAGTCGCTAATCGTGGGTTACCAGCTGCTCTGTGCGTGGTTGCTTTTGTGAAATAAGCTGGGCATTTGCAATTCGTGGCACAGAGGAAAAGCGCTGTGTGTTGGAAGTAGCATCGTTCGCGTGCATTTTAGCGAGGGGCTAAAAGGCAATGGAGGTTGAGCTCTCCCTGCCCCAGGAACAAAACAGATGAGATTTAAGGTCTCAAAATGGCAAAGCTCCCTGGAAAAAAATTAAAAGCTGGAAATAAAATGAAACTTTTCAGTCTTACAGCATTTATTCCATACAAGAAACATATCCAATCTATCTTTCAACCAGTACAAAAATCAGACGTTCATTTATCTATTACCAGGTCTTTTTTATTCCAAGGACAGGACTTTTGGGAATAAACAAGGAAAAATGGAACAGATCACAACAACCTAGTGATCCACTGCACAACAGATATATGAAGAGCTGACTGAAAACACAGGAAGAGAGAAGGATTTATTCCACACAGAGTTTCTTGCATATCTTTCAAAACCATTTTAATAAATGACAAGCAAAGTGCCATACATGAGGGCAGGACACTTTAGCAGCATCAGCTTGAGTAATTTCTGGGGGAAAAGAAAACAAACAAACAAACAAACAAACCCCAACAACAACCCTCCTTTATCATTCACTCTTCTTCCCATGATATTTCTGAAAGTTAGGGAAAAGTATGTTGTACCGTGCACTTTGGACAGTGAATTGCAGTGGGAATGCAAGACAAGCCAAGGACCCATTTTGTCAGAGTCCAGGAAAGTTGAAATGAGAAATGGTGGAGTACTGCGGATATCAAAAGGTGAGCAGTATATCTGTAATGTATAGATAGCAAAATAATTTAGTCAGGTAGGAGCAAGAACTACAAAGCTTTTGAGTGGCTCCTCAACCGAGTCAGTTGACCTGGGTGGGTTGACTGTAAGAGCTGGAATGAACCAGAACCAACAACAGGAGAGACAAGGTGGGAAGAGACTTGGGATCTGCACTGAACAAGAATTTCAAGCATTCAGCAACATCCCTGATGAAGGTAAAGACAGTGAGATGAAAATATTACCCAGTTGCTAGAGCCTGTTGGTACTTGAAGTTGCTGAGGTTGCAAAAGTGTTAAAGCAGTGGGGATAAGAGTTGGTATGGACAGTAAAGTTCACTATTCTTCCTGTTCTACTTCTACCAAGAAACAGCTATAAATTGGGAATGGTACTAGCAGTTTTGCACTACATGAATCCTTGCCTCTCGTTGCTTCTTTTTTTTTTTCCTATTTTGCTAATTTGAACTCCTCCTGTCTTTTATATGGGCCTACTCTGAGCACTCGGAGAACCATTCCTGTTGATGCTATGTTAAGAAAATACCTTGAGAATTAATACTTGTGCTTGTGCGACTGGCTTCTCAAATACACACATTGCTGAATTAGACTGCTGACATAATATTTCTGCTGGCTGGGGAATCCTGTTGCTTCTCTGTTCACTGGAGAACTTTAACTGAAGGGAATCATTGCTCCTCACACTGCTTCTACTTGCACGCTCTCAGGTAAAAATTAGTGTGTTTTGGACCACAACACTCCAAAGATTTCCATCTATTTCTAGCAATGCAGCTGTCATGCTTTTACTTCCTGAGTTTTAAGGTCTGAGTAAGTTCATTAATGTCAGCAGAAAATTTCCCATTCATTTTAATGGCCTTTGATCAGGCCCTAGAGAGAATCATCACCAAAAGATTTGTTGCTGGCACAGAGGAAGTGTGGTCAGGGGAGGCTGCTACAGAGAGCTACTTGTTTCAGAGCACCTCATGTCTTCTCCTTTTCTACCAAAGCATGTGAACTGCAGGAAGGAGAAGAAAAATATTCAAAATCTTTCAGTTTGCTACAGCATCAGCAGATAACCAGTCAAGGTGCTGAAAAGGTAGGGGGTGTCCAGGGCTTGGGGCTCACCAGGGTGACTGTCAGTGCAGCATCTCACAGCCAGGAACCACTCCACCTTTGGCCATGCCAGCTCTGAGCTGGCCCTGACCCGGGAGGACAAACTCCCAGTAGGAACGACGCCCATAGTGCCTCAGTGTGGAAATTTGTGGTGGGCTACACAGTGTTGCGCCCATTCCTGGTATACGCTGTGGAGCGACACCTTGTTTATTATGCATGTTGTGACGTTGCTAATGTGTATCCAGTGTCTCCAATCAATGTCATACATAGCACTATAGCTCATGAAGCAATAGGGCTGTCAATGAAGGAAGTGGCAATGGACCACAATGGGAATTTTAATGAACAACAGGACCCATTACTGGAATGGTAATGGCCGGGATGAAGGTGAAAAAACAAATTTCAGGTACAAATAGGGTGTGTGTATATGTGTGTGTGTGTGTGTACACACCTGTATGTATATAACACTTATAAATACTTGTGTGTTCATAATATATTTACACACATATATACATACACACGCACACAGAATTTTAAAAGACTGTGTGCATTGTTTTTTAAGGTACGTGTTGATTTACCTTGGTCAGTGAATTTTTGGGTTTATTTCTTTCCTGACAATGTTATGATATCATCTGGGAATATGTAAATGAGCTATCATAAGCTGTGAAGGTTTTGATGGGCTTCTAAGAGATTGGTCTGGATGTACAAAAACAGGGGAAATGCTGAAGGAGGACAACGTAGGACAACAGCATTTTTAACATGAAAAGTAAAACATGGGAAAGAAAATATCAAAGAAAGTGTGTTCTAAATAAAACATGGGTGGCTGATTCAAAGATTCTGTTTTCTAATATATATAATATATACTACCAAATGTCTTGCTTCTGTTTTCTTTCAATGCCCCTTACAGAAGGATCCTACTGAGTATAATACAATAATATATCTACCCATCCATCTGTCAGGGTTCTCACACTGGCACCCATGAGTGTAGAATCAGAATAGTAATATTTAATAGAAAATTGCACTTTCCCACAGAATCACTCAAAACACAAGAGAAAATATAGTTTTCTATCATCCTCACAAATCCTATTTGATTTTATCCTAGTTCAATTCTTTTCTGCAGGGTCAATTTTTGTATACTAATTTCACACTATTTACTAAAACATTAAACATGTTTTCAAGATGCTATTATGAACCCATTCTTTTGGTATTAATTGCACATAATAAACACATTAGATCAGGTAATACTATATATATAACATTATTACCTTACCTTTGATTTTGACACAACTCATTACCTAAAAACAGCACAAGAAACAAAGAGTTAAGTGCTTAAGCCACCATTCAGAAAATCCAGGTGCTGGGCAAAGTGTTACTAGACCATGTAAAGATTCTCCTTTCCCATGTAAGGCCCCAGAGCTGGGACTTAGAACACGTGAAGGGATTTCTGCAAAAGCACTGCATCTCTGTACAGATTTTTCAGTCTTTCTAGAAACTGCAAAAAAGGCCAAAACAGATACTGGAGGTAAACCTCAGGCCTGTTTTAAGAAGCACACTCTGCTAGTTAATGCTCTCTCACCAATGAAGCTCGAGCTAATATGCCAATTTGTGTCATTACAGATCATAAGCAATTTTCACAAGACTATGGGTGTTAATTCCTTTCTCCTGGTTAAGTCCCTCCTTGGGTAATTGTAGTCTGCCTGTTTAACTTCCCCTGCAGCTTCAGCTCTCTAATGTGCTCTGCTCTCTTTCTTATCCTCCAGCATGTGCTGCTGAAAGCTGCCAGCTATCATGTGGCCTCACAATTTATCACATTGCTCTCACAACCATATACATGGTTTAAACACAAATATAGTACCTTACTGCAAAGAATATCACTTTTCTGATTCTCCCCCCTGCCAAATTTTATAAATCTTATAAGGACTTGAGTGGGGAAATTCAGTACTTTACATGGAATAATAAAACACACTTAGTTGTTACAGACCTTAAAACCTTGTCCTTGAGAAGATAAAGTGTAGACTGTTCTCAATATTGAGGAATATTGTCAGGTTCTGTAAGAGGAAGAAAAGCTAACGAGGATCTGAGTACAATACGTACATATAGAATTTATGGTATCTTTGCGTTTCTGGTTTACTCTCAGTTTTTTGTTTCTCTTCACAGGTTTCCACCTTTCCCTGATTGAAATGGAATATTACTACAAATGCTATTGCCATTTTTCTTTTCTTTTTTTTTTTTCCATATGTCAAAGCTGAGAGAAAGAAAAGTCAATTAAGAAAACATGATGTCTTGGAAAGGCTATTTCATATTGTAGAGTCCATCAGAAAAATATTGTCTAGGTCAAATACAGTTCTGTCCCTAGTAGAAAACTCAGAAGTCCATTTGTTAGCCAGCTGAACATGCATAAAGCCAGGAATTATCACGGTCAGGAAAAAACTCCCACTACCTAAGGCCAGACAGCAGCAACAGAGGTCTCCAAGTAGCCTTTGTAGCCTTTGTTTCTTTTGTGCCATAGAGAAGGAGCTGACATATGGCTCTGTCAAACTGTAGATCTGCTAATCACAGCCCTCACAACCCCTGAACTTCACGGTACAGGGAGACGACAAGTTTGGTTGTTATAGGTAATCATATCAACGTGGTAGGCATATATAGGTTAGGCTTATCGCTCAGTCTTGCACAGAATAGATTTACTGACGTAGTGTGTGACACACCTTGACTAGATTCAAAGTAGTTAACCGATCTCACAAATATTGCTGTAAATGGTGTTTTTTTCTATCAAGGTCTCAGAAAGATAAGCTGTGACCCTTTACTATTTAACATCTTATCAACTACCACGGAGAAAACATGAACTGGTGATTGACAAAATTTGCAGATGACACAAAGATTGGAGGAGAGGTAAACGATGATAAGAGTACAGCATTATTCCTTAGAGAGATTAGAACCCCTTGGGAAACTGGACCCCAGTTCAAACAAAATACATTTCACTGCTGCATATCTCTGTGAAGCAAGGAGGCTGGGTGTTCTTTTAGGATGGGGAATTCTGTTCTGAGAAGCAATGATGCTGAAAAAGACTTCGGGCTACAGTGGAGAATCACCAGACTGTAACTTTCCCAGGCAGCACTGTGGTTAGAAAGGTTAAGGTATGAAATCTGAATAAATAAGTAAGGAATTTAGAGAAGCAGAGGTTATATCACCTGTACTGAGGATTAAAGACAAAATCACTGCAAGGAATCTGTGAGCAGTTTAAGTTGAGCTGTTTTGAGTAGACATAAGTGATGTGACATGTTTCTATCCACCTGAGTATTGTCAGAAATTAAGTTTTCCTATGGGACTACTCAGGACTAGGAGCTTGGAGCACACATTGTGCGAAAATTGAGCAATACAGGTTTAAAAGTAGTATTCTGGAGACCATGCCTGTTCCTCTTCTCATCCAGAACTTGTTCGCCCAGGATTTTCTTAGATAATCAGTGCACAAGGAATGCAAAACCAGAAGGGAATTAATTTTTATAATGCATACAGACAGTCACATAACATTTGCAGTATTTTCCCCTCTTTATTAAGAAGTCACTGAACAACACTTCATCTCCTCGACTACAGCTAGACACGTAAGTCTCTTTGCAACGATTCAGCAGGAATCATTCTATTTATTTCAGGTATTAAGTGTCTATCACTTTGATATCTAAGCACCTACCTGAATATTACACTTCATAATATTGAAAGAACATAGAAATGTTGCAGCACAATCTGTCTGTATTTACTCTATGGCAGCTTAATCACTGATTAAATAGTAGTAACAATATGAAGATTGACATATGAGCCACAGGAGAAAGAAAAGTTAACTGCACAAAGGTGAATTGCTGTAACTAAGAATCGTTTCTGTCCTATTCAGAGCATGATCTTCAGCAAGGAAACCAGCTTTCTTTTTTGAGTTGTCCCCTTGAACTCCACAAAACTAATCAAGTGAGGAGGGTGAACCAATTTTTTGCTAGCAGTACTTCTGCTGACAGCCAGGAAACTAGATACTGTCCTTTAAAATACTACTCACTTTTAAAAATCAGAGTTCTGAGTGGAAAAGGAAATGGTACATACCCACAGTCTGAAGGTTTAACTTTGACCATCCCTGGAGTTTACATAATTGAAAGGACACAGGGTTTCCATGAACCCTTGCAAATTCTGTCAAAATAATGCATGCTTGGGCATTTGGACTGCATCTTCACCCAGCTGCAAGTCATAAACAAAGAAAGTTGTTTTCTCCGAAACACTCGCTATTTAATCTAATCAGTGGATCTGATACAGATCTAAAGGATTAAAATATGCAGTTATGATCCACTGTAGAAAAGAAAAGAGAAAAATACATTGTGAACGTTAGGTTTACACTGTTTTCCACGGAATGAAAGCTGACAAAAGTACAGGTTGGTCTCGTGATCCTGGAACTGCTGTTGAAAAGAATATCTGGCTGGCAGAAGGGACAGACAAGCATATAAATAAATGCGGAATTTCAAAGAAATAATAGAACAGAATTAAGTTGTTCTGAAAATTAACCAATAATTTTCAACAGATCAAGTTCTTCTGTGATATACATTTAAGAATTAAACTTAAATTAGCTCTTTAAAGTGGCCGTGTGACTTTAATTATTCAAAATGTACACAAATTTAATGAGTTTTTAAATATTAAAACTATTCTCTATTGTCACTACTGTGAGCTCTTAATTTACAGAGCAATTAAGTCAGGACCCTCATTTATCAGTACATGTGCGTTTGTTGAGAACATAGTCAGTTTTTATTAATTGATGCTATAGAAATAGAGGTAAAATTAATGTGTGTGCTTCAGAGGTCATGCTGGCGATAGTAGGTAGCTAGCAAGGAGCAAGACGTGAGATAAATAAGTAACTGCTCTTCCCTGATTACACTGGAGATAGCTGAAATATTAAGTGGCACAGTGGGCACTACGCTTAGCCAAAATGCTTGCAAACAAATGCCCCCTGAGTTTTCTCTGGCAAGCATCTGTCATGGCAGTAGCTGTGAAATAGGGAAACTTCAAAGCTTTAGTTTCTGATTATTAGCAGTGTGTGTAGTGTAATGTTCTTACATTTTTATGTAAACTCAGCGTTGATGAGCTGAGAGGGTAGAATTAAAAAATACTTCAGCTTGCCTTTGTTCTTTGGGACACGGCTGACAGGAACGTTAGCAGTTAGGACTCTCCCGAGTGTCTATCAACTTGTGAATTACAGGGAGTATGGGGCCAAATTTGCAAAGAATCAGGTGAATAGCTACAGAATTGGAGCACTTCTTTTTTTTTTTTCCCCCTACATTTTCCCTGCCTCCAGTGGTGCATCTACAAAAGCTCTGTGACGGCACAAAAAGTGACTGGAAAGTAGGTTAGGCATAAATATGAGCGCAGCCTGGGTGCACAGAGATTTTGGGAGAGCACTGGTGGGCTGCAGAGCATTAACCCCTTTGTCGCTTGCACTGTCAGAATGCCCTGAGGCCATCCTTCACATCTCCTCTGCTGTCCTAGTACTATTTGACCAGTAAATAAAAATGTACGGTGGAAACATTCAAAACAAATAATGCAAGATTTGAGGGGTGGGGGGGGAGGGAAGAGAAAAAAAAGGGGAGAAAAATCTGGCCAGGCTTCCTGCTTTGGGGGGTTGTGCACGGAGTAAAAACTTTAAAAGCCTGATATTTAAAATATAAAACGATGCTGTTATTGGGAGTCTCTTCCATGGACCCAAAAGACAGTTCAGAGTGGAAGTCCTGTGTTTCCTTTGAAGCCTCTCTCTTGCAAAAGCACAAACTTCAGCTGGGTAAGCACTACTCCAATGACCTCCTGTCCTGTGCTCCAGGAATGCAGCACACCTTGCTGGTTAGTCTGTGGGAAAAGGTGGGAGAGGTGGGAAACTTAAACTTCCTTAAGCCCTCTGGTTAGGGCACTGTCTTGCTGCAAATCCTGGTAGCTTATTGAAAAAGTTCTGGTCTTCTCTTTGGTTGCCGAAGAATTTCAATAGATTACAGAGAAACAATTTACTTTTAAAGAGACCAGGCAGTTTGGTTTTCTTATGCCATGGTCTGCTAAAATATTTTCTTGTTAGTTATTGTCTCAGACAATTTATCTTACACTGGAGTAAGGCCAACTGACCTGTGATTCTTCAGATTGCCTGTGTGCCTTTTTGAAGACCATGTGAGACATTATGGTCATTTTTATGGAAGACTCTGTCTGTCCGAATTGACCATTTTAACGTTTATCTGGAACTTTTACAATGGATGATCGTAGTGATATTATTTTTTGTTGTTCTTTGTCAGTTTCTTTAAGATTCTTTTGACAACTTGATCTCTGATACCGCCATGTGTTTATTATCTGAAAATAATTGGCTTAAAGAAAGGCATCTCCATAGTGAATGCAGATGCAAAGAAATTGCTTCATTTTTATGCAATATTCTTAATTGTTCTCTTTATCTTTAGTGGTCCAGTGTCTGACCAAACCATTTGCAAGCTCTTTGAAATTGTGTATGTACCACTATGTGGGGGGGAGGGGGGAAGGATAAAGAGAATGTACTTAGAATTCAGAGCTGGGAGAGTAGCGTAGGATCCCCCTTTCTGATTATTTACCAACTGGCTTCTCCAACTTCTTTCCCTTCTGTTTATTCACTCCCCAACCTGTTTACTTTTGATTTGAAATATAGGGTCAATGGTGTGACCATTGGTCAATGGTGTGACACACAATAAGGGTGTGATATGATCCTTGCAATCTTCCCATTTATTTTGGGAGGCAATACTATGTTGTCCATTAATAACTACAGATAAAGTGGATTTAATTGCTCCTGCAATATTCCTGGGAATACGTCAGTCTCAATGTTACTGTGTACTTTGCTGCACCCTTTCATTTGTGTATCTCACTCCTCTGTCCTGATCAGTCCTGTATATACATGGTTTCAGAGCAGGACAATGAACTCTCAGCTGTGGAGCTGCTAAGAGAAGGACCACCAATACTTTGACACTCCCTATCGATGTTGCCTCACAGTCGGCTGGTGGAGATCTAGTCTTCTTGAGCATACAAATGCTTCACTAATTCTTTAATTCTTTGCTCATTCTTTGTTACAGATCAAGCCCCATTGTGTTAAGGGCTGTACAGACCCAAAAGGTGGAGGAAAAAAAGAAGGGGGAAAAAAAAGCACTGTTAGCCTAAATATTGTGTTCCACTTCCAGTCCCAGGAATTTTGTACTTACTTTAAAGTATCTTCATCTCCTTTTCCTCACTATTGATCTGTCCATTTTGAGTCTGGACATAGCCACAATACAGGACCATGGAGACTGAACACCTAAAGCTGTCTAAAATACTCAGCTTGGATTTAGGAGAATAGACAGAACTGGTCTTCTCTCACACCCCTTTTCTTCAATACACATGCTGCATGAAATCTTGACCTTACTTAAAGCTGAATTTTCCCTTTAATCTCTGCATTTCAGAGTGTCTCAGAGAGTTTCAGAGTCTTAATCATAACCTCTGAGCAGAAGTGTTCTCTTATGCTTGGGTGTCTGAGTGTACATATGTGTCAGGCTACTTTTAAATAGCAAGTGACATACCTCTTCCCAATAATTTAAGAAATGGTCCTCTGCACAGGTCCCTTCATGCATCAGTGCACAATGTAACATGGTGGCTTGATAGAACTCACATCCAGAACGAGTGTCTGAGCTGGGTGTGGAGCCAAACCGTTTCCTGATGTGTCTGATCCTGGTGACTGCTGCAGCCCACAGAGACTACAGGTGAAACAGGGCATGTCACAAAAGTCATAGAGATGGACCTTGCTGTTTCAAGGATATCACAGGTACAGAAGGACTGGTAAAGGAGGAACACATACTCAGAGTTGTTGTCATTTAGAATAGAATAGAATAGAATAGAATCATTAAGGTTGGAAGAGACCTCAAGGATCATCCAGTCCAACCGTCCTCCCACCACCTATTACCCACTAAACCATGTCCTTCAGTACTGCATCTAACCTTTCCTTAAATACCCGTAGGGATGGTGACTCCACCGCCTCCCTGGGCAACCTGTTTCAATGCCCGACCACCCCATGCAATAGCCCTGCAGCAGATCCAGGCAGGCAGGAACCCTGTGAACCAGGTCACAGCAACCTGTGTCTTGCACAGTTTCCAGGCAGAAAAATCTCTCTACCATTAAAAATGAAATTAGTGCACACGTCATTAGCATGCTCCATTTACTAAGGATTTTCCTTGGTGAAAATAACTTTGGTGCAAACAGAAGGAAAGATTAAATGACTTCAGATGGATTTGGCACATACTTTTTTTTGTTAGTCTCTGTTTCTTTGGTCTGTGGTGTATGTTGTGGCTTAACTCCAGCCAGCAACTAAGCACCATGCAGCCACTTGCTCATTCCTCCCTCCACCCCCAGTGGGATGGGAAGGAGAATCAGATAGTTTAATAGGACAGCAAAGGAAAATAATAATACCCATAATGATAAAAGAAGATATGAAACAAGTGATGCACAATGCATTTGCTCACCACCCATTGACATATGTCCAGCCCATACCCAAGCAGCAATCACCTCTCCGATCAGCTTCCCCCAAGGTTATGTATTGAGCATGATATCACATGGTATGGAATATCATGAGTCAAATGTCCTGGCTGTGTCCCCTCCCAGCTTCTTGTGCAACACCAGCCTCCTCACTGGCAGGGCAGTATGAGAAGCTGAAAAGTCCTTGACTTGGTAAACATTGCTTAGGAAGAACAAAAACATCAGTGTGTTATCAACATCATTCTCATCCCAAATCCAAAACAATACTATGCTAGCTACTTACAGTACCTAAAAGGGGCCTAGAAGAAAGCTGGAGAGGGATTTTCTGCAAGGGCACATAGTGATAGGACAAGGGGTAATGGCCTTATCTGAAAGAAGGTAGATTTAGATTAGATATTAGAAAAATATCCTTCACTCTGTGGGTGGTGAGGCACTGGAACAGGTGGCCCAGAGAAGCTGTGGAGGCCCCATCCCTGGCAGTGTTCAAAGCCAGGTTGGATGAGGCTTTGGGCAACCTGGTCTAGTGGAGGGCGTCCCTGTCCATGGCAGGGAGGTTGAAACTAGATGATCTCTGAGGTGTCTTCCAACCCAAACCATTCTATGATTCTATGATACTAGGAAGAAAATTAACTCTATCCTAGCCAAAACCAGGACAGTATATTAACAAAGATACACAAACATCTAGGGCAAACATCCAGCCTCTAGGCCTGGTGGCAAACATAGCACAGCAAAGACATTTAAGTTTATCTACGTGATCCCTAAAGAGTATTATGTCTTGCACTATACACTTTCCCATCTGCTCCAGGCTGGATGGCACCCTCCTCCTCGTGACATCTTTCACTGCAACCAAGTTCCTGACTAAAGAAATAAAGTGACTCCATCCATTCCCAGCAGTTAAGGTTAAAGAGATGCACTCGGTTCTAAATCTCTGCTGCTAACGCTCTCTTGACCTTTGACTCGCCTTAGCACGGCGAAGTTTGATGGGCCCATGCCAAGCCGTCTTCTGTAACCCATGAGTTGGTTAATATACTCCCATTTCTCATTCAGACAGCCAACAGAGGCAAAAAAGGCAGCAGGGCAACAAATGCTGTCTCCTGCAAATGCTCGGTAATAAATTGCTCTTTCAGTAGTGCAGAAGACAGATTTTTCTTTCTTTTGCTTCTTTCCTCCTTTTGCACAGAAGTCGCCAATGGGAAGCTCGCTTTCCCACCTGGCCCCAGCTGACTGTGCCCATAAATTTGCCTATGCAATGCCTGTTTACGGGTCGCTGCCGGAACACGGAGACGGGTGAGTTTTCTAAGCACCGGGTAGATAATCATGGTAATTGATGTTTGGAGCTGCTCGCTCCTAGGAGCATAGGGTCTCTTTCTCCCAGTGAGGCCCTGCTCCATGTTATCAGTCCAGCCCATAATTAAATATCAGTCTTTTACAATATGTTTCAGGCTCCTTAATGAGTCTAAAGCAGAAATAGTCACCTCTTTCCCCTTTGAGCTTTATTTGCTTGTTATTAAACAATGTTATTGAGCTGCCTTCTTTCTCTGTGTTGCCAAACCTGCATCATTTCCGTTTTATAATTGCACAATTAGAGTCAGTGCTTTGCTTTCATACATCAGCAGGACCAGAGAGAGAGAGAGAGAGAGAGAGAGAAAGGGGAAAAAAATCAGGTGTTCACAGACAACTCAAATGCATCTTATTTTCATTAACCACCAGATTTTGCAAAATGGGAAGCTATTTATCATGATCTGTTTTCTACCACCAGCCACCCCCACTACCCCACTCTGGTGACTTTCGCTATGACCTTGTGCTGTATTGTTAAGGGTCCAATTTGCTCATTGTTACTTGCCTGCATAATTCTATGCACCTCCCCCACCATCTTTTTTTTTCCCAAGCAAAATCCAGTCATTTATATTCTGAGACTAAATGGTATTCCTCCTCCCCTACAGCCTCCCCCAAAAAGGAGGGGGGGGGGCGGGGAGCAAGCCCTAGCAAGCTGTATAACACTAGTAATTCCTTCTAACAAATTTCCACAGATCCCCCCCCTCCTTACACACATGCACACACTCTCTCTCTCTCTCACACGCATACTCTCTCTCACACGCACACCCTTAAGCTGCTCTAAGCAGTGTATTAAGTAGCTGAAGAAAATCCATTCACATTCTGCTGTGTCGCTTTCTTCTCAAGTCATGAACCCATCACAGACTTTTTCTAGCTGTAGGTTGCCACGGTGAAGATTTACAATGCCAGTTATTCATACATCTGCCTTCTCTTTTTTCCCCCCTTATTCTTAAATCCCTTGGGCGAGGGCAACCTTGATACTGAGACTCGTAAAATTCATGCAGGCTTATCATCCTTGGTGAAGGCTTCAGGCATGCATTACCGTATCCAACTGCCTGCTCACCGCCATGACAGAACTGGGCCTATAGCTTTTATTTCTAACAGGAGAAAAAATGTATTAATGTGCTAAATACAAAAGAAAGCTTAAATGTTTTGAGGAAGAAAACAATAGCTAGCATTATCCATTTCTCTTAATGATTTTAAAATTTGTTTTAATTACTCTACTCCGCACAGAATAGCATAAATTTAAAACCTTTTTTATTTTTTTAAAGCACCCTTTAATTTGTGTGGAACTGTGTTCTGAAAGTCCAATCACACTGCAGTGGGGAAGTGCAGTACTAAGACAGCCTCTGAACTCCACATCAAAGTAATGAATACAACAAATCTGGAATGAATTTTAAATGTAAATTTTCAAGTCTTTTCCTTATTTTCTTCTGATATTTTTCTATATTTTTAAAGACTTGCTATAAATAGAGATACTTTCTTGAAGGAAGTTGGAGAGGAGATGAAAGTATTGATTTTACAAAATAAAAACAAGGCTTTAAAAGCAGACAAAACCATAAAAAAAATTGCAAGTGTTCAGTTACAAAGTCACAGGTTAAACATGGAGTCCACAAAAATGCAATCACTATGATCATAATTTTGGTATAATCATAATTTGCTAGAACATCAATCACATCTTTGCATTTCTGATTTTTTCTGAGTGTTGAGGGATCCTCTATAGGGAACTCAGGTGTGAAAAACACAGGGTTTTGTTTCAGAGTCGGGTTTTGTTTCTCTGTTTTCAATAGGGCAAAATCATGCTAAAACCTCTCAAGCTTTCAGGGAGACACGTTGCTGAATGCTGTGTTTAAAGACCTGCACACCTCTTTTCTTAGGGTGAATGTGTGCAGTTCTAAGTCTATTGTTTCATTTCACTATGTGTTTTGAAATGGGTCATGATTTTAGGAAGGTAAACAGTGAGACCAGACTCTGAGCATCCTAAAAAAAAAACTTTCAACATGCTTATGCCTGTGCAAGTGAAGCCAGCGCAGCTAGAACTGGTGAGAGTTTCAGTGAAAAAGGTATGAAGCTGGAGTGCTGCCTTCAGGAGATGCCTAGGTGCGTGACAGACTTTTTCTGGAAAATTGTGACTTGCAGTTTCAGAAAGAAGTAGTTTTGAAGACACAAAATTATTCAAAGAGAAATGAAACCTCATGTCCTTTGAGAAGTCGCACCCCATTATCCTCATCCTTTTTTCCCCTTTTGCGTTTTATTGTTGCTTTAAATGTTTCAAAACTGTTGCAACCATTATGCTGTCAAAAGTGTCTTTTCAATCTCAGATCCATATCTTCTGACACCCTAAGACAGCTACAACAGAAAAGAAGACTTGTGTTGATGTTACTCAGTCAGCATTAAGTTGTCACAAGTGCTGTCTCACTTCATCTCCGTAGTGATGCCTAGAGCCCACTCATACCACCATCTGCCTGCACAGAGGTGACATCCCCGTTTGCATGATGAAGCACTATTTACAGGGCTCCACTCTCAGGTCCACAGGGCTCTGACAGCAGCACATCCTACTCAGCGTGCCACCTATAATCACCTGCAAGCAGCATTTCTCAGAGAACTAGCCATGCAAGACTTCTAATGCTTTGAATCAGAGGCACAAAGAAAAATTTCTATGTTGATATATCACCGGTGAGGCAGTTGTTCTTCCACTTAAATTGGTCTAAAATGCGCTGCTGTGGGGGAGGTCTCTGTAATCTAGGCATGCAATGTGAACCCAGACTGTTAGGAGGGATGGATGCACCTCTAGTACCTGCATCAGAGGACACTGCTGCTTTTTCTTAGTGAGGTGTCTACTGGTGTCAGGATTCCACCATGCTTCTTGCTGATGCCCTTTTCTCGGCCAAGGGGCTCAGAGGATCATGAAGAACAAGAGGGAATGGCTGCAAGTTGCGCCAGGGGAGGTTCAGGTTGGAAATTAGGATAAATTTTTTCTCAGAAAGCACGATTAGGCATTGGAATGGGTTGCCCAGGAAGATAGTGGAGTCACCATCGCTGGGAGTGTTTAAGGAAAGGTTGGATGTGGTACTTAGGGACATAGTTTAGTGAGTAATAGGTGGAGGGGAACAGTTGGACTAGATGATCTTGGAGGTCTCTTCCAACCTTAATGGTTCTATGATTTTATGATTCTATGATTCTAAGTCCAATCCCTTCAAGCACAGGCCAGTACGCAATCAATGTGTCAAGCAAAGGAACCCCCTCATTTATCACAGGTCGTAAAATGCCTTCCAGCATCCTGCACTGAGCTTTAGACTGTAAGTAAAGAGACCAAATGTCACAATTACAACTTGACACAAGGAAGGAAGGAAGGAAGGAAGGAAGGAAGGAAGGAAGGAAGGAAGGAAGGAAGGAAGGAAGGAAGGAAGAGATTTCAAGGGCATCACAAAGTCCTGAAGTTTCTGCAGTAGCAGAACTGGCTGGAAGCCTGAGTTCCTCAACAGTGTAGGAGTTACCAACACTGCTTTCTGCCAATTAGTCTTTGTGTGTGTTGAGTATCCTCCCCCAAACTGACTTACAAAGGACTCACCTCCCAGATATTTCAACTAGAAATCCAGGCTGTTCAGCTCAAACAGCAAAGCAGCTCATACTTTTACTCTTTGAAAGGCTGTAGTTCAGCCAAGGTGGTAAGCAGTGAGAACCACAAGTGTATCAGTGATACCTCCCACCAACACATTCTTTTGCTAGTAGGATTTGCTCCAAACATCAGCAGAAGCTGGTACAGATGCTCAGTGAATTTGGCCCCTTAACTATGTTTCTATAAGCAGTAGCACTAAGCATAGCAATTTGTTTCACCCAGTCAGTGGACCTGATGGTTTCCCAACACGCTTTCTTCTTGCCGTTGTCCCAGTCCTCCAACTGATCCATTAGACAAGACTCTCTAAACCAGAGGCTTGTCAAAGCTGCTTTCTATTTAGAGAGACTTAACTGGAGTTATTTCCCAGTATCATTCCATTCTGGTATTCCATGTTAACACTTCACTCTGGGTTGTGGTACACAGGTCAAATAGTCAAGCACTTTCAGTGTAGAGATTGTATATATTGTTGAATATTAGATTAAATTGAAGGCCTTCAGAATATGGGAATTACAGGCTGCCAGAAGGGAAAAAGCAGATAGATCCAAAAATTAGAGATCTGAGTAATTTCTTCTGAATCAGTTTGTATTCTCAGGCACATCCCTTATTATTAGTAAACAATTTGAACCGGTGCTAGCTTTAATTATTATTTTTTTTAATTTGATTTTCATTCTGCTGCATCCCTTATGCAGTGGTATTTGTCAGCATTTCAAAGTAAGGTAATAAAGGAGTTATGTGAAGGAAATTATTTCTGTGTTTTTGTCACCTGTAGGGTGTACTAAATGGTGGAGATACACTGAAGAGGAAAAAAAAAAGAATATCCCAAGCCTATCACTAGCTATCACTAGCCTAATCACTACCGTCTTGGCAAAATTCTAATTGCCTAGAAAGCCAATGTAGATATGATGCTGTTCAAGCTATCTGACTAGGAATTATTGTATCTTATTATGTTAGGCAAAAGCTGAGGTGATGTGGAAATACCACTTCTCCACCTTGTCTAAGCGTGCACAAATATGACAGATCTCTGGTTCCAGTGAGCTGAGGTGGAGGACAAGAGGTATCTTCTGTAGGTAACCTGGAAGGTTGCTTCATGCAATGTCCAGATTCATTCTGAAGGCACCTTTGCCCATGTAGAACATGCTGGGTGAGGGTAGTAGTTCTGGCCACAGGACCTCAGCAAAGCTTTTGATTACCATCATGCTTGTGATGTTCAGCAAGTATTTGTGTCTTTCTTTTACAATGTGGCTGTCAGACAGCACTGAAAAACAAATCTATTGGCCATCTAATAGGTTTGTGGAATGTCATGTATAAAAAAGTCAGACATAATAGCTCCTGGCAAGGCAGGGGAATATTTTACAAATACTTTGTTTTCTACACAATTTTAACTTTTAGAGTGAGGCAGCGTATTATTCTGTAATATCAGAATCCATGTTAGTCATCGCAGACTTATAAACACTAAATAACTATCAGTTTAGTCCGTACAGTAAATAACAATGGATGCAAGAAGTATACTGAGAATTGATGAAGTCCCTTGCATCATGTAGAGTCAGTGGTTTGGCAGTATTTTATTTATGTTCTAACAGGAAAGCCAGAGTACCTCCATGAAAGCTTACCGATCGGAGAAGACTTCATGCCATTTCAGTAGTGACTATCCAATAAAATAAAAGTTACTGAGAATCTCAAAAGGGTTTGTCACCTTGAAGTAAAAAAAAGTGAATAGTAGAGTCTTCAAAGTTTTTACTTGTAAAAAGCAAGGAGATTTTGAATTAACTTTCTCTGTATTCGGATATTATAGTTGCTGCATTCCACAAGCTAGTTGTGGTGCAGTCATTCAGAACAAAAGCATAGGCTTGACTGTCCCTGTCCTTCATAAGTAGTAGCCTTTTTTAAGGTAATGTTCTCCCAGAAATGTTTCTTCATGATAGGTTTCCTAGTTCCTTGAGACTCCTTCTACAGAACACACTGGATAAACCTCCAGCAGTTCATCAGGTGGGATTCAAAAATGCCTTTTCCTTCTAGATTTTCTGCGTATGGTAGATGTGATGGCTTTGTTCCACATTTGCTGTCAAATAGGGTATTAGAAGCCCGTTGTTTTCTTTCTTACCTGAAATTTACTTGGGCAACTCACCTCCCTGTTGGAGGCTGCATTTCAAGCTAGATTTTGTCCAGAAACCCTAAAGCCTTTAGGCTTCGTCCCTTGCCACACGTAAGTAACAATCAATTTTTATGGGACCTTTATGTACTTTTTACCTTTGGGCTTGGGTTGGGTTTTTTTTCTTTGTTTTGAGTTCTTTTTCCTCTCATATTTTCCATGTCTTTTATTTCAACATCACAAATACAATTAACAGAACCTAAAGTACTGGTGGTGCTAATAAAACCATCAAAGAAGAGAGAGAGAGAAGACAACTTATGATGGACTTGAGGTTGGATTCTGTAAAGAAAATAAGGAAGGATTTTTCATGGCCTTGCCTCTGCAATGGAAGTTTAGCGCAGCACTAATGAGAGCATGTAACTGCACAGGTCTCCTTTGCACAGTTTAAGCGTGTTTCTGAGGTGTAAGACATTGAAGCGTCAGGCCCTCAGGGAACATTCTCCATCTCTAGGTGCCTTTAAAAAGCAGCACAGCCACCACCTGAAAAACAGGCATGTCACAGGTGGGTGAGAGAGAAGGATAGGAAGTACTTTTCCCACGTTTCTGCTGCGATGGTTTTCAACAGGGCTCTTAGAAAGCCAAGGGTGTAAGTGTAAGGCTGTTCTGATTTACATCAGCTGTTAAATCCAGACTGCAGAGAGGACAAATATGGCTTCTGGCCATCTTTGCTCTAACTTCTCTGCCCTTAACAGATAATAATCCTTCTTTACTTCAAAGTATTTACTCATAGGAGTAAATGTTGTTGAGCAGATACCATTTGATGGATAGGGTTTTGAGATAAAAAGATGCTCTTTAGGGCAGAGACTATGTACTTAGCCTGTCCTTTGTAGCAGCCTTGCACATCAATACCTCTGGGTAGAAAATAAATACAATATATTCCACATACTTGTTTTTACACATATACACCCCCCTGCAAACATATGTACATATGAGGGGAAGAGGAATACAGAGAAAGATAAAAAGTAAAAGATATGAACATCTAGACATTTTGAACTGATGGGTGGGCTGTAGATTTTCACTGGGTATTTCATTTATTAAACTTTGGGTGACACTGTCTTGGAAAGCGATCATTTTGGTTTGTATTTTCTTTATTTGCATTACACAGCACACCTGGTAGAAAGGAGATTTAAGTAGTGAAGGACTTGCAGCATTAGTAATTAATAGGTCCCATTATGCTAACTCTCATGCAAGTTTAGGACATCTTAGATGCTAGATAAGAGATGAATAATTTGAAGTAATTTTCCTGTAATCATGCCAATCACTTCAGCAAAGTAGTTATTAAATGAAACAGTATTATGATGAATTATAGGACATCTATTGAATATCTTTTCTTATCATCTACTTATAGTGCTGATGCTGAAAAGAGGCAAACATGTGAATGCTCTTTCCCAGTAAAATATGCACACTTCTCACTATAAATAATAGTTTGTTTAGCAAACCTTGTTTTTTTAATGAGGCCTAGAGACAGATTTGTACTAGTCTCATACTCTTTGCTGCTCCAGAAGATCATCTAGCTTTACCTTTTCTTTAAAGGTAGATATTAGCAAGAATGAGTCACCACTGATGACAAGGAATTTTTCTAGTTCAAATTTGCTGAAGTGATTAAATATTATTTATCTAATTAAATGCTCAAAACAGATCATTATTGAAAGGAATAAATTTAGTGGATTTGTTGAGCAGTGTTAGCTGAAATGTAACTGCACATCATTTGACTTTTTATCATTTTATTACATCTAATAAGTCTTTCTGTGCTTAATTAAATCAACTTATTTTTTACAGCTAATTTAACATGATTTCATTTTAGTTACAGCTTTTGCATCAGATATGTAGAAAGTCAACTGTATACCCAAATTAAGTTTGTGTTACTCAGGTGCTCTGCTGTACTTTTGCCTCTCTAGCTGCTACTGATGCCCAGACTGGTTTTTTTAGTGTTTTCTTATCTTTTAGAGGAGAAAGGTTACTCATTTGTTAATTATAATCTATTGCAAATACTAGAGTAAAAAAATTATACCATATGGTCATAAAACATTTAATAATTCTGTCATATGTAACAAGCTCTGAAAATCAACTTTTTTTCTTGGCATAGGACTTCGCCTGGTGTCAGAAAATGCCAAACAGGAATGTAAGATTAATTCTGCTCATGGCTGCCCCAGCAACTTAATCTGCATGTGTCTGGGCGAAGATAGGGCTGGACTTGCTGGTGTACATAAAGCTTTAATTTTTCCCAGGCTGCACCCCATCTTCATAGTCTTTGCATGTTGTTCCAAGAGTTTTGAATCTGGTTTTGTTGTTCTATTAAAAACAATTCATTGGCTTCTTCCTTTTAAAACTTCTGAGAGCTTATGCCTCTTTGCTGAACAGTATCCCACCGTGGGGGTAGGCTAGGGTGGGAGGTGAGAAATTCAGTGAGCGTGCCTGCGATTGCAGTCGGCTTGAATCAGTGCCACTCCTTTGACTTCAGCAGGATTATTCCTGGACCACACTAGCGTGTGTGAGATCAGAACCAGACTGAGGACATCTCTATATCAGCTAAAAAAAAGGACATTTCATGGATTTTGGTCAGCCTGCTCACTGGCTAGCTGTTCCCACTGAGTTGTTTTAAGCAACATTGTCCCTCCAGCATCTAAATGAAGAGAGCAAAGTTCACTGAGTGAGTAGATGGGAGCTTTTGATAGACCATTGTCTAAGCCGAATATCTGGTTTTTTCCCTCCCAAATACCTGAATATTTTTCAGAAAATCTCGGGAATGATTTTCACGCTAGCCCTGGAGCAGAATGAATTTCATTGCACATAGTACCAGTTTTTAGCAGTGTTATCAGTTTTTAACTTAAATAAAAATAAAACCGCCCACAGTTTTAAACTCCTAGGTGAGGGACTGCACAAAGATAACGTTTTTGCCCACGCGTGTGTAACACATTGTTATTCCTGCGGTGGCTTCCAATAACCATTTCTGCATATAGAGAAAACTGCCTAACACTTGGGCTTAAATTCCCCAGAGTAACTGTTCATGATCACAAATTTGGCTAAAGGATTTTTTTCATTACCCTCAAACATTTCCTTTCACCTCCAACCTCTAGGCAGAGCCATGGCTTTCCCTTTAGAGCCGGGAACATAAAGCCATGGGGCCATCGGGGCTGGCTGTGCCTGACCCCGAGGGCCCTTCTGTCAATCACTGCCTCC
>VWZZ01002574.1:119830-225628 GCA_013399095.1 Psophia crepitans | reverse complement strand
CTCAAACTATTCCATGATTCTATAAGCATATGTGCCTGCTCCTTGGTGGGGAGGCAAGCACAGGACTGCAGCAGGAATTTTTCCCTGGCATGATGCATTTTCTTCTGAGGGTATAAGTTTGCCCTTATAAAGTAATTTCAAAGGCAAAGGGGAGAAAATGGGCTGGTTAAAGGGTATTGTTTGTACTTGGCTTTGCTTTGTGCTGCTGCTGGCCCAGCTCCAGTTGTGACTTAGAGCTACATGAGCAAGACAACAGCAGCTGACTTCATAACTACTTTGGGTCTCAGTTTCCTGGTGTTAATCAGTTTGTGCCACCTCCTTAAAACCAAACAAGTCTATTTCATTACTGAATATAATTAAGGCATAAAAATTATACATTCAGCACGAATCATTGTGATGTGCTGCACTGTAAATATCTACTTAACCAAGATTTCAAATCACCTCTGTTTTATTATTAGACTGTGAAAGCTTTGAGAGAGTTGCTGCCCCCTTATGTAGAGGGGAAATTAATTAGACAATTCATGAAAGGTGTCTTAGCAGTAGGCAAACTAAGGGTTTCTATGAAATACAATTACCCGGTATTTGCAGTACTCCTCGGTGTTAAATATCTTGTCAGATTTTATCACAAAGCTACAAGACCCTGGAAAACATGCAGCCGGAAATGTAAGATTGTGACAATATTTTTACAGGTGCTTTTTCATTTTGGCGATGTATGACTGACTTTGAGTATTATGGCTCAGCCTAGGGAATGTTAAGATAAGGCAGGAAAAGGAAGACCTCATGAATTTAAACATGTCCTGAAGATCTCATTTCCCTTTTTTCCTGTTTCTAAAGGTATGATCTAAATTTGAGAACAGTTTAGAGGAAAATACCATCATGGGCTGTGCATGTGTGTACCATTTTCCTCTGTTAGCAGTAACCAGACGTGGATGAGTGCCAGGGGACCTGAGGTGATAATACCGGTAAGGGCATCTGGTCTAGGGCTGTGCTACTACAGTAACTGAGTCCTGGTTTTGCTTTCTCTGTGACATTCGAAGAGGCCATGTCACACAGCATATGGAAAAATGCCCTGTAATTGGTTATAGTAAATAGTACAGAGCAGCAGCAGTCTATTTCTGCTGAACTGGGCCTGGATACTGAGAAATACTTACGGGCTAAAGCCCTCTACACATTCCTGCAGAGCAGTCATGAACCCTGGTCCTGACCAGGGCTCCTAAATGCTCCTGGAAGTATTAATCTGTGTTGTTACGTCTCAGCAGCATTTGAACACCACACGCGAGTGCAGCTGTTTAACAGGGATGGTGTGCCAGGTTTGCTCAGGGAATTTGGAATTGCTGCATTTTTGTGGAACAAAAGTCCCCTCCTTCATTTTAGAACTGGGTTGACACTGCCGATAAGGGCAGATCCCAATTTTTGCACCACTCCCTCATAACTGGACCACCTTCTATTGAATCATGCACAGCTCCAGAGTCTACTGACGTGAATATATTCAAAGATGGTTATTTATATACAGCCTTACCCCCTGAGAAAGTGTTCCTGAAAAGTGCAATACTCAGTGGTTCAGCAGATGGGGAAGCTATTTGTCCTACAAGAACTGATGCAATATAGTGGAAAATATATGACAGACTTTAGAGATACATTCAGTTAAATGCACAAGGACAGAACGGGAGGAAAAAAAGAATGAAGAAATTAATCACTGTATAACAGGAATAACTATATGAAAATTGCCAATTTTAAGCTACTTCACAGCGTTTAAGAAATGGAAGAAAGAAAAAATAGCCTAGGAAGCTTCCAGACTGCACAATTTCGCATTCTTGACATATAGACAAGATTGATTTTAAGTGTCACAGTTATAGCAGTTCTCTTCTTTATAAAAAATGCATGGACTGCGTTGTCAGCTCTAGAAATGTAGGCACTTAGGTCAAGATTTCAAATATTTATTTCACCTTCATAGCATTCCCTACCAAATCTATTAGCTTGTCTGTAGTTATAACTCAACATCAACAGATTTCTGTTATTGTCCTACAAATGTCCACTCTCAGGTGTAAACAAATAGGAGCCAATGAAAAAGATAAATTTAGACTTTCAGTTATAAATAGCAGTACCAATAACAACAACTCGTTACTATTGGGTCATATATATTTAATTTGTGGAGGACTTAGTTGACGCTATATTTCACTGAATACTTTAAAATGAAACCTCTGCAAAAAGAGAATCACAAAGAAGTCCTGCAGAAAGTGCTAAAAATTACTCTTGCACAATCTATGCTTTCTGTCTAAACTTTTTTGGTATATGAAATTAGTTTTTAAGGTGCTATTCCACCAAAAAGTCTTTCTGTCAGAGAACACTGATAAAATGGTCGTAAAAATGCTGAACACAGTTGTGCATTGAAAGACATGAAACCAGTGAAACCAGTGATCTTCTCATACTGGAATATCTCTGGATTTTATCCAGAATAGAGCTGGTAGTTCAGATTAAGAATTGCTTGAATTTGAAGAATTGTCAAGTCTGGCAAGATCTGCCCTCTGTTTAATAGGAAACTTAAATATTTAGGCTGAAATGTGAAATATTTAGACTGAAATATGAAATACCAGACTTTGAAGGATTATTTTTAGAGATAAAGGAACTTATCTTCATATTTGGTTTTAACTCATAAACAGAGTGGTATTTTAACAAGGGATATCATAATTTCTGGCAATTCCTATGAATTCTTGAGCAACTAAGTTGCAAGCACATTTCTGTCAACTATGAGTGATGACTCATATATATATGTGAAGCCATATTATATAAAATATTATATAAAGTGAGCAATAGCTGCAAGAGTTGTTCACAAAAGCACTGAATTATGTACTTGGTTTTAAGCACATGACTGGTCCCAAACACATAGGCTTCCAGCTAAGCCTGTGTATAGATGTTCTGCTGAATTATGACTAGGAAAAGGTGGTATCAATGGGCAGATGGCAAAGAAGAGCCAGCTTTGAACTCATGTTCTGGTAGAACAGGTTGATTACCAGAGCCTTTTCACTCCTGCATACGTTATGAGGTTGATCTGAAATTGGGAGGATCCATGAGTGATGGTTATATGCCCTATCATAATTTTACCTGGGTTTTAGTGGGTGCTCAGGGTCTGACTGTCAGTGGCTGGCCAGCCATCTGACACTTCTGGCTACTTCTTAACCCGCTTATGTGTTTTTATTCATATTTTGCAGCTGGTCATAAAGCTGACCTTTACAAATGTATGGCCTGTGATATTTATTTTATGAGAACATAGATATTTGAGCTAAACCAGACTACACCTAATAAGCCCCATTCTAATTTCCTTTACAATATTATCTGTAAGTTGATTGATGGCAAATGTCATTTTAGCATTACAAATAGACACGTTTTTAACTGAATGTTGATATGATATTGTGATAAATGTGAATATGAACAATAAAATTAAATTGTTACACTAGATTTTTAAATGGTGAAGGATACGTGAGAAATAAGAGCTGTGTACAGACTACGTAACACACTCTTTGAATCAGAGCCAGAAGAATCTTGCACATTTACTGCAGAGCTGATGCTTGGATTCAACAACATGTCTCCAGTGACTACTGGTAAAGCTTTAAATCACTGTAAAATGCATTGAGACCTAATCTAACTAAAATCTCATTGTGCAGTCTTTAGGTGTGTTCACCAAACAGAACATTATTTCTTTAGGGAGGTTTTGGGATACACTTCCTCAGGAGGAAACATAATATTCTGCATCCCTAAAGCCGAGGTGCAAGAAAGAAGAGCACAAGGTTAGTGGCTATGACATTATACCTGTCTAGCTCGGTTTGAGTTTATGGTCATGCACGTCATACAAACACGGGCAGCTCAACGTATTTTTCCATTCTGCCCACTGTCAGTGCTCATTGGAGCTGGCAGCAGACCACAGATCTTTAAAAGTTTCAGACCTTTGTTGTTCACAAACTGGCAGGTAGTGGCGAGCAGATGGTGGGAGATGTATGCCCATAAAATAAACAGACTTGTGTCTGGGTTTGATTGCCGAATCATCCAACGTAGGAGCTGAAATTTTAGACACAAAGCTTCACAGTCCTCATTTGGGGAGGGTGGCTGGTTTCCTTCCTTCCTTCCTTCCTTCCTTCCTTCCTTCCTTCCTTCCTTCCTTCCTTCCTTCCTTCCTTCCTTCCTTCCTTCCTTCCTTCCTTCCTTCCTTCCTTCCTTCCTTCCTTCCTTCCTTCCTTCCTTCCTTCCTTCCTTCCTTCCTTCCTTCCTTCCTTCCTTCCTTCCTTCCTTCCTTCCTTCCTTCCTTCCTTCCTTCCTTCCTTCCTTCCTTCCTTCCTTCCTTCCTTCCTTCCTTCCTTCCTTCCTTCCTTCCTTCCTTCCTTCCTTCCTTCCTTCCTTCCTTNCCTTCTCTCCTTCTCTCTCTCTTTCTTTCTCTCTCTCTCTCTTTGTCTCTTTCTCTCTTTCCCTCCATTGGGAAAATTTTAAAATAAGTTTGTGGTTTATGTAATTTTTGTAAGAGGATGAAAATGCATGTTTGGCTATGGATTTGATACTGATTATAAATAATGGATTGAACAGTACACTGGAGATACCCGGCCTATCAGTCAGAAGACCTTGAAAGGTAACTGCTATCTGGGAAACAGTGTTAAGTCCCAGAAGGCAAAATTATGCCTCAAAAAAATTCCTATGACTCAGACTGGTGGAGAGAAAAATAATAAATACTTATGAATTAACTTAACTCATTAATTACACATTTAGGTAAGGGACGAGAGAAAGAAAAAGTGTAAATAAAAACACAGTTAACATGCTTTTATCTGATATTTGCTAAGCATCCAGAAGAATTTCATGGGTGAGAAGATGGAGCGAGTTCAACAAAAATAAACTGCCAGAGGATTTAAGAGCAGCTTGCCTCTGAAGTAACATATATTCTCATCCCAGATTATTTCACTGGAAATCTGAGAGGAGATTTGTGATATGGTAAAGGTATATTAATCCAGAGAAACATTTGTTCAGATGCTATTATTTCTGCTCTACTAGAAAATTAACAAAGTTTTAGTTAAAAGTTCACACTGATTGTTTCCCATTTTAAAACAACAGCAGGGGTAGCTATGTTGCAGATGAATAGATATTTCTATACTGTGTACCTTACTACAGTAAAGCTGAGAGGGGAAATATGTAATAATGAAATATTAAAAAAAAAACCTGAAAACCATTTAAGTGCTCAAACATACCAATAGTCACTACTAAACCAACTGGGCTCAATCAGGTGAGCTCAGTAAGTTACACCACATAAAATGGTGACAATTTTGGCATACAAACCTCTGGTTCTCATCACAATTTCTTGAGTGCTCTCTGGGATGTGGAGGAGGGACTGCAAAGCAAACTTCTACCCTTCCCCAAGCCCCAAAGCTGAGCAGAGCACCCACCCCCACTGCTGCTCCCTTTGCAAGGGGAATGAACCTGGTCTGAGTGTGATGAAACCGACTGTGCTGAGGATGAGCACAGGTCAACAGCTGGATCAGGGCAGGAGCTGAAATCTGGTTTGTATCCAAATATTATACGGGCAGATGATCCATAACTCAAAAAAATGGACAAAATTCACAGCACTTCCCAAGTTAGGAAGCTGAGGAGGAGGAAGGACTCATGAAATCCTCAAGTTCAGGTATTAAGCAAGCAAAAAAATAAAAGCTTCTGCAATTGCTGGAAGGAACATCTGGAGGTCATTTAGTCCAACCTCCTCCTCAAAGTAGGAACAACACTATTAGGTTTTTCAAATTATCCCTGGATGGATCTTTCACAGCCTCTTTGGGCTTAAGTGCTTCATCATTCTTATAGTTACATTTCTTTCCACACACCTAGTCAGACTTTCCCTTGCTGCAACTTGTTTGTCGCTGATAGTGCTTTTGCTACGCACCTCCAAGAAGCACCTGGGTCTGTCTTCTAATTATCATATTAGTTGAAGAAAGCAATTAGATTCCCCCTTTGCCTTCTGTTCTCCTGGCTAAACAAACCTCTGCTCTTCTTCAGTACTTCCTGACCAACTCTAGGGTCCTCCACTGGACTTGCTCCGGTGTACCAGTCTATCTACTAATGGAGGTCCATTGGAGATCCCAACCTGAACACAGCACTCCAGCTGCAGCCCGCAAGCACCAAAGAGAGGCAAGTGATCGCTTCCCATGACCTGTTAGTTGTGTTCTTGCTAATGTGGGGTCCCCTCCTCCACGAGGGCTTACTGCTGACCTAAGTTAAGGACTAGTTGAACATAACTCAAAAGTGAACATATCCCACTTCTGATATGCTCTCAAGGAGGTGGGAGCACTTTTAGGAACTCTCCTTCCATGAAGTAGATTATGAAAAAATAGCAAGAGGAGTGTGCTCTACAATGAAAGTGATGCAACCTATCAAGGCTTAAAATATATATAAAAAAAATCATCGTGAAAGTAACTTAATTTTGCATATGCATTTTATAACTATTTTTTCTTAATGAAACAAAACTTTTCTTTTTTTGTAAACCATAAGCTTTACTGTTTTGCAGCTAAACCTAATCTATAATCTAAATCTCTTATCTCTTTTTGGCAGTCATTTAGAATTAAAAAAATTATGGAATAATTGTAGCAACTAAAAATATTTAATATTTTCTTCTTTTTCCCCTTTTTTTATGTTTACTTACCTTCGGATAGACATTGGGCCTTGAAAAAAAAAATTAAATTTCAAAACTTTTAATTAAAAAACCGTCTTCACTATGCCAGGTTCTTTGTCTTTTTTTTAATTTAGACTTTACTTATTAAACAGAAAATAAACTGAAGCAATTATTTTCCTGAGTACTACATCCTTGGAGATTTTGGAACTAGCAGGTCTCAGGATCACACCTCATTTTAATACAGGAAGAACAAATTTTCTTCTTTTTCAACTCCCAATTGTGTTCTCCATTTCAAATGAACTAGATATTGACTAAAGTAAATTAAAATGTTGAACAAGCACTAAATGTACTAGACAGTACATTGGTATATTAATTCAGCAAGTGCTTATTCTTAGTTCCAGACATTTAGCAGTAACTTCCCACAGAGCAGTAATTTCATTATTTAAAAATCTGTCTGCAATCACTCATTCTGTGAAGGGGATTTTAATTTAAGTGATGTTAACTGAAACCAATTAGATTAAATGTAGGAAGTATTGTAAACCATCATAATTAAAATGAAGATTTTTTTTCTATCTATGCATCTATGTAATTTATATTAAAGATAGTAATCTCAAAAGATAACACAAAGTTAACACCCACATAACAATATTTCCTTTTTCTCTCCTCCAAAAGGTGCAAAGTGGCTTCGGAAAATCTGTTGGGGGAACCTCATATTAAACTATGATGCCTCATTGGAAACCACCTGGGCTAAAGTGAAATTATTTGGGCTACTAGGTTTTAATTTTCCTTAAGAAATTTTCTACATGGAAGAAATCCTGGGGACACTTACCTCACTGCAATGCCTTGCTGATGTTTGTGTTATTTCCAGTGTCACTCTTTAAATTCACACCCTTTCTATTCTACATTGAATTCCCTGTAATCACTGCATCCAGCCTGTCCCTGAGAGAGAAACTGCCCTTGCTCTGTCTGATGGGAGGTTTCTGTAGGCACGTTTAACTTTGGCATCCCTGCAAGAAGCCTTCAGGATTTAGAAGTATCAGTGACAGTAAGAAAACCTTTTATATACACTGATGGCTAGGTGTGAAAATTAGTCTTAGACTAATTCAGCCTTGTCCTTCTTTCAGCCATGAAGGACGGCTGCTGGGGCCTGTGGAGCTGATGTATCTTCAGCATTTAAAGGAACTTGATGGGAGTTTGTGGGTGGGAGAGTCACTATCAAACACCAGTGCTCTCGTAAGCTCCTTGCTGACTCAAGACCTTCTCCCTCCACCCGTTCATCAAACAGGATTCACTGATATGGGATAGAAAGACACGTCTACCACAGTGGACTGGGAACACTGTTTCCTACTGATCCAGGTGTGATATCTGGTTAGGACACTTAATCTTTTCTATTCACATGTGGAAAAATAAAGCTATTCCAAACTGGGATTTTGGCATAAGAGGTAATAAATATAAGAAATAATTGTAAAGAAAATATTTTGGTATTTTAAAACTAAACATTTTAGCGTCTAACAGTCTAAATGACTCCATTGATCTCCCCCAGTTTTTATAAAAATGTTCAGTTTTTCAAATTTAATCTCTGTTTACAATGGCGGTGTTTGAACTCCTGAAAACTTTGCCCTTGGGTGAGACTGTGATATTGTGTATATCCCTTCAAAAGTGGCTGCCTTTAAGGAGCATGTGTGAGGTGAGAGCTGTGGCAGAGGACCTGACCGACGACGTGCCAGCCAAAACATATTCCAGTCCAATCTGGGATTAACCAAGATTTACTGTAACACTACTCTAATGAATGAGAAGGGGAAAGGTAGGGACGGAGCCTTTCTCTAAGTGAGCAAGCTCTCCCCCGTGCCCTCTGGTTTGCTGTGCAGAGCTCTACCTGCCCTGGGCAAAGCACCATGGGTGGCTGCAGTTGGAAGTGGAGCACAGTGAGGCTTTATGCCCCTGTTCAAAACAGCTCACCGATATTTCAGTGCCAGGCCTATGGTCAGCTGCAGCGGCCTGAGCAAACATCTGAGGGAAAGGCACAAACGCCTGCCTGGGAGAAATCGCCTCACACTCCTCTGGAGAGGTGTGTGGGGACGGGGGTGGAGGGGGAGGATGGCAGGGTGGGGGCGAGCTGCTGCCTGGGGCCCCCAGTGTGTGCCTGGCTGGAGGTGGTGTCAGTGGGAAGGCACACAGCTTCCTTCCACATCTCCCTAGGAAATTAATCATATGTTACCGTAGGTATAGCATTAATTCAGAACAGATTGAAGAGAATTTGGAATCAGGCTCGCTTTTTCTTAATGTAGCTCCCTCCCTGTGTATGCACTGCAGAGCTGCAGGTGTAAGCATCCTAGTCAGGGGCGCAGTAACTCTGGTTTTGTGAGCAGGCAATTAGACCTTTGTATCAGTCGGGCGTTATACTGAAATCATTACGGTTACGTGAAGAAAAAGTAACGCGTGACTATCAGTATTGCTGTCTGAATCCTTACAGTGTCCTTAAGGAGCAAGCATTCCTGAGCAAAGGGGCTCTTCAGGATGTTTCAATAAATAATAAAGTATGATGATTACCAAATGTGTTATCGCTTGTTATCCCAGCAAATGAAATCATGTGTAACCATAGGACTAATCAGTTTGCTTCAGCAGTTCTGAACTAGCCCAGTGAGTACAAGCTTTCACTGTCTTAAAAGATCTCTCCCTTATTCATAATTACCATTGAATTATCTTGCATATTTAGCACTACCCTGAATTAAAGGAAAAGTAGTCATCTAGCATTACATTTAAGTGTGGGAACTTTACTATAAGCCCCATATTGAGATGGCAAACTAAGGACCAAGGCCTCCAATGCTTTAAAGTGGACCATTGCGTAGAACAATTTGCATCTGGTTTTCTTTGCTCTGGAGATATTCAGAATAATGGTCTATCCCAAATGTCATATTCTTCAAATTCTTTTGACCCTTTGTGAAAAATAGGTATTACGCTGTGGCACATAGAAGACTGCAGTTGCCTGTGGCTTACCTGTCCTGGTTGTTCACAGGCTGTCTGGTATCTTGCTTGTTGGCATAATTCTTTTACTCTCTCATACTTTGGTAGCTGATTAGACTGCTGAGTGCTTTTGTTGGGTTCCTCCTTCTTGCGTAGAAATTTGCTTTAAAAAAAAGAAAGTTGCATATTTTAGACACATTTTTCTAAAATCTAGGAATGATTAATTTAACTAGAAAGTAAAAGCTACTCAAAGATTTAAAGTCTTCTCAAGGAAAAAAAATCTCCATATTTCTGTTCCTGACCTTCAGTCTAGGTCATGTAGCGAAAAAAGGCTCAAGTGATTTGCTGGAAATTACCCAAAGTGAAATAAGGGTTGCTGAATTATGTCTAGCTGATACAGTTCAGCACCATTCATACATAAGTGTACGTTCTTTCACACAGCGAAACATGCTGAAGCAGTACCCATCTGGCTGAAAAACCCAGCTGAAGAGACTTCAGGGCTTCCATACTCATTCAGGACTAGCTTGGCTATATCTTACATATTGCAACGTGTCTTATATACACTGTTTTGTGCTACATCACACAAGATTTCCATAATCTGTAAAGCCATAAAATGCCACAAGGAAATTGCTGTACAATTTTTACCCAGTGAAAATTTTCACAGCAGTAATTGGCAAGGTGAGAGGCTGAAGAGGTATCAGTGAAAAGAGGAGTAGTTATAGTCATAAATCTCATTTACACATAAGTCTTTTCTTAGCTAGAACAAAAATGAAGAATGTTTTGAATATGTGATGGAAAATACAAAATCAGTTGATAAGAGGATTCTGCACAGCTGGATTTGAAACAGAGATTTGGAAAGAAAACGAGTCAGATGATGACATAAGTGGTGACAAGTACAACGTTAGAGAAAGAGGAGGTACAGGCTAAGACCATTGCCAGAAAAGCATGCTTTCAAATTTCTTCAGAATTAGGGATTTGAGAGCACAGCAGCTTGCAAAGGGAAACTAGGAAACAAGTCAGGCCCATAAGTTTGCTTGCAAAATTTACTACTTCACTGACCATAAAAAGGAAGAGGAGCGAGCAGAAAGGAAAGCATGTACAAGAGTGTTCCCAGCAGGCAAGCTCTCCCAAACTCTCTCACCCCTAATAATTACCCTCTTTCCACCAGAAATGTGTCACGCCAAATTTTGGTCTTCTTGTTTGTTCGAAACCTGAAAGCAAAATAATAATATTTACTGCTGGCACCTATGTATAGCAGTGCTAGTGTTAACAATTTGTTTTTGAAAAAAACACCTCTCCACTTATATATACCTGTAATTTTATAGATGTGCTATTTAAGAGACTCTTCAAATGTGAAAGCTGTGGTCATTGGCATGACACAGCTCATTTTGACAGGATCATTTCCCACTCAGTTTTTGATTTACTTAGGTGTTTGCTTCCGAACGGGCTAAAAAAAATAAAATGCTTGGACCCACCTGTTTCCTGGTCTCTCCAAGTCCAGAAGCTTTAGGACAGATTTGCCATCCATATCTGGAGGCGTGTCGAGTCCTGCTATATCCAGAATTGTTGGAGCGAGATCAATATTCAGAACTATCTGAGGCACTCTGCAAATCAACAGAAAAGGTCATAGTTGTCATGTGTTCAATATGTAAGTCTTCACATTCTCTTGGAAATAGAATGGTAATTAACGTTTATCAGGCCTTTGAAGAGGTAAAGCTCTACAGAAGTGCTAAGTTTAGAAAATGCCCTTTGAAGGCTACAACTCTGAGAATGACAGGCCGGTACTGCAGACTGTCATCACACACAAAAAAAAGCTAAGCACAGTAAGACAAAGAGGTGCAGTCACCACAGTACTCTTACCTCATTGACAATGAGGGCATGACGCCATCCATTCTGCTAAACCAGAAGGTGAGCAGTAAAGATGAGCACCTATTTTTTAAAAGCAAACCCCAAAGCCTAACGTTACAGGACTACACACTACACAATATTAATAATATGCAAAATGAAAGATGTGCCTTTTTGTAAGTCTCATTGCTCTGCAATAATAAGGCACCCTTTATGAAATGAAATTAGAAAGAGTGATAATTACATGCTCTTAGAAACATTTATATTAGGTTCAACAGCTGTGCTAGAGACATAAGAGAACGTACACTGATCCCGGCTCTACACTTGGACCACGAATAAAGAAAGGAACTCGAATATCAAAGTCGTATGGCATTGACTTCCCCTTGACCAGTCCAAACTGCCCGATATGGTAACCATGGTCAGCAGTGTAAATAATGTAGGTATTCTCCAGTTCTCCCATCTCTGCAAGCATTTGGTATAACTGCAACACAGCATAGGAAAAACTCCAAATTAAATATGCAAAACATTTTTTGTGCATAACCATCATGTATCATCATTTTATTCCTTTAAATTTGGAGAACCAAACATGACATTGATGAGGTTGTTGAAACAGACATTCTGGGGATGGACATTTTTACAGCTCGTTTTTTACTGTACTGCTAAAAAAATCAACTTACAAGTTTGATTTCACATTTGGCAGAGGGGAAAATGAAACAAGTCCAGAAAATCAGAATAGCAAAATATGGTAACAATAGTGTACTTGCATTAGTATGTCCAAAAGTCATTGTGTACTCAAACACAGCTTGGGAAAAAAGTCTGCTACAACTTTAGGGTAAATGGTACTCAGATTTGATTTACTGTGTTAGTCTACAACTTTCTCATTCGTTACAGTTGTGGGCTTGGGAAAAGGCTGTAAATTTTTATTAAAGTTTAAAGAAATCTCTCTGGGGGAAGATCTTTGGTCATGGTGCTTGATTTTGGAACAAAAAGTCATACAAAGCACACCTAATAGTTCATGTATCATGTTACCTATAATTAGCTGTACATTGCATTGCCTAACTTCTGCAAACACTAGCAGACTGACACCTGAGTTGCTGTGATTTGCCAATTCCCAGATTTCAGCTGATGGACAAACTGTGAAGGGAGTGTGTGAAATGAGTAGAAGTTGTCGTGTGCACACCTGTGTCTATCCATGTGTACACGCAGGTGATGCGTCTTCTGTTGATACCAGGCTTTGTATTAGGCCCAGCGACTTTTCCCTTTAGAAAAAATCATCAGTTTATTCACCCAGCAATTAAAAGTGAGGAGCTCGGCCCTATGTTGTAGAGAACCAGAATTCATTTATACTGAGAATATGTGGAGGAATTCTTTCTAGCCCAAGGGCTTTCCCAAGGCTGTGGTTTGTGAAGGAGACAAGTAAGTTTGCATTCACAACAGTTTCTTGAACTCACTCTTTCCATGGAGTCGTCAACTGACATCAGGGTCTGAAGTCTTTTGCGCTGCAAGACATTTGTAAACTCCATGTGGATAGGCAGCATGGGCCCCGTGTACTGCATGATCCAGTGCTTATCCATGTTTGGTGCGTAGTTATAGCTGGGAGTGCTGGGAGGAAAAGAAAGGGTCTGAAAAGTTGTGCTGCATCACAGGCATCGGAGCAAGGTGAAACTCCTCTAACACTGAAATAGTCAACAAACAGTTAAATCACAAATTCCATGTGGTATCTGCTGTTTCTAATGTCAAATATCAACATGATCAGAGGGCTGGAGCACCTTTCCTATGAGGACAGGCTGAGGGAGCTGGGGATGTTCAGCCTGGAGAAGAGAAGGCTCCAGGGAGACCTCATTGCGACCTTCCAGTACCTAAGGGGGCCTACAGGGAAGCTGGACAGGGTCTGTTTACAAGGGCAGGGAGTGACAGGACAAGGGGGAATAAGTTTAAACTAAAAGAGGGGAGATTTAGATTAGATATTAGGAAGAAATTCTTCTCTGCAAGGGTGATGAGGCACTGGAACAGTTGCCCAGAGAAGCTGTGGAGGCCCCATCCCTGGCAGTGTTCAAGGCCAGGTTGGATGGGGCTTTGGGCAATCTGGTCTAGTGGAGTGTGCCCCTTCCCATGACAGGAAGGTTGGAACTAGATGATCTTTGAGGTCCCTTCCACTCCAAACCATTCTATGATTCTATGATTCCAAGAAACATTCCTTCAGCAATGCTTCATTGGTTCATACATCACTCTCAAAATTTTTTAACCACTTGCTTTCTCAGCTTTCTTTGAGGTTCAAAGACCACTACCAGATCTGCATCAATATTCAGGATATGCCAAAAATGTATTTCTCAAAAGAATATGTAATCATTAAAAATTCTCATGTGAATGGTGCATCCCATAAAGATAAGCAGAAAAATGAAGTCAGAGATCAAAGATGACTGCTTCCCCTTAGTATTAATGTAAAATGCCCTGATATTTCCAGTGGGGAAATTAACCTTTATATTAGCCTAAGTTAAATGAAACTCACAAGAAAGATATTTCCCTGTGGAATACAGAAATTTAGTAGTCAGTACTAAGCATGGCAACATCGGTGTTTTATTTTCAATATACGCCAAAGAGCAAAAGCAGTGGCTTTTTTTCTCTCCCCATCGCCAAAGGTGAGTGTGAGTATGGGCGTTGTTGCCAGGACCCTGAGTGCCATCGCCCTGTGGCTGGCTGCCCAGGGAACAAGACCAGCTCTGATTCAGAGCCACACTGTGGCCTTGAAGGAGAAAGTTGAAAAACTGCTGCAGTCTCCATTAATCGCCTGAGGTCTTCACCTGAGCTAAGTGCCAGTGATTCCTGATGATGTATTAGATGTGCAATTTCCACCCATACCAAAATAATGTTTATTTATACACTAAATCCAGTTGAGGTGTTATTTTTCCAATGTGAATACAAAGCGCAGTGCACTACCAGCATAACATGAACTATGCCAACAATATTGAACTAATACTGCTGTTGACACTAGTACTAAGAAGTATGGCACAGAGTCCTGAAGCAAAGAATGGTGCTTTAGGAGTTTGCACAAGCATCAAAGGAAAGATTCAAGAGAGTTGTTCTATCCACGGATGATGAATTTTTGAAGAATATCATCTAAGAAACAAGAATACACTCACAGATATATCACCTCTGCAGAAAAGGTGCTGCAAAAAATATGCCAAGTAAATTTGCTGTACAGATATGCATGGTACAAACGCTCTACACAAATCCTGTTTTTACACCTAGCATACATAACAACTAAAAGGTGAAGAGAAACCAGACAAAACCCATGTCCTGTAATGGCTTAACCTACGTATGACCACTTTCTTTCTCTAACACTTGCAAAATCTAGGCTTTGAGAATCTAGGCTTTGCCATTTTGATGAAGTTCTTTAGGTTTTATTTTTTCCTCATTTCTAATACACTGCATGTACATGACACATGTATTGCAACATTACCTTTGAAAAATAAACATAAATAGAAAATGGAAAATGCTGTTGTGTGATTTGGTTAATTTGGTTCCTATGGTTCACTCTTCAGTTTACAACAAAAATGCAATTCAATATTAACTGACTGTTTAGATACCAATAATTTTAATATGTGCATTACCCAAAGGTATGTTTTCCCCATAGAAATGTTTCTGTGTAGTTTTCCTTCTGTAAGAGGTAGCACTGAATAATATCATAACATTGTACACTGATAACTTAGTCACAGTTCTTCATTTAGCTTTCATTTTTCTTGACATGGTTGTAGGTGATCACAGAATGGTGGAAGCAGTTGATTTTACTGTATCAGGTATTATTCTTATAACCTATAACTATATATTCTGAGGATAAAAATCACCTGAATGGACAGCATAATAGTCAACTGCAATAAATTAATGGAGCCTAGTACATACAGCTAGTTTTGACTAACCTACTTAACCATTAGCCTCAAGGGAAAATAGAAATGAGATAATGGTATCACAGGATTTGTGAACATTTCCTTGAGTACTTCCTTGCTAAGAGGCATGGAAAGGTTAGCAAAGACAAACATAAACTGAAATTCCTTTTCTGCTGGAAATTCTTTTATTTCAGGTTGAAAAGTCAGAATTTTGACATTTCCCATGGTAGAAGTCTGATTTTTAAAATGAGTATCTGTACTACCACAAAACTAATGAAACTGAGCCCAGGAGCAAAGTCCTCTAAATGGTTGGCTAGCCAGCAGCCCCAGTGGATGGACTGATGGAGCCCTAGACCTTGAAGAAGCAAGTCTTAGGAGTTTTGGTCACCTATCAGGCGTTAGGCACATTGACAGAAAGAAGGATATTTCCACTGCAAACTTTCCTCTGTTTCTTTGGAAGTTTGTCAAACAAGATATTTTCCCATGAAAGACCTTGGTTTTGATTAATCAGCATTTTCCAGCAAAACTGGTTGTGAGTTTTTTTTTCAGCAGACTCCTGAGTGCCCCCACCATGGAGGGATGAGGTGGCTGTGAGCAGCGCTCAGCCGGCAGCGCTGTGACAGCCTGCTGCTGTGCCAGGAAGGAAAGCCAGCTGCTGAAGCAGGCTCATGTCTCATGTTCCCAGGCCATTGTCAGAAGCCTCCTCCATGTAATGGATAGCCTTTAAAAGCAGCACTCAAGGATTTAGCAGGGCGGTTAAAACCTTTCACAGACACTTTCCAAATGCATTTTGAATTTTCTGGGTGAGAAATGCAGTAGGAAAAGAGTGAGCAGAATTTTCCTCCCAGACAATTCGGGGAACAAGACCTTCCATGAAATATCCAATGCCAGTGGCTGAGGAAGAAATGTGAAATGGGGGTCCAAAGTGAAGGGGAAAGAGTACTAGGGAAGAGACAGGAATCCAAAAACCCCACAGCTTGTCTGTGTTTGCTGCATATCCCTTGTTGTTATGCCTTGCAGAAATCCACCAGAATGGCGCTGCTTGCCAGGCACAGGACCTGACATTGCCCTGAGACCCATCTACCTTTTTTGAGGGGGGGTAAAAAAACCCCAAAACAAATGCAACAGAGGTGAATTCTGGGGAGAGTATTGCTGATTTCTGAAATCCTTTCCAAGTAGACAGACCTCTTCCCTGTCAGTGATAACTGTTTATCACAACATTATTTTTTTTAAGCAGTAGGAGATATCAACTAAATGTTCAGCTGTTACAAGCCCTTGAAAGTCATGATGGCACAGTCTGTCACTGTTTCTATTCTTCCATTTTTGAGAACGGCTTTGCTTGACAAGTACTGCTGTAACACAGCCATCTACATTTCCGTGTTTCCTCTTAGCTGTGTCTTCTATTGCCTCTCCTCAGCCATGGAGGCTATCTTGTCTTGAGCACAACTGTTGATCCATGATCAGCCAACAGTGCCAGGTACCTCATTATCTTCAGGTAGCCCATGGCCTCTGAGTCTGGCAAGGGGCTACTGCTCACCTGCCTATCAGTCTTTGCTGGGCTGTTCCTGAACAGCTCAGATGCTGCTCTAGAATGCAGCAAGGAGAAGTTTCTGATTTCAAGGTCATTCTTGCTGGTTGATCAGCAAGTAGTAAAGGACTTAAACTTCTGAATGTGTGCCCAGAGACAGACTGAGAGTTCATTTCACATGTTACAAAAATAGAAAACATGAAAACGTGCTCCCCTTCATGTAGGTCAGTTCTAAAATGAACAGCAACATACTACATGAATATTAAATCTGTAGAGAGGGTAAGGATTGAGGGAACAAATGATTACTAAAAAGGTATAGTATTTGTCATTCTTGTGGGCTACACTAGCTTGGGCAAATGTAGATTGCTTCTTGGCACTGTGTGACAGGTTTGTTCTGGCACTGGGCAGGACACTGGAAGATGCAGGTTCATACAATTTCAGATTGATGCCCACCCAGATTAACTAAAAAACAAAACAAAACAAAAAACCCAACCCCCCACCCCCCCCAAGTACTTATCAAGAAGAAATGCTGAACCCAGTCAGGCACTTTCCTATAAACACATTCTCAGCATGAGAAAAGTAATTCACTCTGAGATTTTTGTAATGATTCACCTATATGAATAAATATACAGAGAAACCATTCAATTTAGTGTGCACATTTGCAAGAAAATCAAAAAAGTAAATCAGAATTAGCCTTCTCTAGCTTTAGACTAGAGCCTCCTCAGGAAAGGGATGACTTGTGTGGGTTGAGTTCTGCTAGCACTTAATGTCTCCCCATCAACATGCATTGTTTTGTTCATGCCACATCATGGGAGTTGCATTCCCTGTGTGTTTCCCACCTGCTAAACTGCAGCAGGGAAGCCCGCAGTGGTGATAACAGCCTTCTGTAGGTTATGGAAGGGCTAAAATATCTATAAGCACTGGTTTGCTTTTCTCTTTAAAGAAAGATTCACCATGAAATCTATCATTTGTTTATCTGTAAACATTGGTTCAAATAGATACTCAAAGTTATGTTGAGAGGAAATTAATTACAATAGCATTCAGCTTTGCGGCCTGAATCCAAAAGGCCTCAGTAACCTTCAGTTACATGAGCAATCAGCATTTCACATCACACATTTTAATTACTCTTACTGTCAACATATTTACTATACCTGTATATTTAAATTTGAAGTTTAAAATAGAGAATGCATCTTATTTGGCTTCTAAGGTACAACAATAACTTTAAGTTAGACAAGAAATTAAAAAACCTCAGCAACGCAAAACAACAGATGCTTGTTCTGGAGCACCTATTGAAATGGGGTCCTCAAACAGCAAATCATTCAGAAATTAATTACACTATCTTCTACTAGCAAGTGAACTGCTTTTTGTGTGATATTCAATGAAACGAATGGAACAAAGCCCTTCTGCAATTCATTATTACAAAAAGATAGTTTACAGGTTAAGAAAAGAATGGGAGATTCAGCCTGGCCAATGCTGTTTACACAGTTGTGGTATCTGCATGGAAAAGAAAGAAAGCAGAGTACAGCATGTTTTAAGAGCTCCCAGAATTCAGCGCGACTTCAAATTAACATTTGTTTTCTAAAAGTTTGATCTAAATATATATATTTTCATTTCAGATGGGTTCACATGGAAAGAAACATGCACATTCACAAACATTTGTTCAATGGCTTGTACTAAAAATCCGTGTTTGCCTCTATTTACAGTCTCCTAATTCCCTCCTGGTTTTTCCCTACAAAAGAAAACTATGTTCCCAAAAATACTGCCTAAAAATGTTGATTGTGAATAATTCCACAGAGTTCTCAGGAGTTTTCATCCCCAAAGTGTTTGGCTAATCTTCTGTTTGGATTGGGACTCCTCCAGTTAGTGAAAATAATGCAGTACTTATATGCCCCAGGAACCTTTTTGCTTCATAAAAATAAAAATCAACAACAATTTAAAATAATACCTATGGTAAAATTCATTGTGAAAAATGAATAGTTTCTGTGCAAAATTAACACCTGTATTATTCTTTGAAATGTGATTAGTAAACTTTGCATAAGTGCTCATGTTTCTTCAGAAAAAGAGTAAATAAACAAAGGAAGCAAATCCTTTGTTTCCCGGGAAAGTAGGCTTCCAGGTTTAGACACTGTTCTTGGAAAGCAGGAGGCCTAGATTCTGAGCAAAATTGAAAGTAAAAAAACCCCATGACCAGCGGCATTGTCAGTATTAATGTGAAGTTGAATTTCACTATTCTGGGTCTAATTTTGCTGCCTTTTCAAAAGGGGAATCTTTTAAACCCAGGGATATTTATATATCTGGGGATGTGAGGTATAAAAGTTTCACTCCTGCAGTGTAACACAACTGCTATATTTCGGAATTAAGAAGAAAAAAATTGTTACCTGTTACATATAACACCTTTTTATTTTCAGAAAATTGTTGCTGCTGCAGCAGTTAATTGGATAACTAGAATCTTACCACGTTTCTGTATCACACTATTTCTTCTAGTCCTGTTTAAAGTCACACTCCCAATGATGTGTGCAATGATTTTCATCATTTATCTTTAAGTCAGGAGTCCAAGTGGGCTTCAGGCCAGCTGTGACAAGACATGCTGACATGTCAAGATTTATTACTGATGCAACTCCTACTCTAATGGGTAAGTGTCCACATTACAAGAAATCTGTTGTAACTGGCAGACATTTAAGACTCAGCCTCAGTGACTAGAAGGCACAGTGGATGCAGCCATCTCACACCACAAATTTGCAGTTAAGATTGCTCTGGGGATTCAGAGGTGCAAGAGCATTGCTTTTCTTGCTTCACTACTGCAAACACACTGCTACCACCAGACCTGGTCCTTCAGCACCTTTCATACTACCTTTAAAAATACATTTAAAGCTCTGCCTTTCATATCATCTACCTTTTCTCACATTATCTTGGGAAGCTTTCCGATCTCTTCCCAGATACCTTTTCTAGCAGCTTCTCCCAAGACATTTAGTCTGGCAATAGTATTGCTTCCAGGTAACCATTAAATCTGGTTGTCAGTCCTCCTGTCAGCCCGAGGATCTTTAACTCAGACAGCCAGCAGTGTTTCAGATTTCCATTTTTTACATTCTTCAGTAAGCCTGCCTCCTGCAGATTTTTGCTTCTAATGTTTGTTTACTTCACAGCTTATAAACAGCTTAGGTCTGATTCACAGTTCCCCTAAGACTGGTTCACACTGGAAGGTAAAGGGAAGTTAAAGTGCCAGAGGCCCTGAGCATAACTGAGAATTTAGGCTTTCATTAGAGCATCCTTTGAGTCAGAGGTTTCCTGCTCAGATGTCTGATGTAACAAGATTCCCCTGTAACAGCTGCCAGAAACACCTAGAGAACCACCTCTTGTGTCATAACTTCATATTTAACAGCAGCATTTCCAAAGGTCTAGCAACCTTGCTCCCCAGTAGATCATGTTCATTACCATAGCAAAAATCTATGCATTGCTTTCATCTAGTACCCCTTCTCCCATCCCATTTTCTTCTGCAGAAATACTTCTGGGCATAGATAGAATATACACATTAGTATGATTTATTTTCATAAAATATGTCATTCATGGTGACAGCAGCCAGCATAAACTCAGAAATATTTTTAGGTGTCAGAAGTAGAACACGTTTTAAGGAGAGGAGAGGTGGGGGAGTGGGAGTGAGAATGGACGCTTAAAAACAGTAGAGCGTCTGCTGCTTCCAGTACGACATAGTCTGTTAAGCTGGAGTTAATGAGAATTAACAGGCACTTCTCATGCCACTCCAGCAGGCTGTTTGTGCTGAGGACAGGACTGTAACGTAACAATGTATGTAATTCTTTCTTTTCTTTTTGGCTTTGATGGATTGTTCACAAATCTTACAGACTTTGCTGCTGCATTCATTTGATTTTCTTCTTTCCATGTTGTTAAGTGGGGAAATGAGACCAAGGATGCCCACATTTGAGGTTAGAACTGTCCCTGAACTGGAGCATTTCCTGTTCTAGCCGCTCCCCTCTTCATATGTGCAACTGGGAAACTTTTTCTAAACAAACTTTTGGTTTGTGTTGGTTTTGTGGTTTTTTTTTTTTTTTTTTAGGAATAAAGGCAGTATTTCAATCAAATGATAGGTACTTTCCCAGCAAAGAAATGTAAGGGCCTGTTTCGTCTACTGTCCTTTTAAGCAAAACTTCCCCTCACATGTGGTTGACAGGCTATCTTAATCCTTGGTTTGTAGGTATAACCTTCCATCTCAGTTTGTAGAGCCAGCAAGCAGCTTTTGACCTGGTTTCCCTTCTTTGTTGGAGGTAGGCGTTACAGTAACATGATATAGCAACTACATTTTTAAAAACAAAATCCAAGGTCAGATGGCTGTCACCCAAGGTCAGAAAGAAAGACATTCAAATGGTACTTGACCACCAAGGAAGAAAACCTAAGGGTTAAATGTTCAAATTACACAAACCTTGGCAGGAGGGATTTTATTGTTCTTGTGCTGTTTTCACAGGGAACACTGAATATTTCTGGGAGAACTGAGCTTCTTATATCTTTTAGAGCATGTTGCTAATATTTTTGCTAGAGAAATCAGCTATTTGGAGGCTTCAGCCACCCAGATTGGCAGTTTATCTTCAGTTTGTCTCATTTCTTAGTCTGCAGACTGAACTCTAACACATGCAGTCAGTCAGTGCAATAAGAAACAAAAAACAATCCAGCAAGGATCTCTTGAGGTCACTAAAGAAAAAACTCTTTGCAAGAAGGTTGCCAAGAAATCAACAACACCAGAAGACAAGAAGCAGCACAGCTGAGTCTCATATTCTGGGTGATTTCACAAGTAGCCTAGCAGAGCAAGGGATTTAAACCCCAGGAATCCACACAAATGTACTCAAATGCAACTAAATCTGCAAATAGATAACTAGGATCTTCGCTTGATCTTCACAGGTGACATGTAACCTGTATAAGGGCGAGAGGCAATTAAAATTTTGGAGACCGACTAAACCCATTTGATTTAGTCAGTAGAAAGCTAGAAAACAAGTAGACTGGAAACATCAAGCAGCAGAAAGTGTCAGGATGATGATAAACCAATGCAAGCTCCTACAAGCACGCTTTTATCAGAAGGCAGTGAACACAAGTAAAATGAGTTGCTTTGGCCTGGGGAGAGGTACGTTGAGATACAATGATTCAGTGCTTTTCTTTCAGACACAGTCCCCACAGCTAAGCGGAAACAGTTTGAATCCTACTCTCCTGCATGATGGATAGTCCCCCAGCAAACAGGATGGTTTGCCTGAGGCCAGGCAATCTGTGCCACTAAACGGGATGCAATCTGTTGAACAGAGCAAGAACAAATAGATATAACTCTCCTGCTATGAAAAGAGGTGATTGAAAGAAGACATGGGAGAGGTCCATTAAATGTGATGTAGCAACTATTCATTATTCCTCACAGGACAGCAGTGGCATGGGCAAGCTCCAGGTTTAGAAGGAAAGAAAAACCAGTCCTTTGTCCCTGATGCATGGGGTGACACTGTGGAACTTGGTGTGGCAGAATGGTGGGGCTGCCACCGCGGTACAAAAAGAGATCAGATTGAAGCAAAGAGAATGGGGCACAGTGGCCCGGATGCTTCACCTAAACTGGTGATTTTTCAGAAACTGGAAAAACAAGAAAAAGAAATCTCTCCTGTTTTTTTTTTCCCCTCAGCATTCCCTGCTGCTTTCTGATGGAGCACATAATTCCAGATACTGTGTTAGACCAATATGACACATTCTATGTGTTCATGTCTATCTTATTTTACCTTTGGGACATAAAAAGGTGATAATAATTGTTCAAGATTATTACTTGAGAACCAATTTCAAGTGAATATTTACAAACTAAAGTATCAATCTCATTAATTTTGTATACAGGTAGGAATTAGCCTGAATACCTAAATAACTTTGAAATACTGCTAACTGGTTTGCATTATTTGCAAAGCGTAGCCTCAGGAATGTGAGACTGTTGAGAATATAGGATAAGAAAAATATAGTTAAGAATGTAAGATCAGGGAAAGTGGCATATCTAGAAAGTAGCAGCCAATAAGAGGACAAAAAAATACCAATTGAAAAATATTTAATCGTGTGCTGTGAACAGCATATCTCTTTCTGGTCCCAACTGATAATCAGTTTATGCGTGCAGTTGATGCAGTAACTGCTACTCCTTGCAATTTTTAACTAGTTAATGCAACTACAAAAAAGTCCCTGCATGTGAGCTACTGCAGAGTGTCAAAAATGCAATTTTTAGACCAAGGAGCTTTTCCAATGTGTGATGAAGCTGATTCATCCCCATTTTCAGAGAACAAATCAATGTACAATGCAGATAATTTTTTTTTCTTTTTCTTTTTTTTTTCTGTGTGGAAAGAGGTGCAAAGACATTGTTTAAACACGAATGAAAAATGTGGTCCACATGCTTACGGTAGACAGAAGGGCAATGGAAAGCTTCCGTAACACCTCATGATGAGGAAAAGGACACAGAATATTCAAGGTATAAAGCAAGATGTAGACTATCTTCAGATTTTTAACTAGAGTTGGCTTCAGTTCTAGAAACAAGATGTAGAGTTCTTTTTTTATCATAGTTTAATCATCAGAAAAGATTAAGCATGTTATTTAAAAATGAAGTCTAATAGGTTATTTTGGGAATCTGCCAGTATCTAGTCTATAAACAAATCTGGTGCACTCAAAAGCTACAAAGGGTGTTTTTATTCTCGATGCATTCAGTTAGTTAGAGCCCAGGAAGTGCATATTTTAGAGGAAGACGAAGGAAGTAATATCTTTCCAACAGATCCTGACCTGTGCCTACATATTTTCAGGGTATTGTAAGAAGCTGCCCTTACAAAGCCAAATACTGACCTTTTAATCTCCCACAACTTCCCAGGAGGGAAAGAGCTTCTCTGTTTTAATAATGGTCAGAGCTGTCACTCTCCTCCCCAAAAGGAACAAGCATGGCAAAAGAAACAAGCAAACATTCACCGCTTACTATGGGTTTCTTATATTTGAATTCTCAGTCTCCTTAATCAAATACCTCACAAGAAGCAGGTCCAAGGAGTGGGTCTGGCAGGGTGTGATTTTGACTTACATATGCTGCGAAGCGTTGGGGTAGAGCTCTGAGAACTGCGGTGCCGAATCCTCGGGGCCATGGGGCGCAGCGTGGCTGATGACCATCATTATGGGCCTATGGGGATATATCCTCTTAGACATTCTGAAGTAATTAATGCTCTCATTAGTGATTAGGTCTGTGAAGTAGTCCTGGAACATACGATTAACACAAAGGAAAAGTTACAAAGTGCATGATTAATTAGATCACATACTATCATGTTATTATGTTATTTTCAAGTCCTCATTAAAGCTCAGATCAGGAAGTAAAAACATACCATCAAAGGGATGTATGATTCCAGGGACCATAGGGGAGACTGAGCGGTAATTACTTTGTTAAGTGGGCGAGGCCACATAAAATGAGACAGTATTTTGCAAATCAGATACAACAGAAGGCATTAAGTAAACATGATTACCAGATTTTGTAATGTAACGTTAGGTAACATTTAAAATGACAGACTATACTGACAAACATACGCATCTTGAAATTTCACTGGTAAAACACTTTCACAAGCTAATGGCTCCTAACTGCAAGAAATCATTGACTTTACTTGGTTTTCTGTTTACATAAACATTTCTTGCATGCTTTTTGTGTAGAAGATACTTTTGTATATGTACAAAGCAGAAGAAAGCTACAACAGGCAGCAGACTGCAGGAATCTTTATCAAAGAGACTGCAAATGCGAATACAGGGAGCAGTTGAATTCCTGCAGGCTCTGTTCATTTAATTGTGCAACTTTAAGCAGTGCAGCTGCTGAGATTAAGGTTGTGACTTGCTAATAAACTGGCTTAACCCACAGCCAAGGTGGCAAATGGAAGCCTACAAGAGGAAGGGAGGAAATGGAACTAAGAAAAAAAGATGAAAACTTAAATTAAACCACCTGCCACCTTGGAGCATTCACTGTTGGCCTGGAGGTCTAGTGCGAGCTTCATTGAGAAAGTGCTGAGACAATGTTTGTAATTTCAAGCACTTCCAGGCATGACTAATCATATGTTGTGAATTCGAGGCCCCAAACAGCTGCAAAAGCAGAGCCTGAGGGACAAGGTCTGTGTCGCATGTCAGTGCTGGGACAAGCCAACCAGCTGTGACCTCCTCGCTCGCCCACTCCCTGTCCCCCTGCCCTTCCCCTCTCCCGTAGCACGCTTGGAGCACACAAGGTAGCCCTGGCTGCTGCAGTCCTGGCAGGGCTGTGGAAGAGACAGCAAGCGACATTCTGGTGTACAAAATGGTAATGAGCGTGGGGCACTGGTAGTGTGATAATTTCTGGGTTTGTGGCCTGTTCAAGTGAAATACCTGTGTGATTGCTCTCCCAAAGCACCCACTCCCCTCCTACGGGCCCATATATTCTAGCTACATACGCGGGGTGTGTAAGGAATGTATAACTAGCCAATATTCTTTCTTTCTTTTTTGTTTTTTTACCTCTCTATAAATATATAATTAGTATCATGTAATTTCTATGAGTGGGGAAATCAGAAACAGGCATCCTGAGCTTCCAATAAAATCTCATTACATGGGTCAGAAACCACAGCTGCAACATCTGTATCATCTTCGGTGAGCTACAGTCTGAGGAAATTCCAGATTGCTTTCTGCACACTGGAAAGCCTGTGATCTGCGCTCCTAAGCCTTTCCGAGAAACTTCACGGCAGTGGGCAGGTCACCTTGGCATACTTTCCAAACTTTGTCAAGAGCACAAACAAGCTCTGAAGTTTTCCAACGGCCGCGTTCTCGTGCTTATCTATTCTCATAGTCGTATCCGGAGTCTGACACCACAGATGCACAGCCTTTTTTTGGTGTGCGCTGTATAATGGAAAACAGCATTAACTAAGGTTTCTTGTGCGGGTAACAACTGACAACGCTCAGCTACCTTTAAAGTTCAGTAGCACAAGGGACATAATTATTTTGGGGAAAGACCTTCATTTACTATTTGCTTCAGCCAACTGAGCCATTCCTTTCTAGGAGAGAGAGGGAGGGAGTGAGGGAGGAATCACCAGGCTGCCCTTGGAAACTTTCTTCTGTGACACAATTAATATTCTCACATGAAAATTGATCTGAAATGCCCTGGAGAGAAAACGACATCTCAATTTCTTGGTTGTAGTTGGTTAATTAATTAATTCTCTGGTTAATTAATTATCTGAAAGTGATTTTTATATGGATTAATGATGCGGCATTTATGTGTCTGGAAAATACCTTTGCATAATCAAATCCATGCTTTTCTTTGTTACCATTGCGAGAAATGGTGTAATTATAGAAGCGAGAGTTCTTCACTAATCCAACCCACTCTCTCCACCCAGGAGGGATGTAGCTGCCATTGTATTCATTGAGGTATTTCCCAAAAAAAGCTGTGAAGGTAAAAAAATAAAACAACACACACACATGTATGAGGCTTTGTAATCCAAGTCTTTTAGTCTGAATCAAAAAAGTGCATAAATGAAAATAAATGTGTTAGAATGAGTCAGAGTTGCTTTATCAAAAATGTTTCTTTTATACCTTAGAGGGTTTTGAAATTACAATAAGTTATTTTCAGAATTTTTATGAGAGTTGAAAGCCTTTCTGACTTTAGGTTTTCTTCTTAATCTTTTGGAATCTAGTGCTCATGTGAAATATTTTCTTTTCTTTTTTTTTTTCTTAGAATAAGTATGTTTCTCTTGGTTTCCACTTGAAAATGGAATAAAAACTCAGTCCTCGGAGACTGAGAAATACCTTGTGGTTTTAAGCATGTCCTGTGATGTTTTGGAGCTTGGCTTCTGACTTTTGAAAGTCTGGGTTTAGCAACCTGGCGACTTTTGCTGGTTTGATAAAAGGGCTGGGAAGTTCGGATCTCCATCCCACTGGGCCATGTTTGGGTAGAGCAAGAGGGAATCCCCGCCCCGCTTTGCTACCACTGCTTCTCTAGGGCAAAACTAATGAAGAGGCAAAGACATGGAGGTCAACTACCTCTGCCTGGCCTGCCAAACTAAGTGTATTTTTTTCCATTAGCTCCAGGTGACGAGTCAGAACCCACTCAGACTGAAACTTTTAGCCTTTGCCGTCGGGCCCACGCAGGTTTGCAGGTGCTCCTGCCAATTTCTCTGGAAGGAAGTAAAAAAAATAAAAAATCTCACAATGCAGCAGGCTCCCAGCTATCTGGGAGTTGTGAATGTCTTATGCCAAAGATACACAGACACCAAAAGCTGGCCAGCTGGCTTTGGGAGGGTGGATTAACACTGGTGTGGCACCCTGGCATATGCAGCCACGTTGCTTCTAGGGACAGGTGGGTATGGAAGCTCTTTGCTGCTTGTGGACGGTCTTTGGCTTGGAAAAAACGTCCATTTGGATGGCTCTGCCCTGCTTTTCACTGCCTGGAGAGTACGGTAACAAAACACCTGACTGGGCCTGCAACTTCAGTTATTAGGGATCTGTTAGCTCTGGCTCAGCTCCAGCAAGCTACTGGGGTGTCTGAGTAACTTCATGGTTTGCATTTTTAACTCTCTTGAGGTTTACAAGCCCTTGGAGGGTCACCTGTGGCAGCAGTTCAGTCACCCATGTCCCCAGCAGTCAGCACAAAAGGTACACCTAGTGTTCACAAAAAGAGGAACCCCTGAAGGGGAAGAAGCGACAGAAACCTCTCCCTGTCCAGGGACGGGGCTCCTGTGGGTTATGGCTGTCCACCTCACTGCACCCCCTCGTGCTGTGCAGACCCTGCCCTTGCTGCTGGCCCCAGCTTGGCCAGCCAGACCTGCCCGTAGAGAGCTACTGCCCAGCGTCACTGCCTCAGCTGGGCTTTGGGACACACGTCAGAGCCACGTACTTGTTTCCTACTAGGAAATGAAGTCACTTTGGAGAACCTCACATTCAACCTAAACACATTCAACCTAACCTAAAGAGTGCATTTGCGGAAAGGCTTAAATAATTCAGATCTGATAGATGTGGGCATGGTGAACTTCCTGGGAAAACTAGTGGGAAAAGCAAATTGATCATAATTAAAACTTGCACAATAAATATGGTGCAATCAAATCATATAATTGCCAACTGTCACTAACCAGAGGTTACAGTCATATATAATGTTACTTTCCTATACCACGTGGAATGTGATATATAAACAAGTCCTACAGACACTAGACCTGACATCCAGCTCTTCCTCCCACAGCCACTCAGAAATAAACCCAGCCAATCTCCTTTTTTCTCCTGAGGACAACCAGAAGTCAAGAAGCTTGAGGTGAAGAGGGTGACCATGGGAAGGGAGTATGTGCCCAGCAGCGTTGCCTCCCGGAATGAAAACCATACCTCTCCTCTAAGGCAGCCAAACTGGGTTGAGCTCTCAGAGAGTCAGATGTCTAGGGCAAGTGTAAGGGTGAAGGCTGAAATAATGTGGGAAGGGAAGCCAAGGAAAGAGAAATCAGAGGAACAACAGTGAAGACAAGTATGGGAGAGTGATGTGACCGAGAGAGAAGCAGCATTACCAAGCCAAGCAAAACCAAGGACAGTCTGTGGTTACAGGGGAGATTTGAGGTCAGCCCTTCTGAATGCTATCCCAGATCCATCAGCAGCTACTGCATGACCTTGGGGAACCTCCACACGTTGTAAAGGACTCTACTGCCAACCTGCCTCCCACAAAGATCAGAGGCTTTCAAGCTGTGAAATGGAAGTTATGGCAATTTGTCATGTAGGATGGTGTGATAACCCCACCTATAACTAAGACTGACTAATACTGAGACCTGAACTCTGCTATTTAGTGTCTTACCAAACTTCAAACATTAGTGATGATAGTTTCCATACTATCTGACTCAGGCTGCATTTTGCTCTATGAAACATTTTAGCCAAACAGTTAAGCAATTTCCAAGAAAAAGGCTAGGAAAAAATAAACGGGTTTGCCCATTTGAAAATTATTGGCAAGCTTTTCCCTAAGAAGTTCTAGTGTCTAGGTTTTGATGTAGTGCCTTTGTAAATAACAGAGGTGGCTATGAAAATCTGCCTCAAAATGACCAAGCTCTGAAAAACTGTATCACATAGATGATGAGGAAAGACTGCAGCTTTTCAGTTTAATGTCACCACAGAGTGTTCCTTTATGGACCCAAGAAAGTCCCCACAGTTTCAGTTTTGGCACTAAACCAAAGAACAATCAGCTTCTTTCTCTCCTTCTCTCCTCTCTCTTCCGATATTCAGGCATTACTCGAGAGAAAGCCACCAGCATAAAATGCAGAGATGAAATGGCCTGGGGCACAAGGGCAAGAAAAGATAAACTGAACGTAGGAAAGGAAAGGGAGGCTTGGAGTTGATGGGGGCCAATTCGTCTTGGAATTTCCTTGCTTTAGATTACTTAATTTTCCAACTTTAATAATGTTTTGTTAGCTCCCCTTCGACCCCCTGAACCCCGTATTTCGGTGCATGTTACGAGACTTTGGATTGACAGCCTGAACCATTCACCTTTGTGTTGGCAATGATTTAGTATTTTATCATAAAAATAATCTCAGTGCTGTCAAGTTTTAAGCAGCTCCTTGAGTGACAGTTTGCAGGAATAGATGTTCCCCCCTGTTGTAGAATAAAGCAGTTCCCGTGTTAAGTGTATAGCAAAGCCCTAAATACTAGTAGAAACAGCAGTAGCCGTGATAATGGATCACATTTGCCAAATTGCTTTAACCAAGAGTGGTTTGTTGGTCAAAAGCTCAGGAGGATATAAGTAATGAGATAGATGAAGGGAAAAGCCAGACTTTTACTGAAACACAAGAGTTCAGTCCCTTCGCTGTGGGGTTTTCTGAGTACCACTGAGTACAGGATAAGGCAAATGAGTCAGAGTTGGAGCCCAGTGCCAGCAGTTAGTGTCTGGCTCTTCATGCTCTCAATGAAGACAAGTGCCAGGGTAAAAGGGAAGCACAGTCGTGTCCACAGGGCCCAATAATAATCAGCAAGTAATCATGATGGGTGTCCTAGTTGTTTTTTGTTAACCAGAGGATTGTAAACAATTAAACCACTCCAGAACATGTCACGGAACTGCCCAGGAGCTGACACTGTGATGTGCAAATGTCCTTGCTACATCTTCACATACTTGGCTTGTAGAGTCAACCCACATCCTTAACTGAGCTGTAGCCTGACACTTGCTGAATTGCCCAAGCCTGAGTACTGACTGGGAATCTCAGCTTTAGACGTCGCTTGTGCTCAGCAGTTACAGGGTTTAGGAAGCCATCTCTGCTTGTAATTAATAAAACTGAGATTATGACACAATGGGGAAAAACCTCATTAAAAAGTAAAGCCATTTCAAGGGACATCTTTTCATTATTGCATGTAATGGCCCCCACAGGGATAGCAGGAAAGATAAATGCCGATTTTTGCATTATAATAAGACAGTTTTTATCTGCATTCTGGCAGTTTTGTTAACTGTTCCCAGGACACATTGTTATTTTTTAATCACACATAGAGTAGCTTAGTATATCAGAATAATTATATTCTGTGTGAGTATGTTCAATTAAGTTTATGCAAACAACAACACATGGTGTGGTGAACAGTTATACAGACATCTATCTATGTGTCTCAGGAGTGGCTGCAGAATATACATGTTTGGTAGCTAACATGGATAGGTGCCTTAATACAGGGTTTTGTTTTCCCTTCAGCAATTAGCTAATGAGTCCTGAACTGGACTGAGAGATCCAGGGGTTTGCAAGGGGTGCAGGACAAGAAGAATTTAACCCAAGGGATCTCCGGAGTTTGAAGCCAGGATATTTATAGCTGAATGTGATTCAAATTCTCAGAATTCCCAGTACTTTTTCCCCCGGTATTTTCTACAAGCATTTCTGACTAATTTTTACAATATTACACAACAGAATCAGTCTCCTAACTCCTGTCAGCATTAGTGGATTAGCGTACAGGTGAACTGGTCTCCAGCTACTGGCGAGACATCTCTGCACTTCCACGGATCAAAGGACGTGTATTACGTTCTACGCCCTAGTTATTTGTTGAGGCTTATGGGAATGTTTCCGATTTAAAACAAACTCAACCTTTAAAAAGGCATGCTGCAGTAAGGTTTAGTCACCGTGACCCAGACAAAAGCTTTAAGTAGACAGGCCACTTCCTTTAACAAAGTCAGGAAACCATTTACAGGAGTTGCAAAGCACTGTTTATATGACATTTCAGGGCTGACACACAGTGATTCTGTGCTTCTGGGGACAGAGCCCAAGAAAACTGCAGCTTCCGGATTATTCCAGTAAATTCCTCCCTGCTTTCTTCCCATTATGCAAGTGACAGATTCAAGCCCGAGAAGTCTGATTTTTCCCTTCTGCTGAAAAATTACAGAGGATTAGTGTATCACGTCATTAAAGTGCGGAAAGCCAGGTCAGTATGCCAGCACTGCCTAGGAAATTAAATAAGCACTGTCCCAAAAATGCGGTGAGGAAACTGAGGCACCAAGAGGTTAACCTTCAGCTAGACCTAAGTCACGCAGGAAGCCTGTGGCATTGCCAAGAATATTATTCAGATTTCGCAGTTCCCAGTCTTGTAACTTAACCGCGGTAGAAAACCTCAGGTTTTCTACTTTTTCTCCAGCTTTGTGGGTCTTTCCCAGTTGCTGCCAGGTTTACCATTGTAATCAAAAAGAGCATTAAAGATTTTATAACTCAGCAGTTGCAAAAGGCATTAGCCTATAACTTGATATAGCAATCGTTAGCCTGGGTGATGTCTTTAACAAAGCCTGTATTATGGGCCAAGCTGGTAGCACTTTCCAGTACTGATGATGTCTGACACTTCTCATTATAAGACCCTGTTTTCAGTTGCTTATAACTTTCTCATACTTGGACTGAAAGTTTCCATACTGGATGTCTGCCTCAGGCTGAATTTTTTGAAACTTCTTAGCCCGAACAGTAGCCATCTTTGAGAACCACAGTAATGGAAAAGGAATTACATTTAACATCTGAAAAAAATTATGCAAGCTTTCATTTGATAGCACTTCCATGCTCTGCACTGAGAGCATGAACTCTGTCAAAGACATGATGGACACTCTGTCAAGGAGGCATCTTTCATCATCCTGGTGAAAATCTCTCCAAAGTTTGCTCCGTTTTGAAAAAATCCTGCAGTTTGTGTGTGCTGGACATCTGGGCACCTTAGGAGTTTATTGCCTGTCCACCTGTGAGCGGTGTCAGTAGGTGGGAGAAAGTTAATTGAAATGCAGAGGGCAGGAGGTGACCAGATAAGGACAATCAGTTTGGGGAACAGCTGCAGATACTGAAAAGGAGCTGACAGAGGTGGGGGAGGCACTGGGGGCTTGGGGGTCCAGGACTGGCAATGTCAACCAAGAAACTGGACAGTGAGTGCAGAAAGGAGAAAGAAGCTGAATGACAAGGCAAGGGAGGTGGGAGAAGCAGATTTGCTGATCAGGCTGGGAAACGAGATCGCTAACGGTAAACGGTGGGAACAGGATGTGTCTGTCAAGGACTGACTGGACCCACGAGAGCAGGGAGGGTGGGAGTGCCTTGAGGACAGACAAGCAGGGGAATCAAGCTCATAGCAGAGATTGAGGGGAAGTCTTACAGGGCCAGAAGACTGAAGAGTGGAGACTGCTCTGCCTAATGGGGTAGGGTGAAGGGAGCCAGAAGTGCTTTTGGACAGTGGGAAGGACACAACAGTGCGTGCAAGGACCTACGAGTCTCACTGGTACCTTCCTTTCAGCAGACATTTGAAAACCTACAGCTCCCCTCTGCCCCCTCCCCCGCCTTGTGATAAAAACCCACTCTGCTTAGTAACTCAGTAAGAAAGCAGTAGAGTTTTACTGAGGCGATCTGAGAGGGCCATCCTTGCTGACACAGCTAGAACTAGTCTATCTTTTTAAGCTGAAGAAATTTCACCCTCCAGAATGTCGTATGTTATTATGTAGTTAAAGACTATCATTTGACCACACAAGCAAGAGAGATCAAATAGCTGCACAATGTTCTACCCAGATTTTCCTAAATGAAGGACTTCAATGCGCAAACTTGCTAAAATTTTTTTAGCGTATGTTTTTATGTGCAATATTTAATGGCATAGGATTCTGGTTTTAAGCATAAGTAGGCAGACATACTGTGGTTTTTGATGAGGTCCTGGACAGAAACCAAAGAAAGTTTCATTCCACGTGATACCGTAGAACTAGAAAATCCTGCCATGTTATCCTTTTTGGCCTTTTCCTTCTTCTGTATTTCACTTTCTGTGGACTATTTGAATATATTCAGCATATTTCACTTTTATTTATACTTTTCTTAGTTGACTGAAAGAGAAAATTTATTCTGAAAAGTGAGGCATACTTTTAATTATTGAAAATATTTACATGTTAAATTATGTTTGATGCTCCCCAAGCCCTTTTATTCTGATAAAAACCGGAAAGATTGGAGTTTTCTCTCTCCATCTCTCTTTCTTTATTTTCAGTCTAGAAATACTCTGAAAACCAGGACTCATCCCCTACATGCTCATTCCCACCCCTGTATCATATTTTGCCACCCTCTTTGTTTTGAAATGGTGCCTGAGACAGGATACAAATTAGGTCACTGAAACGATGCAGATTAAAAATAGCGTGTGCTGGCAGTGAATTGTACTGCAAAGCTGTGAACAGGAAACTCACTGCCTTTGCCTCCAGAGGAAGCGCATTGTCTGCCCACACCTTCAGGAGGCATAGGTTTTGCTCCCTTTATGAAAGAGTAACTTGTCCCTGTGTGTCGGAAGGGAACGGTGCACAGTTTAAACACTCCTTAGCTTTCATTCTCTTGTCATCTCAGCATTTTATTAGTTCTTTGGTCACTACAGTAAGAAAGGCACCCATAAGTGACAGATGTCAAGTGACACGCATCAGAAGCTGACATGTTCTCTCGAACGTATTAACTAGATGTCAAGCAAGTGACCATTTCTGTTCATCACTACGCAGAAGTCTGTGACAAATGTCAAAACATGCCAGATAGTGACATCCTGATATCCACTCACTTTTTGAGTTTTACAAATGCAAACATTTAGAAAATAATGTTCGAGTTGCTTAACTTTGCAAAGTTATCATTTTTGTCCTACGAAAGGCTGAGAATGCCATCAGGACATTTGCACGCATGAATCCTGAATGTTATTCTTATCAATTGGTACTTCTCAGTAAGAAATAAAATATTGGGAAATACATCTTCCCAAAGACAATTCTAAAAACTGCAAGCCTGGTCCTGAGTTTGGTGTGTTGCTATGAGGTTGTCAGTGGTTGCTGAGCCAGAGCAGACTCCTGCTGCATGGTTATGCTGGCTGTGGAGGGCTAAGAAGAGTGAGGAATAGAAGGTAGTAATTCTACCAAGTAACACTAACCAGAGAGGGCTCTGAATGCATACGTGTGTTAAGTCAGGGTGAGAATCTTAAACTTACATCGCTTTTCATATTTGCTGCTGTCATGACTCTATCTTCTAAAATACTAAGACAATGCTCGGCTACTGCTCAGTTATTAAGATGTAGCACAATCCTCCTTCCCTACTGAAAGGAGGGACGCCAAGGTTGAGGTGGTGCACTCCTGGAGTTTTTCTTTGTTTTTGTGTAGGTGAATGACAGTGTGAACTGACAACACCAAAGGGCACATCTAAGAGGCAAGACGATGTGCTGTAAGGCTGGGATGGAACAGTAGAAGGCAAAGAAAGTAAGAGACTTCGACAGTACCTCAGGGAGGACTGAAAGAACAGCAAATAACCAGACAATACTTGGGAAAGCAGAAGGAAAATCTCTAACTCCTGCATCTAATAATCTTATGAATAAAATTTCTGCATCTATACAGCTAAAATTATGTCTACTGGCATTAAAAACTATGAGATGAAAGAAAGCTTCTCAAGCTTTTCCCATAATTTCCACAAAATTTGAAAGTGATTATGGAGTGACCCTTTTTCCTCCCCATCATGAGCAGATGGAGCCTATGTAATTAAAACAAACGTCTCGCCTCTCTGAAGCTCTCCAGAGTTACTTTTTTTTCTCTTTTTATCTATTTAGTGTGCTTTCCCTGCTATTTTCTACAAATTCTAGTTTAATATTACCAATTTTGTAGACTTTTGACAGCCAGGAAGCTGTGCAGTTGACTCATTATGCATTAGCATACAGCTTGTGAGTAAGGGAAACCATAAACGTCGAAACATCCTTAACCATTGTGGGATTTTTTTAAGTGCTAAATAGAAGCCAAAGTGATTTTGGTTGGGCAGTGTCGTTTCTGAATATTGTCTGCCCTGCTAGCACCCATCACAGTTCCTGCCTATGATTTAGCACTAACGTATTATCTACAAAAAAGGGATGTTTCCATGAAATGCAACGTCTCCATTAGGTCACATCAGAGTAGAACAGGAATAGAAGAGTGAAACAGAAAAAGGGAAGAAAAAACCATTCTGTTCTTTGCCAGGTTTTCCCAGTGGGCTCTAATTATGACCACAGTTTATTAGAACATATTGCAGACCTCTCTTTAAATGTCCTGCTGTGCTTGCGTGTAGTCCTTGTGGCTTCAGCAGGACTCCCCTCATAAGCAGTTTGCTCACATGTGATCAGTTGCAGTACAGAGGGTTTAGTTAAGGCTGCGGCAGGTTTAGACAACAAATTCTTGGTAGATGTTGGAAAATATTTGGAGTTAACAGAAGTAACGACATTATATAAACACTCCCCCAGCCCTTTATTTCCACCGACTTACATATTCTCTGCAAAAAGTGAGAATTAAATCCTTGCTATTTCAAAAAGAACCAGGTTGGAGATAATGCATATTGTCTCATCTGAACTGGAACTCTCTGGACCAGTACCTTAGCAGGGCTGTCACCAAACTGTGAGTAGCTTAGGGTTACTCACTTCTCTTTCTCTGCCTCAGTTTCCCATGGAGAAGGATACTGATTTCCACTCAAAACATGTGGAAATACACAAGATAAAGTACCCATAGCATCTACAGCATCAGCACTGAGTAATGACTAGTCTGTGTGTTATGTAGACTCTCTCCCCAGTTCCCTCATTTTCAAATTTCCCAATTATTCTTGACTCCCAGGTATTCTTGAATGATTACAATTTTACTAAACTTTCTGTCTGTGAAGTGTAGATTATTAGTTGGTTAGTGGACTTTTGATGACTTTTTGATGAGGTAACACTGTCCTTGAAAAATGTATTCTAAGACCTGCTATTAATTAAGCTGCCACTTCAAAAAATAATTGAGAGGTAATTAGAAGGTAGGCTCATCTTACATGGAGTAAATGGATAAATTCTTTGGGGCCGTATTATTGTGGGGTCAAACAATGTATCTTGGTCAGAATTGGAGTTTCATACAAGTATTTTCATTTGTTTCCAGTCCTTTTTTCTCTTTTCTGGATCTTGTTAAAACTCACCTACCCTGACAGTTTTAGAATTGATGTTCTCTCTGCCTGCCTTTGGAGAGGGATTTTTTTTTTCCTTTTCCTTGTCTTCTGACCCCTTTTTCCTTTCTGTTCAATAGAGCCAAGTCTGTATTTAGTAGATATCCTCACTATGCCTTCATAATACAAGGCAGTGCAGAAGTCATACCCAAAGCAGAGTGTTTACCCCCAGAAGGGCAGAGACAGCTAGTGACAGAGCTATCTAGTTTACGCATAAGGCATTTAGTTGTACAAGTATTAGATTAAAAATCATTGAGATCCTAAATTTTTTAAGAGCAGGAAAGCCAGGTTCCGCATGAAGCAGCCATAGATCAAGCAGAAAGGATTTCTGAGACAAAGCTTACATTTTAGGCTGAATTCAGCACCTTTTCTAGCAGTGATTGGCAATTCTCTCTCCTCGCTTTTTCTCCTCCAAAGCCTTGACACTGACCCTTACTCAGTGCTCTACTCAGATGGCAACCTCACTGAAACCAGCTTAATAGAGACTGAAGTACTATTCATCACATGTGTCAGAGCCAACACCAGGTCCAAAGAAGTTAAATATTTGTTTGTTTTTGCTTTTTAGACAGGATGCAGAAGCTCTTCAGAACTACAGACGCAGAGAGACAGAAGAAAAAAGAATGAGCTGTCTGTGTGGTGAAGAAAAGATGGCAAACAGGCGGATAAATTTGAGGCATTGGATATAGCAGCATTGAGAGAATTAGGACAAGCAGACAGCATGGAGACATTTGCCTGCTATATGTTTTGAAAGCGATCCGTTCTTGTGCCTAAGCAGCTGATAGAGACAAATTTCTTTGCTGCCAATTACATTGTAAGGAACGCAGTTGGCACTGAGATCTGTGCCTCATTGGTCCTGTAAAGGGGAGTCTTTGTAGTCGAATGACGCTTCTGGACAAATTGCACCCTGATGACCTCGCACAACTCCTGTACCTTGCAAAGGGGAAGTCAGGCTGGAGCCTAACATGTCTACAGATTGAATCTTAGGGGATAGGTGATGCAGAAATGAATCAGGTTTTACATCAAGCTGAAGGGCAGACGAGAGGAATAAGAAGAGTTCTTTGTAGACAGGAAAGGGATCTCCTGACTACGGAAAACCACCAGGAATTTACAAGAAAACTATCGAATCTTACTGGTGCACAGCAGAACAATCCTTCTTAAAGGCAAGTTTCTGTTACTTTTCAGAAAATGCAAATGAAATATTGCCCCATGGCAAAGTTTAAATTATACCATTCACCTTGTTTCACTCCCATGACAGGCACTTCGCTCCTGTGAGGTCTTTGGCACCAGTCCCCAGCCTGGCCCTGACATCTTCTCCCATAACTGTTAGCAGCTGTCCACAAGCAGGCCATAATACTGACCATAATCACGGCTGGAACTGGCAGTTCAGACCCACAATGCCACTAAAATGCCCCTATTTCGCACGAGGTGTAACTGCCCAACAGCTTATTTCCCACTTGGGACATCCAAACGTGAAAATATTCTGCTCCATTACAAGTGAGTTTCTTTACGTGGCCGTTAGCTGCGGATCTGGACCAGCAGGCAATAGTACCCTCCCTCTCCATAACTCTAAACCTCTGCTCTGTAATCCCAATTTGGGATAATAGTTGCTTCATTTTAGGTAGCGATTAGAGACCCATTGCTGAATACCTGTCGCCTTCACTTTAAACAAAGAACTGCTGTTGATTTATCTCTTACCTGTTCTATACCCAGTGTTATTGAGATACACGGCGAAGGTGCGCGGCTCGTGAGTAGCCTGCCATGAGGGAGAAGAGCAGTTTTCATTGTTGGTGTATATGTTGTGGTTGTGCACGTACTTCCCAGTCAGCATGGAGGAACGTGATGGGCAGCACATCGGGGTGGTTACAAAGGCATTGATAAAAGAAGCCCCTCCATTCTCCATAATCCGTCTGGTCTTATTCATCACTTGCAAGGAACCTGCAATAAGAGGTACTGATCATCACTGTGCTGCAAAAAACCAGAACATATTGGCTGCTATTATGCCATTAAAAGTATAATATCAGTGATTAGCTTGCCTTTGGACATCAGTCTGTACTACTCCATAGCACAGGTAATTTTAGGAGGAAAGATAAGTTCTTTATTATATCAGCAAAGATAGTTTTCAGGATTTCAGAAATATTGAGGTCTTTCTTCTCAGGCTTCAGAACAAAGTTAAAGTACAGACTAACCTAGAAATACAATGATAAAGCTTCAGAGCTGTATCAAATTTATAGGTCAATAGTCCTTCAAACACGGCTGTGTGAAAAAAGTATGTTACACAGACTGCATCATTAGTCAATGTGCCAGTAAAATATGTAAAATGCTGAGATTACCAATGAATCTGTTACAATTCTTTCAATTTTATCAGATAATTAAACAGAGAGGAAGCAAGAGAGAGAGAGAGAGAGGCAGGAAGGAAGGGAAAGAGGGAGACATGGTGGGAGGAGGGATGAGGACACAGGATCACTATGTCTGGCTCCAATACTAAAGCACTGTGCTCAGAATAAGCTTTTGGGGATGAATCTGTATGCAAGAAATATTGGTAAAATTCAGCACCTTTCTCGAGAAACTGCATTGATCCAGTTTAAGGAACAAAGACATTTTTTTAAATCCTTCAAAACACCTTCCTGAACAACAAGGTGAGACAGGCAGGGCTTGCAGATTTCTGATTGCGGAAAGGCTGAACAGGTCCTGATAGGGGCTGTCAGTATTTGCTGACAACTGTTAAACGTTGCTCTTTCTGTTATTCAACAGAGCAGAGACTGAAAGGTGAGGGTGAACTGTGGATATGTCAGTAAGTGCCCAGGAAACCAGTTTGTGAATTGTAATGCTTGCACAATTTTGGTAGTAAAAAGAGGTTTCTGGAATCTTGCTTTCTTTTCACAATTAAATTTAAGCAGTTGACAGTCATGGATTTAAATTTAAATTAATTGATTCCACTGATATGATAAGAGTTTTTCTTGGTGGTTTTGTTGAAAATCAAATTTTTAAAAACAAAAAAGTTTTAAAACAATGAAAGACATGGCTGTAAAAGCACAAAACTGCCAATGAGGCTCAATTTTAGGTGCCAGCAGTAAAACCTTACAAATTATCTTACTAGTTAAAGGTAAACATGTTCTGTTTTACTTTTGGGCTAAGGAGTCAGTGCTGAATATGAAATCATTTGCATCAAAATTATTTGGTTAGACAAAGGAAGAGGCAGTTAGCTCTTCAGCATTTCCTGGTGCAGTGTCCATGTCTGTGTCTTTAAGGACAGATTTAATACCCTGTGTATAAATCACCGTAATTTTGGACTCTGTCTCTTTCACAGCCCTTCTTTTCTAAATGCAGAGCATCTGCATTCATGCTTTTCTGAACTCAATACAGACAAAATTGATGTGTTTAGCTGTAGATATATCATATGGAGAAGTAGGAGAGTATCTGAGAGGTCCCTGAACATAGTGTCTCCATTTGTATGAGTAGGAGCATTTCACTGAGTTGTTGAGTAAAAGGCAAATGAGAGATCATCTTCACTCTATGAGCCTTTCTCTTCGCCCCCAAGCTGGCTTGTTCTTTTTAGGTTTTGGTTTGTTTTGTTTTGCTTTTCTGGCAGAGCTCTCCCAATTTCGAAATGCCACAGTTTATTGCTGAGAGCTCAGCTGTAAAGTGCTTGTAGGTCCTTAGACGGAAAGTGCTCTGTTCAGGTACGCTAATGCACGGTAAGAGCAGCAGAGCTGATGTGCACCTTCATGCCTCTCTGCATTATAAATGAGTAGCTGTTAGAGCGCTTCCTCATTCCTCTGCTTGGTCAGCCCCTCTGCTCTTGCAAAGCTGCTGTTTATGAGTGTGTTTTTCCTCCAGGTATGCACTTACTGACACTTATAATAGATTTAGCCCCTCTGGAAATTCTGGAATAGGCACTTCAAAGCAGGTGAGACTTCCTCATTTGGAAAACAAAACATAAGTAGGAGATAAAACTTGCTGATATAAGTTATAATCCTTTGCTGTCTGTAGCTCTCCTCACAGCTTGTGCTTTTTACCATCTGGCCCACAGTCTTCAGGGCACATGTACTCAGGCGCTGTCTGACAGCAGGACACTCACGCTCTACATGACATTGGGGAGTACCTGAGGGGAACCAGATAACTGGGAATGGCCACTTTGGACACAGAAGTTAGCAAGTTTTGTCAGGCAAGAAATTCAGTGTCACCTCTGAGTCTGTTCTCATCTATCAAGACATATGTTTGGTAACCAAGGTTTCGTAACAAGTCTTAAAGTTGCTATGGATTTTCATCCAGGTGTATCACAGGTGGGCATCTCTACAAAGGGATGGCTGGAGCCACCTTGTCTTTTTATGGGTTGTATGCAAGGCCCCGGGAAGGTGATGGACTTTCTCAGATCTCAGCACATATCCCCATTTTTTCAGTCTATGTTGTTAAGTACTTTAGTTTAGTGAAGATGGAAAGCAAATCAGGCAAATTATGCCTGTTGCGATACATTCAGATGATTCTGTGAGCCCTTCACCCAGTGCTGCACTTTTTTTTTTTTTAACCTTTTCCCACTTCTCTGACATCTCAAAGGCCTCTGGGTTAGAAACACTGGGAGTACCAATGTGTTTGTTAGTTTTGATTCCTTCTGATACTATGCAAGACATTTTTTACAGTGAGGATTATAAAAGTGATTGAGGGGGTCATGGTTTGAGGTGCTGATGTTTGCAAGTGACAGAGAATCTGGAGGACAGGGAAAGAGACTAAAGAGTGAGCAAAATCTTGGAAATACCTGTACTTGTGCCTCAATAGAATACAGACCTGACCCCAGTGGGAGCAGCAGTACATTGTCTCTGGGGTGCCAGTAGTTCCGGGCAGCTGTTGAAGCTGGTGCTTTGCCTTGAGCAAGATGCTCATTTGCCTCAGTGTTCAACAGTTATTTCTCTACCCATAGGATCTTGGTGAGGCAAAGAAAGTGCACAGAAGCACAATTTAACCAGTCATTTCCCAACTTTTGGACCCAAGTATTTGCTGAGTTTCATCAATACCTGTGGGCCAGGTTGCTTGGCACTGCTGAACTTGCCGTCCACCAGCTGAGTTGTAATACCCTTCCTCTGCAACACATTCCTCTCAACGTTGATAGGAACTGATTGGAGCTGTGGAGCAATTTGTAGGGTTCATCTGATAAGCCGAATGAGGCAGCAGCTCTGCTGAAATTCTTCACATTCAGAATGCAAAATTCAGGGGGATGGTGCAGATTGATAGGAAGGTGTGCATACTCCTGGGCTTTGAGCACTACCTAAATGCAAGCTCCCTGCCTCTTGCAAATTTTACTTTGGATAACTCCCCTATATAACATTTGCACTCAGGCAGCTGATTATTTTGGTTCAATGATTATACATGCTCTGGAGACAAATCCTTCCTGACTGAAGTCTATAACGTACCTTATACACTTTTATGTTCAAGCATTCATTTAGAACAGCTTTTAGAAATGTTTGTGCTGGGAATACAATGGCAAATAATCCATACTGAGAGACTTTCAGTCTTGTGATTTTGGATACCAATGCCTAAGCTTTATTCTATTTGTGGCAGAAAGTATTACTTCCCATTGACCTTTGGGAAACTTAAGATTTTTCTCAGGAATCACTGAAGGGCAAGGGGATAATTCACACATGAAAACCAGTATGGCTTTACTTTTCAAATAAGCAGAATGATTTATTAGTAGAAGTGTGAATATAGCGGTACAGTAAGTCTTGGGGCTGAATCCTGTTTCCTGTGAAATGATCTATGAAAAGGGGAAACCTGTGTCTTCATTCAATGCAGTGGGAATGCATACACATCCAGGATGTTGCTCAACTGCTTGCTAATAGGAGCCAGAGTGCCCTGCAAACATCCAGAGCAACTTTCAAAGAGAGGAGTTCCACAATATGAACAAAGTGGCTTGCCACATCCTTCCCCCTTTCGCACCACTTGCAAACCCCCTCGCAAGACTGAAGACAGCAAGTCAGTAACGTTGTTCAGAGACATGTGTCTGCTGACCTACCTTCCCCAGTGCCCTGGAGAAAGTAGGCTCTTTCGGACCACAAAAAGGAAGACATGGCTTGACCCTTTTAACGAAATTTTTCAGAGTGACTCTATCATGAAGAAATGCATTCTTATTGTAATAGCTCTATTTTAGGTCAAAAATAGAGCTGGGAACAGCCATTCATTATGCAGCATAGCTAAACAGAGCAGACATTTGAAAGGGTGAGAAATAAAAAAGATAAGATGTGCTCAGATCTAAGGGACTGGTCGTGGAGCTCTGCTGCATAAAAGCACTAAATCTCAGTCATGATATATAGTTTATTAATTATGTTCTCACAACTCTGAAAGACTGTGTAAATTATAATTGCATCATGACAAATACAAAAATGCTAGCAACTAAAGAATTGTTTCTAGGTCTAGACCACTTTTTGTCTACAACTTTCTGGCTGAAAGTATGTGATTTTAGACCAAGTGAACTACTTTGTTATAAGTTTTCTGGAATGAAACATTTTGATTTTTCAATATCATATAGCATTTTGTTTAGAAATTCACTACACATTGAAAACATGTCTTTCATTAAAAAACACTAAGAATGCAAGACTTAATTTCAAATTCATTTGCCATTTTTTCACCTTTTTGATCTTACCTCCCACCCCCAAAACTAAAATATTTGCTTGGGGGTAATCTAAAATGATCCTCTTTCTCTCCTTGATTTTTCACTTTGGGCAGTGAACCAAAAGATCAGTTATATGCATAACTACCATTAATATGTTTCTAACTTACTTAATGGAAAACATTCAAAGGCCTCCAGGAACATCATCCAAGTTTTTTAACTTTTTCCACCCTAACAAAAATATGTGAAAATCACTTCTGGCTGGTATGTCCAGGTTGTGCACAGATATATAGTATACTTGTGAAAGCAAAACCATCCTATTTTTATACATATAGCACAACTTCAAAGCAGATGAATTTTAAACACTTTAATAATTTGTGGAAATACTAAGCTTATATCCTGAAACCAGATCAGTTTGTCTATGTGCATAAACATGTCAGATGACATACATACATGTCACAAATATGCAGAGAACACAGATACTCCTCTGTGGAGCAATGAGGAAAAAGTTAAATTAATAAGGCTCAAATTTTTAAACGCTACTGAAAGTCACAAAGTGAAAAAGGGCTTTTGATGCAAGTTTTTTACCTGTATGTCCTTGCATATATTATTAAATCCTTTTATGGTGGTGATTAAAGGCTTCCATGGTGGATTTTGATAAGCATATATTTCCTAAAGTCTGTAATTAAATGTGATGAATGATATTAAATAATATTTGTTAACTCATTTTCCAAACTTGTCCCACACTCTCATATTGTTCCAGTTAACTGTTGTTGCAGTTAACTCCTCTAAATTTCAAGGACTTTCTGCTTGGAAGAAATTACAGAAAGACACATGATGAAATGAAGTAGGAAATAACAATTATTTCTCACCTAGCTCCACATCTTGATCATCTGTGAGCACAAGGATGATATTTGGTCTGATATTTTTTCGCTCCTGCTGCACACGTCCTCTGAACCTCGGGGACTTGATGGTGGAACAGTGACTTGTTAGCAATTCAGTACCGAGCACTGCCAAGATGAGTGCAAACCAAGATGACTTCATAGTAGTTCCAGTATTTCAAGAAAAGACTGATCCAGAAGTGCCTGAGCTCTAGTTTTCAAGACCTGTAGGGAGGAAAAGAAATTCTGTTCAAGCAATAAATAAACTCCCAGTCACACGGTGAAAGGATGACACTTAGGGAAGTCAAGCCTGACACATACCATTTAACATGATTATAAGCCATATTGTTGAATAAGAGCTTTATTCTGTCATTTTCTAAGAATAAACTCGGTCATTCTGCAACTACGCTTTCTCAAATAATTTTTGCTTGAAGTCATGCCACTGCCTGCATTTTGTATAAGCATGACTTCTGGTATATTCCTCACAATGCTCCTTCTACACCCCACGCTTCTTTTTGTGCAGCATGTTCCTTACATTCAGTACCTGGGCGCAGTAAAAAATTGCTGGGATGCAGACGTGTTCAGAACATCTGTAGGAGGAGCCCTGTGAGAAGGAGAAAGCAGAAGGCTTGTCAGTCAAAGACCTCAGCACCGTGGCTGTGCTTCAAAGTCTCCAGAACTGTTCGTTACAGCTCCTTTCTCTGTCCTGGAAGAAAAGAGTAGAAAAAATTTGCATTTCCCTCAGCTCTCCTCCTGCAGTTAGATGGCACCTTGGCTGCTAAAGGACATATATATAATATCATCAAACGCAGGTGCTTTTCCAACAGTTATAGTCAGCCTGAGATTCTGAGAATAAGAGTAATTCCAGCGTATGGCACCTGGCAAGAGATAAAGCTATTTTAGGTTAACTCACCTGCATGAGCGACTAAGCCCTTAAGAAGCGGAGGGGAGAGCATGGCTGTCATTTGCAATCTGCATTGGATCACTATGTGAAAAGTCATCTTCCCACTGACAAGAAAGCTCATATTAAGTGACAGTCCAGATGATCTTACCCAGCATTGTGAAAGAGCGTAACTGTCCCTCAATCAATCAACGATGGACCTGAGTGCTTCATCCATAATGCACAGTACCTCTGGCACAGCCTTGTCCTTGATGCTCCGCTTCCAGACTCGGCTCAGTACGTTATCAGAACCCTCTCTCCGTGCCTGTCAGTCAAACAGCCTTGCTTTTGTAAGACCTGATGCAAGCACAGAGGCTTGGCTTTGCTGCAGCAGATTTAAACCTGCGACTGAAAATGACTGATTGGCCCGGGGAGGAATGGGTAGCCACTTATGCTTTAACATTTCTGGCATTACTGACTGAAGCTCTGCAAAACACTCCTGTTACACAAGGGAAGGGAGGGGATATCTGGGGCAAAAAGGAAGGGGTTGGGAAAGAAACCGTGCATCCATGCCTGCTCCCTCCAGGGTATTGACCTGCCACATACATTCCTTCTGGTTTTATTTTGGGACCACGGATAAAGCACGGTGACAATGGTCAGTAAAAAACCCCTTCAAAACCACCCGAGCCCAAGAACATTCAAGAGGTCTCTGCCCAAGGGGAGGCATGTGTGGGAACCGGGGTGCACATTATGTAATTAGCTGGAGCAGAATTCATGAGATCTGTGCACCCACACCTGAGACTTCGTATTCAGACATGCAACATTAACTGCAAACAGATTAATAAGCAGAAATAATTTAATGAGAGAAACACAGAAGACAAAAACTGCCCCATCACTCACCTAAAACTGCATTAATAGGAAGGTGCTCTAAATTTCAGGGGAAGAAGCCATAGGAGAGGGAGCGGATGGGACTTGGTGCTGGACTGCTAGAAAAAGGGTTGTGTTCTTGTTTTCACATACACCTTTTATTTTAAGCTTCACAAGCTAAACAGTTTCATGCTCCTCACTGGCAGGCTGTAATTACACCAGAAGAGTGTGAACATCTTTAAAAGGAAAATCCAAGTGTCTGTTGCAGAGAAATCCTGTCTTTCATTGTCTCTGCACCAACAAACAGTCCAGCCTCCAACTAACATTAGAGCACCACAAAGCCGATATAGAGGATCAGCATTTAAGGTTAAAACACCGTTTTGGTGATTATACAACATTCAGATAAGTAGACTGGAAGTCTGTAATTAGTCTGGACTTTTAAAAATACTTCAATTTCCATGTATTTATTCTAAGTCGCATAAAAGCTGACAAAGCCCCGAAGACCAGGGTTACCAGAGAAGTCAGCCTGCTTCTGATAGACACCAGACGCCATATGCTCCTGGTGCAAAAGCAGAAATACATTGTCTCTAAACGTCTGATCTTTAAATAGCAAAACTTTGACTCACCTCACAAAGCACGTAAGGCTACGTGAAGTGAGACTCAGTGTTTAGTTTCTTACCTCAGTTGTACCATACAGCAAACTTTTTCAGACAATGTTGACCCAGAAAGCGCAGTCATCCTGACTGCACTGAGCAAACATTGGCACCAACGTGTTTGAATAATCCCCCACAGTACGAAACTGCAAGTTCCTGACAATTACACCTCAGTGCTAATAAAATTTACACTAATCCAAAAGAACATTAACAAGTATTCTTCATTTCACCCTCTTTGGACTATATTAGCTAGTTTTTTAAAAAATCCTTTCGTTTTACCAAGTTAGGCAAGACTTTTCTAGGATAAATACCATGAAGACTTTCTTTTCTAGCTCAAATTTTTTCTCTTGATGGATAAAGGAAAAAATCAGGGCTGATATACTCCTATAAAATTATTGATCCAGGTTTCTTTGAATAGTTCTTGCACAAGAGCACAAGAGCAACCTTTTGTTGCTCAAAACTATTTCAGTTTTGCATATGACAAATCTTTATTAAAAGGTGATCTTTGACAACTTGTCCTTTCACAGCCTGTTTTCCAGTTCCAGAAGGAAATAAAGTGAAGAAAACTGTCAAAACACAGGCTTGATAGGGAAGACAAGGCTGCAATTTTTGTGTTGGATACTGGCTGGTAGTCTAAAAGTGCCCCTACAGACACTGTCATTTGTCTTGAGAAATAGATGAAAATAGGAGAAATTCCAAAAGGGACCTTTTCAAATTCACATGGGGAAATAAAGTTTTTTATGCAGTGTTCAGAATTTAAGACGGTCCTATAAAAAGTGTTACTCTAGCCACATAAACAAGGGCTGATCATAGCTTCTATATATGCTATTTGGAAAATTTAAATTATATTTTTCTCATAGAACATAACTATGACAACTGAAACACAGTCAGAAAATAAATTAAACCAGAGAAATCTATTTTTGTTTATCTGAATGTAATTTTTTCTTTCAGGCATTCTTTTTTTTTTTCCATAAGAGCACAAATTCATAGTTTGTACTCACCTTTCATGGGACAAAATCTGAAAACTTGGATCTTTAGTTGGTTCTATGCTGCTAGTATTATAACAGGCAGTTCAAGGACCCGTTGGCATGGAGAATTAATTACCCGTGAAACTTGAATTACACTGGCAGGGAACTGCAAAGAAGGGCCACAGTGCCACTTCTTGTGATGTGGAATAAAAACTAGAAGGACTTCTTTCTAGGTCTCTTAAGAGGATATCTTTTAGTGACCAAGAAGAAAAGCAAGAGGTAGAACAGTGTCTTTTGAAACTATTTGTAGATTTTATATTCATTTTGGCCAAGAAGTGTTTAAGATTTTTCAGTGAATTGGCTGAACGTGCTTAATTCGGAACACAACAAAAGACAGCCAGTTTTCAAAAAAGAGCATTTTCCCTTTGAAAATCCACTTTGTTTTCATATCCACTTTTTTACTATGTTCACTTGAAGTGCCATTTTGTGCCCAGCAAATAAAAATCTATCCAGAATCATACACTTTATTTATGAAACAGGGCATTGAGTATGCATAAATATACTGCATTATAACCTTTAAAGGTGTATTGACTTTCTCATATTTAATATTCTGCTAATGTGGCTTCCACATACGCTGGCATAGGGAATCTGGCTTACATGAATAGATTTCTTTCTTGTTTGTAAATCTGAAATCAAATGTGAGGATAACGAGTAAGGATACTGGACATACGTCCGTCCTCAATACCGTGGGCTATGCAATGCCCCACATCAGTAATTCACGACCAAGTGGTAACAAAGGGCAGGCAACTTTGTCTTCTCTGCACTGAAGTGTTGGTGTTTTGAGCATGAGCAATGAGGACAACACATCATCTGAAGTCATAGGTTAAGGCCTGCTGTTCTAGTGGCCTTTCCTTAGAAAGAGAAATGGGTCAGCTCTGGCCAATAAAGAGAACAGCAGCAATAATAATAATACTAGTAATAGTGTGGACAGTGATTGTGGTGCTTGAGAATCAGAATTACAGTCTCTTTTCCCCTGATACTACCAATAAATGAGTGAATTTAGAATGTAAAGAACTGTAGGGATCCTAAATCAAGAAACTGCTAATGCATTAGCAATTTTGTGCTTGAGTGTTTTGCTCCTTATTACTATCCAGTATCCTACTGATTATATTTCTCTGTACTTAGTTTTTCCTGCCTCCAAAAATTGACATATATATATAATAGTTATATATAATTAAGATACAGTCCACAAACGAACATTGCTACTTGGGACATATTTGAGATTTGCTGACAAGTGCTAGGAATTTACACAAAAATATATCTAAAGCACAGAAAAGAAGCAGAAGGCCTTGTCATTGTAAGTGATAAGTTGCCTCATTTCTTTTCTGTAAAAGACCATTTTGGATAATTTCTTCTTACAGGTTTCTCTGATGAATAAATGGATAAAGCCTCTCAAACAAACAAAGCCTCAGATATCAATCACCACCAAAAAAAAAAAAAAAAGAGCTTTCCTTCCTCGTCCCAAGCAGAGGAGCATTATGTTCCTATGTATTCTACCTATGAGCTGCTGACAGCTTTAGCTTTCATGAACGTTTTTCACGGAATGTGAACAGTGTTCTCTGTTTCCTCAAAATCAGACTCTCCAAAAGAAAAGTAGAAAGGCAAAGGACAAAAAGAATTCTCATCATTCATAAAAAGCAGAGTAGGGATTCTGCTATTGACAGCATTTTGTAATTTCCAATATGACCTTACAGGTTGGTCGCATTGGTGGGCACATTTCAGCATTATTTCAAAAACCTGCCAGTCTGCCTGTAGTGCCAGAAATCGCTGCCACCAGCACCGTGTTAACTGGAGGCGGCTTCACCCACCAGTGCCCCTGCAAAGGTCAGATTCAGTGGTTTACGCCTACCATTTTCAGTTCGTTGTTTTTAGGTGAAATGTGTCCGTTTAGCAATGCTGCTGTAGTCACGAACGTTTTGCATACATGGAAACTCCGAAGCGAAAGGGAGTGAAAGCGGCTTTCTCAGCCACACGCATACAGCTTCTGTGAATCTTTGATGTTCATGTCAAAGAGTGGATGGACCTCTCAAAGTCTCGCATGTTCCAAACCATAGCAGGTGTGCAGTTAGAGACCCAACAAAATTAGTAATTTCATGAGATAGTATCAAGATTTTGCAGACAGATTGAAATTACATAACAAAAGGTCAGGGAGGAGAGATGTTAATCTGCATCAAAAGCAACCTAGTGGTTCAGAAGTCTTAAATCTCTCCTTAAATCACATTGCCCTGACGACTACAGGGTTGTAACACCCTACAACAACAATAACAACTTTCAATTTCACTAATACAGTGAAGCACTTAAGTGGAAAAACCTGTTGACAGATGACTGTTTTAAGTTTAGTAATGTTAACTCTCTTCTCACATCTTACACTTCTGTCTCGTATTTAAAAGGCAAACACTGCAATCTCAGACTACCAGGCACGACCGCGTAAATCTGCGGGTCAGTTTCCTGTGGGAATATCAACCCCGCAGCCATGGGAAGCAGATTTACAGTATAGCAGAAGTCAGGAAAAAGCAAGACATACCATCTTTTCTTAAACATTCATCTCCTAATCTTAGTTGTAAAGTATAGGTTTTACAGTGAACACAAAGAATGTGTTCCTACCTGGGTCTACTCTAATCACTATCTATTGGATTTCCAACACACTTTACTAATCAATCGGTTATCTGCTCACCTTCCAAATGTAATCTGTGTATTATAATGATGTATCATCAGTGCCTCCAGGTAGATTAATTTAAAGTAACTATAATTTAAAGTAATTGCAGGCAGGGAGAATCATAACCTTATATTACGTTTTTACATTGTAATTTTGCAAACAGTTACAGACAGGAAAGGAAAAAGCCTGCAGTGACTTGAAAGTATAACGCACACTTGCTAACCCAACCACCAAACTTTGTGCAGGTTAAGGGATATTCTTAGTAGGTAAAAGTTTCCACCACTTCATATGTCAGAGTAAAGCAACAAACATACAATAACATTTTAAAAATACATAACTGTAGAAGAAATGATCTGTGTTTGAGAAAAAGAAAATATGTCTTTGATTTTAATGCTGTTAATATAGTTGAACAAAACATTAAAGAAAATGAAAAATAATATTTTAATATTAACTTCAAATCTGTGAAAGTTTTAAAAGAAAATTCCCGCATATTTTTCAGTAAGAAGAGCGCCTACTGCTAAGTGACAAACTTCTAATAATATACAGTTATTTAAATTTATTTCTCACCATCTGATTTACTTTGTTTTAGAATTTCATATTTCAACACAGCCAAGAAGTGCACTTGTCATACAAAAGAGCCTGATATAATTGAGCCAGATGACGTGCCCCACAAGTAAAATCAGCCATTCATGAAAGCTGGTCACCAGAGGCCATTTCAAACAATGCACATTTCAAAGTAATCTAAAGTAATCCCTTTTCTCTACTGATTTGGTTTCCAGGCAGTCTTAAGCACATGTGTGCAGCAAACAGGAGGCTTATTAAAACCTGATGTTATATTGGAAGTTATAATGCCATTGCCTTCTGATTGAATTCCATGTCTGTTAGTCTTCAAAGAGAGGGAAAAAAATCAATTAAATTTATATGCTTATTAAACATGAGTGTCATGATACGTGTAGTTTATTAGCACTTGCTAAATAATTAAGACTGAGAAAGATAATTAGACATTCACTAGGCTCCAACAGGCTTCTAATATCAGATTTTTTTTGTCTTTAAAGAAAGTGAATTTCCAGCTGCTGGGTAATATAATTGCTAAAAGACTCCAAGTATTTTTCGAATATTAAAGAGAACACTCTGTGTATGAAGGAATTCTGAGTAATTTTAAAATTCTATTTTAAAACCATATATATTTGCTATATCCCTGCTCAGTTCAGCAGTGTGGGGCATTATGAAAACATACTGTACAATAAGACACTGACGATTCAGTGATCCAGCAAGTAGTCTTGAGTCGGGAGATCACATCACAGAGGTGAACAGCAGCGGCACAGTTTGCACATTTCTTTAAGTTAATATTTAAATCCATTGGCTATAGCAACCGTGCAAGAGCAACTGTGCAATAGCTTTTCATGTCTCTTTTAGATAGAGAACTCTTTCAGTTTAAAAAGCTTCTTTCCTAGATATGTTTACTTCCCCGTAAAGGTCTGCAACTCTCTTTGAAAGATGGATTTTTGATTTTTTTTTTTAATTTGGAAAACAGTTTGTTTTCCTAAATAAATGGACATGATTAGCTTGGACATGAATACAGCATCTTTAGCACAGAAGCATATGTATGGATCTATGTATACAGGAGAAGACAACATGCCCGTTTCCTCATGGTGATGCGCACACCTCTGTTAACAGAGGGAGAAGTTGACATAGCTTGTGTGGTCATGTGGATGGGTGGTCTTGGGTGGAAGCTGAACCTAACACATGGCTGCTTCGGCTGCTCTCCTTGCTGACTGCACAGGGCAAGCAGCAGGAGCTCATGGGGACCACAGGACTCTAGGTAAGGACTGAAGCATGAGGAACTGGCAGTATGAATCTATATAAGTGTAGGTATGTAAGCAGATAGAGCACCTGTACTCCTAGGAGAGGATCTCAGATGTGCTTCTAGCTAGAATACAGAAGGAGGGACTTTTGGAGAACACCGCAGGAATTTAGACAGGTGCCATTCCCTGGCTAACCAGGAGAGTCAGACAGTTCCTGCAGGTGCTTTTGGAAGATATATTCTATTACAGAGCTGAAAGTGAAATTGTTCCCAGCATCAGTACTTTGTGTGTGTGTACGTGCACAGTGAGTGTGCACACAGATCCACTACAGACTGCATATGGTATCTGCTGACTTTCTCCTTCACTGCCAGGTCTGGAGACCAAGCCTAATAAGTTGGTTTTTTTGTTTAGGGTTTTTTTTTTGAGTAGTATACTTAAATTCAAATGAGTTTTACTCTCGGTAAGTTCGAACTTAATTTAACATGACTGCTAAGCTAGACTCCATGGAACAGGTCCTGAGTACCACTTTTTAAGCAAGATCTTCCTTATTAGGTTGCTTCTTTTTATCAAGCAGCTTTTCCAGTCCTGGCATAGTAAAAATTCCACCTTCTCCAATATACATGTAATAGCTCTTTGACAGACTAAGAAATGTGTTTTTAAATAAGTCCCTCCCTGACAAACCTGTACCACAGAGAAACCAGCCTACTAATAATAGTAAACAGACAGTCAGACCAAACAAAACAATCTGTTACAAAAACCAGATGCTTCATATCCTTTTCCATAAAGACTAGTCAGCAAGGAAGTTGCACTGACTCGAGGCACTGCCGAGAAGAACATCACTCCTGCTATCCATCTGGCTCTGTAATCAGGAGGCCCCTGGTGTTCCCCCAGCTGCATTACCTGGGGGGCACAAGGTACAGCCCCAGCCCAGGAAGGTGGGGGACTCGTGCCTGCTATCACAGTAATCCTTCCAGTCCCCTTGCCTCCCGTCACCTCGCTGTCCCACAGTTCCCACTCAAGCACACACCTGCGTATGCTTGGGAGGAGATCCCTGGGGTGATCTGTCGCTGATCCACCAAGGGGAAACGGAAAGTTATCTCCACGTGGCCTCAGGCCCATGTCAGGAGCATTATGGGAGCCATGTCCTACCAGATGAAAAAAGTTTTGCACAGGAATGGTAGTAAATATGAGCAAGGAATACAACTGATGGAGTTTACTGCCAAATCAGGTATCCAAGTCCTTACTCTGACCATGACCCACGTGTTCTGCTGTGCAAAATAAATATGTCTGCTGGATTCAGCAGGGCTCCTAGCCTCCTTAAAACAACCTCCAACAGGCTCTTCAATCCCTGGTGCAAGGACATTTTAAGATCTGAGCTGAATATTTCAAAATAAACAAACCATCACTGGCACGTGAGGAAAGGCCAAAATGTACAAAGCAACTGGATACTGAATTGCTTCTGAAAATTAATATTTCTACCAAAACCCCCTGAAACTAAGGCCACACTTCCCTCTTCAAGGACAGAATATACCGTATACAGCTTATCTGTCTAAAGAATACCAATTCTCTCAGCCTGAGTTCTCGAAATCTTTTCTCAAAGAGCTGTTTGAAAATAATCTTCAGTGTGAGATCTAAGAGACTCAAGAATGACTTGTTGAAATTATTCTGTGAATAACTTTATCTCAGAAAACATTTTGAAAGGGTAGCACATATAAATGCACCTTGATTTTCCAAGTGAAAATGCCTGCGGAAAGACTTTCTTCATCTTTCAAGTGCGCATACAGGTACTTCAATTTCACAGTCCTGTTTTCCGTAGATAAGAGATCAGTTTTAAAGCATGGAAGCTGAGGCTGAATATACTTAAGCACACATATTTTTATTTCCAATGCACTTCTTATTAAGCAAAGTTCCTATTTAGCAATGAAGAAACACAATTTTATATCATATTTAGAAATTATGTGCATATCTTCTATCTTTGTAGATAGTTAATTGTAAGCCTGCTTATGAGCCAGGATGGTACTAAGATGCGTGACACAGCACATACTGAATTATTTTTTCTAGCAGTGATGGAGCAGGCAGTGAGCCTTATGTCCTAGCACCTAACAGTGCATTATGTGTGGAGAGGGAAGACAGGAATGGAAAGGCAGATAGAAGCTTCTGAATAATACAGAATGAGTCAGGAATGGGAAGGACCAGAATGTATCAGAGATCACTTCCAGATAATGGAAAGGAGATAGGAAGGCGAAGGACAGAACTGTAGTGCTTTTCTTCATTTTGTGTAGGAAGGAATTTGGGAGGCATCCCAGTTTACAGTGATTATTGTGGGGAAGCCATCAATGCTTGCTTTACTGGATGTTTTTTTTTCCTAAATGTAGATGAGATGTTCTTATATAAAAGGTGTCTCATAAACTGTGTCAATGACCCGATTCAGTAATCTTAGACCAACATGTAGAGAATCCACTTCTTTGTCCTTAGCAGGCTCAGCTGTGAGGTCAGACCAGGCTGCTCAGAGCTTTACCAAGTCAAGCCTTGAAAACCCCCAAGTATGGACACTGCCCAAAAGCTCTAGGGTCCTGTTCCACTGCTTGACAGTCCTGAGGGTGAAATTTGTTTTTCCTTATATCCAGTCTGAACCTCTTTTGTTTCCATTTATGTCCATTGTCTCTTGTCCTCCTGCCATGCATGGAATGGGGCTCCATCTTCTCAGTGATCTTCCTGTAAGCACTGAGGGGCTGCTGTTAGATCAAAGATGTCTCTGATCCACACTGGACAGCCCAGCTCCCACAGCCTCTTCACACAGGGCAAGGGCTCCAACCCTGAGCACCGTGATGGTCCTCTGCTGAAATAACTCCAGTTTATTGATCTCTTTCCCATATTTGGGACCCATAAATTTTAGATGCTAAAAAGTGGTGTGTCAAATAGATTTTAATATTTGTTTAAATAAGCATAGATATTGTTTAAAGAGGGAGAAGTGAGCTGAACTAGGTGAAAACAACATACCACAGAGCGTTTCATAGAATCATAAGATCGTTAAGGTTGGAAAAGACCTCAAGGATCATCCAGTCCAACCATCCCCCCACCACCTATTAACCACTAAACCATGTCCCTAAGTATCACATCCAACCTTTCTTTAAACACCCCCAGGGACAGTGACTCCACCACCTCCCTGGGCAACCCGTTCCAATGCCCAACCACCCTTTCCCAGAAGAAATTTCTCCTATCTCCAAACTAACCCTCCCCTAGCGCAACTTGCAGCCATTCCCCCTTGTCCTGTTGCTAGTTAGCTGCGAGAAGAGGCCAACCCCCAGCTCACCACAACTTCCTTTCAGGTAGTTGTAGAGGGCAATAAGGTCTCCCCTGAGCCTCCTCTTCTCCAGACTAAACAGTCCCAGTTCCTTCAGCCGCTCCTCATAAGACCTGTGCTCCAGACCCTTCACCAGTTTCGTTGCCCTTCTCTGGACATGCTCCAGGGCCTCGATGTCTTTCTTGTAGTGAAGGGCCCAAAACCGAACATAGTACTCGAGGTGCAGCCTCACCAGGGCTGAGTACAGGGGGACGATCACCTCCCTCCTCCTGCTGGCTACACTCTTCCTGATACAAGTCAGGATGCCGTTGACCTTCTTGGACACCTGGGCACACTGCCGGCTCATGTCCAGGCGAGCGTCAACCAACATCCCCTGGTCCTTTTCCTCCACACAGCTTTCCAGCCATCCCGCCCCCAGCCTGTAGCGCTGCCTGGGGTTGTTGTGGCCAAAGTGCAGGACCCGGCACTTTGCCACATTAAACCTCATCCCGTTGGCCTCTGCCCAGCGATCCAACCTGTCCAGGTCCCTCTGCAGAGCCATCCTACCCTCCGGCAGATCGACACTTCCCCCCAGCTTGGTGTCGTCTGCAAACTTACTGAGGGTGCACTCAATTCCCTCATCCAAATCATCATCAAATATGTTGAAGTGGATGGGTCCCAGCACCAACCCCTGGGGAACACCACTCACAACCGGTCGCCAGTTGGATTTCACTCCATTCACCACCACTCTCTGGGCCAGGCCATCCAGCCAGTTTTGAACCCAGCAAAGAGTGTACCCGTCCAGGCCATGGGCTGCCAGCTTCTCCACGAGAATGCTGTGGGAGACCATGTCAAAGGCTTTGCTGAAGTCTAGGTAGACTACATCAACAGCCTTTCCCTCATCCACCAGGCAGGTCACCTGGTCATAGAAAGAGAAGAGGTTGGTCAGGCAGGACTTGCCTTTCACGAAGCCCTGCTGGCCGGGCCTGATCCCCCGGTTGTCACAGACATGGCACGTGATTGCCCTCAAGATGACTTGTTCCATGACTTTCCCTGGCACCGAGGTCAGGCTAACAGGCCTGTAGTTCCCTGGATCCTCCTTATGACCCTTCTTATGGATGGGCATCACATTGGCAAGCCTCCAGTCATCTGGGACATCTCCGGCTGACCATTACCGCTGATGGATGATGGAGAGCGGCTCGACAATCACATCTGCCAGCTCCTCAGCACCCTCACGTGGATCCCTTCATCTTGTAAAGTGAAGGAATCAGTGAAGATTTTCAAATAGTTGGATTGACTGAAAACATGATTTTTCTATTTCTGATTGTTTCTGAACTTTCTGTGTTATTCTCAGGATCAGAAATGAATAGTGTCATTAAAAAGAGCTGGTTGTGCTATAGTTGCAAGCTGAAAAAAGTCCTTTGGACTGGGGACAAGTCTTGCAATTATTTCAGTGGTCATTGCTTCAGCAGAAATAAAAACTGATTTAGACAACATTTTTGGTTTTTTGGTGGCTTTTTTTGTTTTGGTTTGGTTTTTATTAAAAAACAGTGATTAACAAAGGAGAGGAACTGTTTATCAGGGAGTGTAGTGATAGGACAAGGAGTAATGGGTTTAAACTTAAAAAGAGGAGATTTAGATTAGATATTAGGAAGAAATTCTTCCCTGTGAGGGTGGTGAGGCACTGGAACAGGTTGCCCAGAGAAGCTATGGAGGCCCCATCCCTGGAAGTGTTCAAGGCCAGGTTGGATGGGGCTTTGGGCAACCTGGTCTAGTGTAGAGTGTTCCTTCCCATGGCAGGGGGATTGGAACTAGATGATCTTTGAGGTTCCTTCCAACCCTAACCATTCCATGATTCTATGATTCTGTGTGATTAAAACAGTCAGGATTTGGAAAAGAAATGTAACTTTATTTATGAGAAAAGAGAGATTTGAAATCCCCTCTGTCCCAGGCCCCACGTAAATGTAAAGAGCACAGCTGGAATGAAACAAATGATCTGACTGGCTTCTGATGAGCTGGGTGGTGTAAATGTTTCACACTAACCACACTGCACGCTCATAATATAGGAGCTAATTCATCTGCCATGAATACATTCCTGTGTATGTTGTTCTTTAAAATAAACAAGCAAAAATGAGTAATTTATCAAGAGTTAAACGAATATTTTTCCTGAGGGACCACTTCTGTCCCATATGGATGATTTTAAAGTCTAAACGCAGGCATCTCAAATGCTACATCCTCTGCCTCACTATATGAAACAGTTATTGCTTTAAAATATGAAATTTCAAATTTTTAGCACTGTCAACAAGGTCCAATTGTTCCTGAAAATATCATTCAGGTTGCTTATTAGTTTCTTGGAAGACTGCAAGAATCTAAACACAGGGGTCCAGACAGTGAATAATGATAATTTTCCAAAGCCTCTATTACAGTGGCATTGTATTTGCAATACGTGTTTAGTTCTACATTTAATTTAAGAAATTTTGACAGAAGGTTTATAACCACAATAAAGCAGTATTACAGGAAAAGCCTCCTGGAAAAAAAAGTTAATCATAATCAGCTCTACATGTATTAAATTTTACAAATCCTTAAAATCTATCCAAAACATATTATTCTTGAAGATATCATTATGATCTATTAACATCACAATGATTAATATATTTCCCAGAGTTTTTCTATAGTAGGAATAAAGATATTAACATGCATTTGTTCCTGCAGAATATTCCCCATATTAAGGGTTACTCGTGTGGGCATCTCTGATCATAAGCTCTTACTAATCGATACTCTGAGACTGAGGGTTACAGGTTTCTTAGACTAATGCAGCCTACAGATAACTTCCCTCCAAAATCAGAGGTGCTTTCCATGGCTTACAATGAAGAGCAAACAATGCCTCTTGGACAGAAGATTTGGAAAAACTCTACAAGGAGGTTGTGGCATAATCCCCCCTGTTTGCTGCTCAAACATTCTCCTTTGTGGGAGAAGAATCCAACACTGAACATTAACATAGAAAAGCTTCCAGACTGAAAATGCTGTTACGCACGTGTAGTGTCCTGGTGTATATCTGGAAACTGTAACTTGCACCTACATAAAGGTTTGGAAAAACCACTTTACTGTGGTGGTGGTGTTAAACAGAAAATGAATGCAAAAGACTTCCAAGCTACATAAAGTAGGATACCCTGAAAAGATATTTTCCTATCTCTGTTCTTGTATTCATTTTTATAATGCGCTTTTATAAAATTCCTAGCTCTCCTTAGCATCTCCTTTAAAAGCAGAGTGGTTTCAAGCAGACAACATCCCCTAAATCCCCTGCCCAGACCCTCAGGGTGGGGATGGCAGCACCCACATAGCACATCGCATAATCCACCACTTAGTCGCCTGCTCAGGTTACCCCACCTTCGTGATTTTCCCTTTCACCGAAAGCTCCTGGAATCTTACCTCTTCCCTAGCTGTTAAAGTATCTTGAGACTATAGACATGCTAAAATTTGGACAAAAATATACCAAACATTTCAGGGTGTAGAGAGAGAAAGGATCTGAAATGAAAAATGCATTATGCCGACGTATCATATGGCACCAGATTATGTTTCTATTATCTCCTACATTTAAAACTCTGTTGACCCCTGGTCAGAGGCATTTATCTTAACATTGCAACTATTTGTAAGACTCTTCCACATTTCTTTGCATGATTTGCTCTCCCCAAAAGCAGATCTTTATTGCAATATTGAGTTACATATTCAGCTTTTCATGGAATAGAGCTGGGAAAGAGATAAAGCAAAACATCTGAGCGTTGGCATGTGTTTCCTATGTTCACTAATGTAATTTTTATGTATCTGCAAATGAAATCCTCCTGTGTTTCAAGTAACACCTATAACCACATTTTCAGGGCACAGCGTAGGCCCTGTGAGCCATGGCCGGCGGCAGCAGGGCAGGCCCTGGGAACCCACCCTCTCCCGCTCCAAACCAGGGGCAGGGCACTGGGGCAGCCCCAGCCCTGGCATCGGGCCCCTCCCCGGGGGTGGCAACAGGCCCAAGCCGGGCTGCGACATGGGCCCATGGGTGGGCCCGGCTTGGCAGGGCCCGTGGCCTGGCAGAGGTAGCGGGAGTTGAGGGGGCTGAAGTGTGCTGTGGACAAGTGGGGGGGAGTGCCATGGGCTGGAAAGGGGTCCTGGGCTGTAGGCAGGGGGATGGAGGCCCCAGGGACAGGCAGGGCCGGCGGTGCCTCATGGCCATGACATGCACGGGTGGCAACAGCGTCAGCTGCAAACAAGTGAAAAAGTATCCAGCTGAATGAGAAACAAACCCCATTATCTCTAACTGCAGAAAAGTTTCCCTAAAAGTTGCAGCAGGCAAGTACATTTCACTGGGAAATTGTTACGGATAAATCCACAGAAGCGACTGTTCTGTGAGCAAGGGTGTAAACAACAACCAAACAAAAATTGCCATACAGTAGAATGGAGGGTGTCACAAATCATCACCTTTACTAGCATGATACAGATGGGTCTATTTATTATAAATTATCCTATTTTCTATGGTTTAACATTCAGTTCAGCAGCCTATACAAAATATATATCAACTGTTAACAATCAAGTGATACAGGTTTTAGCTTACAGGTGAGGACACAGTGGGAAGGCAATTTTAGGAAGCAAATAACCACAACCAAAGAGCAAAGAGCTTTTGCTAATACATTTTCTTTTTAGCATGAAATTGCTTAAAACCAAGGCAGCTGATTGACTAGTGCGAATCATATGCATCTATCTCCGAGACAGTGTGATGAATGTCACAAGTGAGCATCTAATACCTGCCTAAGGCTTATTGCTGAAAAAACCTATTCCTTATGCCATATGTTATGACAATCTCCTGTTGAATAGGACTTTTGGACAAATTTTTAATGTGTCATTCTCTGTTTGCAAACTATATGTTGGATATAACACTTCCAGTGTTTTTGCATGTTTTCTTATGTAACATCTTTCATCTAAGTTCTTTGATTCGTTGTGCAAACCATTAAAAGTATCACTGGGATCAACAAAATAACATTGAAACTAAAACAGAGAAGGATCAGTCTCACTACTCTGAGTCCAGGCTAAGCTTTCTGCTTACTCTCAGACTTGGTCCTGCCTTGGCAGGGGGGTTGGACTAGATGATCTTTTGAGGTCCCTTCCAACCTCTACGATTCTGTGATTCTGTGAAGCTCAGATGGAAAACCTTAACTTTTCAGTCTGAAAATAAATTTCAGTACAATTTCATGTTGTGGAAAGAAAAACAAAAAACACTGGAAGGGTTTTGTTTCCACTGCAGTATGAAATGAAAAAAACTGAATCCTAGAAAGCTGAACTGTCATTCTCTGGCCAGCTCTACCTTTAATGAAAGACATAGCGCAGATCATACATCCTATGATATTAAATGACAACAGTTATAAGTACAAGGCCTCCCTTAAAACCCAATGATATTACTACTGAGGATGTTATGCCAGAAGGACTTTCCAAAACTAACACCATTCTGCAATTTGTTATGGATGATGACATGTTAAGCTAGACTGAGCCATGAGCTTGGATCTTTAATGATCATGCAGGTAAGCCTCCTGAAAGATGCATTCCTGACTTGTTTCCATTCATCAACCTTGTAGTTGAGCTATGACTGTCTTACATTAATCCATCTCTTTACTTATAAACTGATCACACACTATTCAGATATTATTAAGGGAAATGACAAGCTGACAGTGCCATATTTGCATCGAAGTAAAACCATGGTTTCACTTACTGCTCTATACTGTAGGAACATAAGACAGACTGCATTTCTTCAGTGATGTATGGTGCATGTTACCTGAGGAGCTAAGTAAAGGAACTGGCAAAGATTTACTGATATTTACTTACTTATTAATACATATTTTTTTCAGATTGGTTCATGATACACTATTTATCTGTGTCATGGTTCTTTGCCATACATAAATACGCAACCATCAGACATTCTAAAATGCTCCACAATACCCTGCCTTTTCTCTCTTTGAAGATAGAGGGCATTTAAACTGCATGGTAATGACAATACCAGTGAGGACTAAAATATGATATATTGCCTACTGCTGTGTTGTGGACTATCATGGCAGATGCCTCATCTGTTAACATGGCACGTCATCCATTGCAGCAAGTGCAGCATGTCTTGAAGTTAGCACAGTAGTGCCAGTAGATGAACTTGCTGATCCCATGGCCAGGCTACTGTTCTTATCCTGCTACTTTGTTCACAGGTCCCCAGACTGTGTGTACTCACATTAAAAAAAGTCCTCACAACATTCTTGTGCCTCAGGGAACAGCACTTGCTGGCATTTGATAGTAGTCACCATCCGTTGATGTTTTGGTTCATTACTGGCACAGACACAGGTAAGATGTTCTCTTCTATCCACCATTAATAGAATTGTTTTTGAATATATCTAACAGTATCAACAGACATCTGAACCCAATTTTTGCTCAAGCACCTTTCCCCTGCCCCAGCAGCAGAAAAGGAGCTTAAAATGATTGTCAGCATAGAGGAAAGGTTCCCTACCAGAAAGGAAGCCGTGTTGCAGGTGGGAGGAACCAGGAATTTACTGTTCTAGAGAATAATGTTTGTTAAGTATAATTTTTCCAAGTCTTTTCTATATAAGTAACACACGGAAACTTCAGTAAAATTCTAGTAATCAAAGTTTTCTGTACTTCCACAGCCAACTATTACTGCAGCTGTCAGCTGTGCTGACAATGAAGTATCTCCCTATCCCTTTTGGGAATTATTCTATATCTTGCAATAACCAGTGGTTACGATTAACATATTCTTATTAGCCAGGAAAGGATGTTGCAGTTGAAGATGGGATACAGCCATTAATAAGCATGCAGCCTTCTTTATTTACAACTGTTTTCTGAATTCTGCAGTTTTTCTCTGATGCTCAGTGGTTATGCATTCAGTGAATATTTCCTGCCTTTTCCCTTCCTCCAAGAAAATCGCATAATGTAAGCACATCAAAGCTGTTGGCTATAAGGAATTAGAAAGTGATCACCCTGTGGAGGGTCTCTGAGTCTATGAATACTACTAATAAGGCAATAAGTATGAGAGTTTCCTCAATGTGTAATTGCTTACTCTTCATCTCAGCAGGTTTTTCTTTACTTAATCATCAGCAAAATAACCCATGTAAATCACGGAATACTCTAGTTGTTTGATCATTCCCTTTCTTTGTGTTAGCCCTTTGATATTTAACCTCCCATTTCAGTCAGCTTTACAAGGATGTTTTCCAGAGAAACAGTATGTCTCATTTGATGCTATATTAATCATTTGAAGAGAACATGTATGTTGCTAGGTTGGCAGTAAGTGCATGCATATGAAAGCAGGCCCAGTCGTGGGCCACAATGAGTTCCTTCTGCAACAGACCAAGAGTCCTTCATCTTTATTGACCTAGGGAGCAGGTCAGATATGATGGCTGCTATAACAAAGACATTTCTTGAATACAAAAATGCCTTTGCAGTCACACCAGCTAATCAGTCTGAAAAATCTCAATTTTATTTGGCTTTAAAATATTTCAAGATAACAGTACAATACGTCTGACATGCTAGAAGAAAGGCTAATACTTAATCTTTTCCAAGCCATGACAGACATGCAAATTAACATCTGACTGGAAATGGTAAGCCTTTTAGCAAACTATAGGTATCTTTTCACCTACTAACTAAAGTGAAGCAACAACTAACTCCAGAAGAAAGGAACTTCACCAGGTAAATAAGACACTCACATCACTTTTACAGGGGAAAAAAAAAGAAAAAAAGAAAAAAAAGCATTTGCAGTGAGCAATGGGCTGTGATGTCCCTGTTTTGCTCTGCAAACATTTTTCTTTTCACCCAGCTTGTGAGGGAGCAAGTGAACTTCATGCCAACTACAGCACTTTAACCAGTTATTTTCTATGAACAAGCAGATGGTGGTGAACTGTGTGCAAGAGGATCCTGAAAGGTAGTAACTTAGCATCCACCTGGATTCATGTGAAAGGTAGTAACTTTCACATGGATCACAAAAGTCTGATAATACTTTAACCTTTTTCCTGTCCTGTGATACCTTACCCAGCTTGACCCGAAGAATAAAACTTCTAAGGCCACAATAATGGAAAATTAATGTCTTTACACTATGTATGTGTTACATTGGAAGTAAAAACCTACTAATACTTAAAACAACATTTTCAATGGAATTTTATATGACAGTTTCAAAATAAAGAAAACCTAGCAGGATGGATACTCTTTTCAACAACAGAATAAGCTCTTACCCATAGAGATATGCAACCCTCTGTAAACTGCTCAGAGATTAAGGTATGTAAGCTATGTGGCAAATATTATAGGGATCTTCATTTCTATCCTGCTTCATGGGATGAAAAGGAGTGTTTAACTGCTTGGCTCCCGCTGTTCTTGAATGAAAATCCACTGCTTCATTAATATTTATCCCTTTTTCTTCTAACACTACTATACATGTTCTCTTTCAGAGTTTCAGGAAAACCAGCAATTATCACATCAAAGGTCATCAGTCCACCAGGGAAACTTCAATTCTTAACTGATAGAGAATTGCTGCAGCTTTTGCAAACATCTCAGATCAAGCAAGCGTTTTCCCTCCTCCTTTCCCTCCTGTGACTCTTGTTGATTTTATTTAATCAGCTTAGAAGACCTCCTTAGTTTTCCTGTGATGCCATACACTATCTTAGACATCAAAAAGATCTTTATACTGCTGTTATATTTATACAAAGGTAATAAAAGGTTAACAGTGATTTAACCATGCTACACAATAGGTTCAATCTGAAACATTCTGAAGGACTCTGCTTAAACTTCCCGAAAGATGTTTTTGTTCAGCTCCGTTCTGAAGCTGTTTGCAACACTGTCACTTGCTTCAGTAGTAGCAGTAGCATTAAAGAAGGAAGGTGATGCGTGCAGATGAAAATGACAGAGATGTTCAAGTTACTGAACAGCAGAAATCAGGAGAACCACTGAAAAAAATGGAGTCTCTACTCCTGCCAATAGCAAGCATTAAGTAAGAAAGATATGAGTCAAAACTCCAAGATAAATCAAGAAACTGGTTTCAAAATAACGATATTTAAGAAAATAATAAATGCTGTGTTCATGTTACTTATCTTTTGGCTTCATAGCCTTTATAATTATACATTTTGAAAGTTTTTTGGCAATACTAAGTCCTAAAGAACATTTCTTTTTTCTTCCAAATGAAAGATAAGTTTTCCTAGAATCATGTGATGCCAAAAATGAGATGTCTGGTAAAGCAGAGGGAGTTACCAATGCTAAAAAATGTGTTTTCCTCAGGGCTGAGGACAACAGTTCTGATGACATGCAATAGGAAGGTCACCACACTCCAGCCTCACTGTAGAATAGATGACCAAACATCATTAATTCTGAGTATTACTTTTTTTGGCTCATGTACCTTTGCACAATGAACTGATTTAGGCATGTAGGAATCTTGACGCTAATCAAAACATGACTTCAGTGTCAGGTAGCCTGCCAGCTTGGGCAGGTTACCTCCACTAAAACAAAGTATCATTCAGTGCTTTAAAAATCATTAAAATAAATTAACAAATTTGGTGGAACTGTCAGGGAATATTGCTCCACTTTGTCTGAAGTATCATTTCTTTCTGGCTGCTATTTCTGGCTCTGATCCTTTGCACAACTCCTGTGGCCAAGTCCCATTAAATAAGAGTCTTTCCTACTTTATGTATGAAGCTGTGCAGGGAATTTGCCTTCACAATATTGTAAAGCAAAATAAAAAAATTTTATCCAACTTACTGCTTTAATGTAATTAGTTAGTTGATTTGATTTAATCACTTAATCCATGCTCCCCAGTGCCTCCTTTAAAGATAGGGAGTAGGAGGGAACACTCCTGTGCACTGAGCCAAGCCAGCTATATGTTTCTGAAACATGGTTTCAATTTTAATAGAATTACAAGTTTGTAATTCTATGTTTCTCTTCTTTACAATAACCTAATCTCACTTTTGTATGGGTGGGGACCCAACTAAGAAGCCCCAGAGCCATATGAAGCTGAAATTTGAGCCCCTTCCAGTACTGCAGCCCTCCTTACCAAGACATAAGCTAGTATGTCCCTCCTGCATGAGAGACTTCCCTCACCGTGCACTACATCACTTGACGGTTTTGGTGAGGATGCTGTTCTTGTACTCCTTTTGATAGCACAGAAGGGGAGAAATGGGAGACAGGCAGAAGTGTTGCTTCTTATCTCAGACAACAGAAAACCTGCTGTCTTCTTACTGTGTGCTGGCAAGGTTAGGAACAATGGTATTGCTACTATGGCTTTGCATCGCATAATTGCCTTAAGTTTCTTGGACACCCTGCTAATGCAGGGCTTCCAGTTAATTTGTTTAAGGTAAATCATAGAATCATAGAATTATTTTGATTGGAAAAGACTCTGAAGATCATTGAGTCCAACTGTCAACCTAGCACTGCCAAGTTAACCACCAAACCAAGTCCCTAAGCACCACATCTACACGTCTTTTAAATACCTCGAGGGATGGTGACTCAGCCACTTCTCTGGGCAGCCTGTTCCAGTGCTTGACAACCCTTTTGCTGAAGAAATTTTTCCTAATATCTGATCTAAACCTCCCATGGTTCAACTTGAGGCTATTTCCTTTTCTCCTGTCACTTGTGTCTTGGGAGAAGAGACCAACACCTATCTCACCACAACCTCCTTTCAGGTAGTTGTAGAAAGCTATAAGATTTCCCCTCAGCTTCTTTTTCTCCAGACTAAATAACCCCAGTTCCATCAGCTGCTCCTCATAAGACCTGTTCTCTAGACCCTTCACCAGTTTTGTTGTTCTTCTTTGGACACACTCCAGCCCCTCAATGTCTTTCGTGTAGTGAGGTGCCCAAAACTGGACACAGTACGCGAGGTGCAGCCTCACCAGTACTGCGTATGGGGGGACAATCAGTCCCCTGCTCCTACTGGCCACACTGTTCCTGATACAAGCCAGGATGCCGTTGGCCTTCTTGGCCACCTTGGGCACACTGCTGGCTCATGTTCAGCCAGCTGTCAACCAGCACCCCCAGGTCCTTTTCCTCCAGGCAGCTTTCCAGCCACTCTGCCCCAAGCCTGTAGTGCTGCATGGGATTGTTGTGGCCAAAGTGCAGGACCTGGCACTGAGCCTTGTTGAACCTCTTACATTTGGCCTTGGCCCATTGATCCAGCCTGTCTGGATCCCTCTGTAGAGCCTTCCTACCCTTGAGCAGATCAACCCTCCCACACAGCTTGGTGTCATCTGCAAGCTGACTGAGGGTACACTCAATGTCCTTGTCCAGATCACTGATAAAGACATTAAAAAGAACTGGCCCCAGTACTAAGCCCTCGGGAACACCACTTGTGACTTACTGCCAACTGGAATTAACTCCATTCACCATAACTCTTTGGGCCCAGCCATCCAGCCAGTTTTTTCCCAGCAAAGAGTACAGCCAGTCAAGCCATGAGCAGTGATATAGTAATGTGTTTTTACTGTACTTTTATATTACTGTGCGTATTCCTTGGATGTTCAAGAGTTCAGTGTGGTTGGCCTAGTAAAATAAACTTAAGAATTAACTAGTAGCATTTTTGTGTAGAAATGGACATTGTTAAAAAGTGTCTTGAAACGTTAAACAATTGGTTCATTCAAATAGCTGAAGTGACTGAACATTTGAGCTTGACTTCAAAACATGACTATTCTCACAGCAAAATACAACACGCTGAGGAATTTTGCCTATGGCTATGGTATGAATGAACTGAATCATCCCCTGAAGAAGAGATATTTCTTCGATTTTCAGCTGAGCGTGTAAAATACAGGAACTGGTGTAGTATAGCAAACAAGCTGCCATTTGAGCAGCGAAATTTTAGTGTTTTGTTTTATGATTAGTATGTCTGGCCACAATGATATTATCAGCTTCTTTATTCCTAGTTACTGCTCTGGTTTTAGCCCTGCTAGTTTTGTCACAATTCAGTTAGGTTTGATAAGCACAGCAGAAAGCAGCCACAGAAGAAGCTGAAAGAGTTTCACTCAGGTGCACTGAAAGTCCACTCAGGTGCACTGAAAGTCCACTCAGGTGAGCTGAAATGAGCTCCCTGGGTTGGCAGATGATGGTGGCAGACAAAGGACATGTCACAGGTCCGCCATGTGAAAAGCCAAGTACGCTGAACTGCCCTTAAATTAAATCCTAGGTAAAAATAACAGCAGAGAACACAAAGGCTTTTTTTAAGCTTTCTGTTATAAAAATAGTGATGCTATTCCTCTTGGACAAAACCCCACTATGGATATCAAAACCTTTGTCCCATCAACACTCAGCTACGGTACTGCGGCACTAAGATTGTCAAGCTGCTGCAGAACATTTGACTCTTGGAGACTTACAGGACAGAAATGATGCACTAGCAAAAGCTGCTCTGATTAGCTGTTTCTGGATGGCGTGATAAGCACTGATTTTCATCTACAAAGGAATGGTTCTGAGCATTATACCCACCAGATCACCTCTTTTCCTGAATTACAGTTCTGCAGTTGGGACACCTGGAAGATAGATTAGTTTACCTGCTGGATACAGTTAAAGTTTCTGAAGCTATAAGGAAAGATGCAGGTTTATGAAAAAGAGAATAGGCAGTGTGCTTGTGGCACAGGGATTTCTGTGGTCTGGGCTTTCTTTTTCCACCACGCTGAGGAAATTCAGTTGAAGAACACAGTACCTAGATTACACCACTGGATGGGCAGAGGTTGTACAAAATATATTGGATTTTGCATTGGAATGAGTTTACAGGATGTCTATAGACTAGCACAATCACAGTGAGATAAAAAAGAAATGCCGCCAAAGCTTCACATGAGATATAGTATTTTTACTTATTGCCCCCAGACACTGCATATTATAAGACTGCTGTTTGTCTAGATACAAGGCCGTGACTAACTGATGATTAATTAGCTTAACTTATATTCTCATCAAATTCACTACTTTCATAAGTGATTTCTTAAATTACTTAGCTCGTGTAGACAAACTCAGTCAATTATTGACATAGTTCAAATAATTCTACATTACTAGCAGAAAGGCTCAAAGAAACATAAGCACACTGAAGTTTTACCAAATGTCCGTAATGAAGTTTTCTCTGGGGTCACCGGCAACAGATTTTATTGGCTCCACAGAGCTTTCAGAATCTGTTCCACATGGCATGTCTTTGGTCCTTGTTTTGATAAGAAAAGATTAAGGGACTTGCCCAGGCAAATACCAAGACATGGTTGGAACTACCTGTATTTATGGGAGTTCCCAATGCTTTTAACAGACAATACTAACACTTGTATCTTTCTCAGTTTAGGCAGGTCTTAATTTTGCCACTGTTTACATTAAATGTCTAGAAAGTTTTGGTCAGAATCTTGTCTACAGTTACAATCTAGAAATACTTGCTTTATGTGATTGTTACCATCTGGGTCAACAGGGGTATATGCTGTCAAACATCAATCACAAATGGATCAGACTATTGTAATGGTAAACAGAAGCATCTTAATATAACTCTTATTTAACTTTGAAATAGAGAGGTTTAATTAATTAATATTTTTTAGAAAGTTCTTGATAATAATTTGCTATAAAAATTAAAAATATTTGCAGCCCATAGAAATCTTTGCTTCAGTACAATGAAGATGTTTTTCTTGTTACATTTTCTCTAATTCTGTTTCAGTCTTGTCTGTGGATCTTAGTTTTCCATTGTCTAACAGCCTGTTTGAGGTTTCTGTATTTCATTTATACACAAGCTAATGTTATAATTCCAGAACCTCCACTACTTAAAATAGAACTTTTGAAAAGAAAAGTAAAAATAAAGACTTGGATGTACAATCAGAAAGAAGCTGGGGGAATATCCCAAAAGTTTGTTGTCCAGAATTCTCTGCTTTTGGCAAGGCAATATCACAGGCAGCTAAGAACAACTTTGTTTAGAAGTCCCTCCATCAGATACAGAAACAGCGTGCTTCAACTGCAGCAACTTTGACAGCCATCATAAACCACTAAGCTTTTAATAAATATGAAGCTAGGCTTTCAGGATTACTCTAGAACATGTGTGTCTTACTGTCATACGAGAAAGTACATGTGATGAATGGTAAAAGTTTGGAGGAACTGAAAGGATGAGTGCTGAAGCGCTATTTCATGCCACAGGCTTTCAAGAGCTGCCCAGATCATAGTGCCAGTGTCAGTCTAGGACTGATGCATTAGAGTCTCCTGATGAGAAGTACAGTTTAGAGATGAATACATACCCTTAAAAATCAGTCTCTTATTGACAACTTAAAATGCCTGTCCTATTAAACCTTAGTAAGCACTAAAATACCTCAATCTATAGATATCCAGAGTGGGTTTTGGAACATGTGAACTGCTCTGATTGTACACTGTGCAACTTCTCCTGGCACTTCAGAAAGACACGTTAGCTAAAATTACCAAAAAAAAAAAACAAACAAAAAACCAAACAAACCTGAACAAACCATCTGAAATCTTTTGACACTGTGACTCCACTAATAAACCACAAACTCCTTTTTGGGAAAAGTGGACCATGGTGCGGTAGCAGCTACTTCACTCCTTCCACCCTTTGTCACCTGCCAGCCTCAGGGTTGCCACCAATGCCAGCTCCACTGTGGGCTTGGCAGAGCAGCATTGAGCCCAAATTAATAAAGCCCAGCTGGATACAAGTTGACACCATCAAGAGCCTCTGTGTTTCCCAGGGAACTGGCTTACCATGGAGCCAGATAAGATTCATACGGTCTTATTAACTCCAGCTCTGTGTAATGCAAAAGCAGCTGTACTGATTATGGAGTTGAGATGCTCCTGGAAGCAATGTAGCTCTGAGCTTCAGCTAATATCTGTGGCATGAATAATCTGCAACACATGGATAATCAAGTGCTGACTGTATCCTGCTTCTGAATGGGTGCACAACCAACAAACCTAGTGAGGCAGGGCCGAGATAGAAGAATTTAAGAACTCTGAGTCTAGAAGAAATTCAAACCCTTCTTTATTTCTAGGCTGTCAGCAACTTGTTTTGCACAGAAAAATAAGACTGAATCTTATTATTTAAAGGAAGGAATGTTATTACTTATAGTCAGATTCACCTTCATGCACAGGAGCAAGCACAAAAATCTATGAATCACTTCAGGTCTGTTTTGACGACTTGTCAGTGCTTCTTAAGTCTTAGGCTGAGCCTCTCTTGAGGTATGAACATGCCCCTGAGGACTCCACCCTGCTTAGTGCTAAACAGCTTCTGGAGGTGATGAGTGCTCTTACTTTACGGTGCTAATCATTATTTGGAATTGTTTGTACTCTACAGGACTAACTCTCTAACTTCTGGTTTTAATATTTCCATTGGAAATGAATAAGTGTAGTTGGCTTATGTAATGCTTAACAGGAGTTAGCATTACTAAATCCTTACTGAGCACCCCGAATATCTTAGCCATGAGAAAGAACTGTAGAATTACTTGCATCATGAATACAGGTGTATATATATCCCTTTTGTGTTAGGTAAATGCGCCTAAAAGTAATTTAACCAGACACTGGATTTTAATTATCCCTGAGGGCCACATAACAGAATAGGCTGGAATTTATTCATGTTAAAATCACAACAGTTCTAATCCAATCACTGTCTTACTTCACACATACAACTGCATTACATTGGGTGGGATTCACCTCCACGTTGTAGACACATAGGTTTAATTCTCAAAATGTCAGTGTCACTACAGGACGTAGGTGTCTCAGCCCCCACAACAGTCAGAGGGGAATCCAGCCTGTACAGTTAGGGGAACCTGGAAACTTTTTGGCTGTCCAGGTGCAGCTCTCCAAGCCCCACTGGCTGTACCAACTCAAATGCTGTTGCCTATAGCAGGAGAGCAGATATTCATACACTAACATCTACATCGAAGTCTCTGAATTCCACCCACTAGATCAGGTAATTAGTGTCATTTCTGAGCTATTGCCTAACCCCTTTTACTGAAAATACATTGAAAAGCACAAATTTGAAAGAGTTTTAGTATAGAATCAACCTACTGTAGAATTTTTTCTTCAAATACATGTAATAATAAATCTCTTTCTTTTATTTTTGTCGAAATTGTCCAAAAGCAAAGGATTCCTTTGGAACATAAAGGCTGTGAGCCAGTGGGACAGTTTAGTATATTCACACACAGTGGAATAGTTACTACTCCAGTCTGCTTATCAGACTAATTCATACATGGACTAAAATCTCCCCGGAGATTCCTTCGAGTTGTACTTAAAGGTACAACTATCTTACAGCTACAAAAGGTATAGAGGAAGAGGAAGAAGATGAAAGAGTCACACTGGGGAGAGTGTGATTTCATGATTTCGGAGCTTGTGTATGTGGGTTCAATGATCACCACAGCAAAACAAGGCTAGAGAGTATATCTATGTCTTTATATCTACCTACAGAGGCACACACACACATATGCATTATTTTCCTTTCTTATATACACATTTAAAACTCAGTACCCTTATTTTCTCATAAGGGTAGAGAAAGCATATTACTGTCTTAAAATCTGCAGTTGGGGTTTAAAAATAGACTTGTGTTCAGAAACATGAACTGTAATCCTTAATTTTAACAATATAAGCCAACGTAATACCGTTGCCTTTGGAAGAGTAACACTGACACAAGGCTTTGCTTGCGACACTAAAAATATTCACTTACTGCTTTGCCTTATGCTTTAGGGAAGCTGTGCCTGAGTACCCAGTGTTTGTGTGAGGGAAAGCCTAACACAATTTTTTCCCTCTAATGCTTTTTTAAATTTTTTATTCCTGAAGCCTAATATACCATCATAGTTGACAGTGCCGTGTTATTCTTCCTCTGCTCAGCTGTGCTAAGCAAGCTAAAGAAGCTGCCGAGGTCCCAAACTTTGCTGGTGAGGAGCTTGGGGGTGAACTGTATTGCGTTTTCAGATCATATTTAGTCTCATCTTCTATCTGCCATTTTTACGTCTCCCACAGCTTTCTACAAAGATAAAGAGGCAACTGGGAAGAGAATAAAAAGGAAGAGGTTTGGGCAAGTGTTTAAAGTCAGGGAAACTTTGATAAGGAAAAATGTGACAAGAGGAAAGGGAGAGGGAGGCAATGAAACAAATGGCACAGATGTGAGAAAGGCATGTCCGTGCATGAGTCTGTGCTGATTAAGCTAATCAAGTTCAGTTAAACCTCTGCATGGACACCTCTGGGAACTGTGACACATATGCTAACAAATGAACAATCTGTAATAATACTTGGGTCATTGTAGCATGAACCAATGTGCTTTTCAGCAAGCATGCAACAAATCACACCAGTGCCCTTTCAGAGAAATTTAGGAGCTTAACTTCAGAAGAGCAATTAAAATAATCCATACCCATCGTGCTGCACAGCTTAAGATACCTACAGTTCCTTGGAGACCTAATGCTAGGCTTCTGGGTCTGCTCAGTTGTCACCCTGTCTTTGTTGCACTAATTGCCTGAGATCCTGCCTTTTAGCTAAATCTGTTTGGGAGATGTGTAACAGGCATAAGTCCCAGAGGAGCCCAATTTGTGAGGCTATGGGAAAATGGGCTATGGGAAATTCATGGGATGTTGGGGATCCACCAGGAAACTGGCAGTCTGAGATTCAAGCCCTTCTCCTCCTGATGACGTCTGGAGCTTCAGCTCTAGTCCCAGGAGAGTTCCTAAGTCACCAGGCAATGATGGCAAATGTTCAGTCTACCTTTGCTGGGAAAGCTGCTCCAGGCAAAATTCATATGCTGGGGAGTAGGGAGCTTGGTTCTGCAGGTTAGATCGCTTGATGTGGGAATGGAGAGCTGGCATTCTTGTGACCTTTCTGCTCTTTATCAAATGACAATTTTGGGATAATGTATAAACAGTCTAGAGGCAAGCACTGAGACTGAGGACATGACTTCAGGCTCCAAATATCTGCTTCCCAGAGAAGTCTGACTGTAGCCCTAACCTAGATTTCTGCATTTGTGCAAGAGACAGGTATCGAGGCTATTCAGCCCTTTGACATCCCCTACAAGCTGTTTCCATTTCCCCTTGCTCAGATCCCAGTCTAGCAGAAAAAAAAAATCTACCTCACAGATAGTAGGCATCTGATAATACTTACCCACTTCTATACTCAGAGCATCATAGCCTTAACTCTTCTGTTGCCTTTTGCCTTAGAGAACAAACCTCTTTCCTGAACAAAACTTCACTAAAACATACAGGAGAAGCCATGTGTAGTCTGCAACTGTTTGGGAAATGTCAGGCTCCCATCTGAATGGCTTAATGCACTTTCTGATTACTTGTTAAATATGACTCACAACACTCTGTAAATCTTGGTATTGTTACATGACTTACTTCGTCACTCAACAACCCGGGAAGGAGCCAGGAAAGCAGCACTTCAGCTCTGCTCCTGAGTTTCAGCTATTTGATCAGGCTTCCTTCCTTAGGATTGATGCTTGCAAAGTTTCACAGAGGCTGTTGTTTTTTTCTAAATGCAGTTGTAGGGCTAGTTTCACCTATCATACCTAAATATATTTAAATAAAATTGTGCTTAAAACCCCAGTAAATAAAAAAATTACTCTTTCAGTTTCTTTATATGATCTAGAAGAATTATGCTACCTTGGTAAGTCAGCTTCAAAACTGTTTGCTATTTAGCTAAAGGCATAAAAATTCCTTTGGGAGATCTGAACTAAATGAAGCTATAGATTTCAGAGCTGGAGGTTTAATAATTCCCTCCGCTGTGTGCTCAAAGGCACAGAGCCCTCTTGGGCAGAGGCTACAGTTTGCCAAATTCGTTGAATGAATACTAAAAAGACCCTGATCCACTCAAACACAGAAACAACTTGTCATTACTTGCACTGTCAATACCTGAAAACATGTGACCTTTGCTGCTGGCAGAGTAACATCTTATAGCCCAGAGGTACATTAAATGAGCTTAACGCAGAATCAGTTTGACACTAACATTAATCTAGGGCATGTGTACTTAGGAGAATCACAAATCTTCTTTTATAGCTTGAAGCAGGTGAAACATCTCCCTTTATAGAAACAGCATTTGAGTTCACACAGCTAAAGAAAATACCCATTATTTTAAATAAACATCTTTAAGACATACACAAAATATTTTAATTAAGTAGCTTCATTCTATCCTGCTTACTTTTTCTCTGCAGTTTCAGCAGCATATATTATTCTACTCCTCACTAAACTCTTGCTTAGTTAGCTAGCACGAACAAAGTTCCACATCCCTTAAATGGCTGCATTTCAATAATGAGTGACATGATCCCTCTTATTTTCTTCATATAGTGAAGTAGCAGTACTACTTGGAAATCTATTTCTTTCTTATTATACCTTATAGAAAAGACATAAGTCTGAAAAAAAAAGTCAATGAAATGTAAGAGCTAGGAATCTCTTACATTGTTATTTAGATAGAAGACCCACACAGTTCAAGTCTGTATGTTAAAACTCTGATCTGTGGAAGTATTTTATTGCTATTCAATATACTCATCAAGAATGAGAGAATGAGAAAAGTCGGCTTGCAAAGTGACATCTTCCTATTCAGCAATCTTTGCTTAGTGAATAACAAACTTCAGAACTACTTCGCCAAAAAAGATATTTTTAGTCTTTTTTCCCCCTTCTTTTTCTCTTTCTGGCCAGTAAGGTTAAAAATTTAAACAGGATTTTTGTACCTTGTGTATTAACTCAGTAATTGATTACATTCCTGTGAGATACAGTGGAGCAAGTCTTCCGGAGGTGAATGGCTTCCTAGAGGTGTGGTAATGGTGATAATCTAATGAGTAACTGTATACAGGGCATCTAAAGTTTGTAGCGAGCGAATCCTTGCTAAAGGAAAACGTCTAATGTAGCCTGTGTATACCTTTAGTAGTAGTGATTCATAAGACAAAAGTTATGTTTGTAAAATTGCTTGCTGGACAGCGCAAACTTTAATACATTCACTGTAACCACAATAATAACAGAAGACATGGGAACCTCATGATATTGGTCTTATGATAAAGATGCACTTTAATAAAAATCGTCACAAATTTTTCACGAGTCTGAAAGACTGAACAGCTCTACCTTTGAAATGTTCCTGGAATGAGACAGATCCCCCTCAGCTCTCATCACCTTTTTTTTTTTACCAGCAAACACCTATAAGAATCTCTGCGCTGTTTATTCCAGTTAATAGCCTTTCAGTTAATAGTCAGATCTTTGTTGCTGTTGTATTTCAGCATCATGCTTCGCCTTCACCACTCTCTATTTTTACCCCAGCCTGGGCCGTGTGTGTGATACAATATTCAGACAGCGAGAAATGTCTCTCAGCAGAGAGACAGCAGAAAATGTTGGTGCCCCCAAAAATTAGACCATGAATTCAGAAGGTGGTACAACAGCACTTGGTAACGACTAGAATGGAAATAATGGGAAAAAGGTAATAATCACCACCATTACCCAAAATATTCTCAAAATTCTTTTCCTAAGTTTAAAAATTCATCATAATCCAGCTAAGTACCTTGAGGTGTATAGGCCATGTACTGTGTTCTGAACATCACAGAATATAATCCTTCTAGAATATTAAGTGTAACCTAAACATGAGACCTTGCAAACACAGTTCACCATTTTCGTGGCATCATGGCCACTAGTTGGGATATTTACAGATTTATCTAATCATAGAATCATAGAATCACTAAGGTTGGAAAGGACCTCTGAGATCATGAAGTCCAACCATCAGCCTAACACCACCATGCCTACTAGACCATGTCCTGGAGCGCCACATCTATGCGTTTTTTGAACGTCTCCAGGGATGACGATTCAACCACCTCTCTGGGGAGCCTGTTTCAATGCCTCACTAATCACAACCTAAATTTGAAGTCCAAATTTCCACAGAAAAAATGTATTCTTTTTTTGTCTTATAGTATTCTGGATGACATCCGTAGCTATCCATAGTTTTAAATATTCAGGAATACACAGTGTACATGATGGTTTAATTTGGTACTATTTAAACTATGAAAGTTGTAGGGAAGGCCTCCCACCTGAAAGAAAAAGTTAATGTGTGTATAAGAATCTAAAAACCCTGGTGAAGAATGTTTTCATTTCAGTTACAATTACTGTGTCATCATATCTTTATTTGCTTTCAATTAATTGCATGGTTAAACACCGTCACTCAGTCATGTCTCCGGCTATTTATAAATATAGAATTAATGGCTATAAAGACCTGCTTTGTTAATCAGTGGTTATATTTTATTGCCTTAGTCATTGTAATTTACATCTCACAGGATCTCAGAATCCCACAGAAGCTCTGGACCTGATCACTGAGGGGTCTGAGAAAGCCTTCAGTGGGAACCAGCATGGCCTGCAGCTTCCAGGATCAGTTCCTAGAGATAAACATGCTCACTGTGTGATACACAGCTGCTGAACCATGAAGCCTGGGATTTCTCTGTGGCATTTATGAGCATCCCATTACTGCATCATCCAAGCACTCCGTAATCTTAAGTGTATCTGTTTCTGCAGCTCTTCTGTGAGATGGTGAAGCAATGTTTTCCCTGTGGCATTGACTGCAGCACTGCTGTACGGGAAAGTCTTGACTGGAGCAAGGAGGTGAGACTAAATTCCTCTAAATACCAGGCTAATCAACTAACTAGTGCTCAGCATTTTTCACTGCAGTGTAGCACCAAAGGAACTGAGAAGGGTGTGATGACTTACATGAGAATCTCTCATGTACACCTCATCTCTCATCTGTACATATAGATACTAAGAACTGCAAAACTGGCTAGAAACACATGCATTTTTCTTCCAGATGAGGAGTAAAGTGTAAAAGATGGTTCAATTTTTCCCCAGAAGTCATATCCTCACTCTCAACATTTCTTTAGGTGAGAGCCTGCACTTCGTTAGTACATAATCTGGTTGCTCGTCAAGACCAAAACCTACTAGACCTTCATGTGACACAGAAAATTGGCCATTTTCTTTTTCCTTCTGGAAAGAGATTGAGGAGGTGGTAGGGGAAATGTTTGCAACTTGAGGCAACAATGAGCAAAGAAATGTTGCCTTAGATCTCTAAATCTGCAAGGCATCAACAAATGCTAGAGTTTTCCCATCAGTGTTTCTTGGCCCCAAGTCAGTAAGCTGCTTCATTGCTATGTCAATAGCACATATACATACATAAACACATGTCCAAGTGCTTTTCTCACTGCAAGTTGATTTAAGCAGTTGCAGATATGTTGGGGTTTTTTCTAGATGACCAAAAAAGTCTTCTGTGAAGAAACGTTGATCTTATCTGTATACTTCACTCAAAAAGCATTTACAGTTTTAGTATTACTGTACCTCACCACTGATGTCACATTAGGCAGTTCTATTTTTTTGTATGGGTTTGCTTTAGCTGTTTTCTTTTGTCATTCTGGTCTTAATACATAAAGCCAGAAAAGAGGGGTTTTTTTCTAATATTCTTTTTTTTTGTCCCATTCCCTGACTATATCATTACAATCTTAATGATGTTATGGATCTACTTCTTAATAAAGACATTTTGCATTTTTTTGCAAGAAAAACAGTGAGATACTTCTGGATCAACTAACTGGCAGTAGAAGTGTGTGGCTGAAAATCTCCATTCTTCTTAAACATCTGAATGGAAATATTTGGAAGATGTAGAGGAAATACTGACACATAAAATTCTCTTACAAAATCTACTTTAAAAACATTCTTTATGTGAATATTATAAGTATTTTTATCAGACTATGTGTGGCTTACTTTTATATCCTTGCATAGCTCCAGTTCTCCGCTAAGGCAAAAGGTAATATGACCGATACTGGATAGGAAGGAAGTGACTTGGTTCTTACAGGAACAAAACACCACCTAAATGTGGGAAAAGGTTCATAAATACTTCCAGAGACTGACATTATGAAAGCTGGATCTTGAAATCTTAAAGAGTCCACTTATAACGAAAGTTCCAGCCTTCAGTTTGTCGCAGGCTGGGAAGGAAGATTTTTGCACCTGTTTTTCTCTTGCCCATGTCTCTTTTCCTGAGCATACTCTCAGCATTGTGCCCACCAAACTGCTGACCGCCTGTTCCTCATTAAGGCATGCAGTGCAGAGAAATATGCCGGCAAGAAAACCAATGAAGCAACTTAATCAGCAGCTGAGAACCCCTTCCACTAAGTAGCAGGAGGAAGCGAAGGAGAAAAACCTCATACTTCCTCTTTGGAGCTCTACTGGTGTGAACTAATTTAATAGGGATGAGCAGCCACAAAGTCAAACAAGTGCCTGTTGCTTTGTATAACTGACATGTGGTACGTTATGAATATACTAAAAGTGAATCCCAGAATCTTCACTTTCACAGCTTCTAAAGAGAAAACTCCAAGATCACAGACTTTCTGCTGTATTGACAGGTTGTAAAAAATTCCCTCTGGATCTTAATCAAGGGTGTCTATAGCAAAAACATACAAAAGGTTTCTGTGTGAGAGGGTGATGGAAAAGAAAAGAAAAAAAATTTTGGAAAGGTCACTTGTTTACCAGGTCAGATCAGAAATGTGCTGCAGGCTGGAAACCCATGATTAACAAAATCACAAAATAAAGCGGAAATGAAGGGACAAAGTTGTGTCTCATTGGAATATCTCATTTTATCAGCTATATCTATTGTAGTTAAAAGCCATTTACCCTGATGCATTTAGGAGGGAAAACCTTTATCTTTCAGCTAATAATCCCCTTCTGTGTAATCCTCTTTTCCAAACCGATAAACTTGACAGCATGAGAGGAAAAAAAGAGTTGAGAATGAATCAGTTTTGTTTCCAAAAGTGGAATATACTAATGAGATAGAACTAAGGTCACTGATGGTAGACATCACTTGGGAGGGATGTAGAAGCAAATAGCTCAGCACATGCTTCTTAGCTGATAATCTTTCTGTAGGTGCGTGTCTGAATGTGTATGTGTATGCAACACAGAGATGTACCTCTGTGTTAAGAGGATTTTTCCCACAGGACTTGCCTATTTTTGATAGGTATTTCCTTGTGACCTTTTAGCAGGAGAGAAAGAAAAAGCCTCTACACAAGGAGATGGAAACATTTGACAAGATCCCAGTTGGAGAAAGACTGCCTAATTACAGATTCAGCATGGCATAGCTGCATGCTGTGTAGACAAGAAATACCACAGCACAGAAAGAGGAACCGTACAAAAAGATCATGGTTCTGCTGCACGCCTTCTAGAAGGATGCGCAGCAATACGTTCTACTGATAGACCAGTGACTGTGCCCTCTGTAAAATGGAGCGTGACGTAGTGAACTGTAAAAAATGTTACTTACACTTCTGTGACCCTGTTCCTCAGCTTCCCAGCCTTTCCTAACGATTTAGTGCCTGTTGGGATTTTTCTGAGATATTTTGGAGACCCATCTGATCATCTACCCAGGCTTCTTCCTTGAAGACACTACTGATCAGCCCAGTACTCTTGACCTATTAACCCCTCTCTCCTAAGCCCTGTAACCTGTAGTAAAATGCCTCTCTGGTTCTTGTTCCAAGATCATGTTCATTTCAGATGAAATGAAATGAAATGGGTTTTTCAGCTTTTACACTTCCCAGAAATAAGCTGGGATCCAAAAGCCTGTTTGGAACTGGGACTGCGATATGAGTGTGTGTGTTCATGAAATTACATTTCTAAAAAACTTAAACCCAAGGGTTAAGTTGTATTCAACTTAATTAACTGAAGTTGGCTTTTGGAATGCCAGCAGATAATGTGTCAGGAAAGGCTTTGCATTGAGAGTGTCATTAATTGATTATATACATAAGAGACATGATTTTTAAGCTTCAGGTCAAAGCCGCCTTTTCGTTTCCTTGGAACTTTCCAACTATTTTATCCGTGGTGCAAGTGATAAGACTTTACTTCATAATAAATATTCTGAAGGCATTCCTAATACTGACAAATACTAATTATATTTATGGATACTACACATTTATAGGTTTTTTGTATGAGCTACCGTGACCCTAAATTTATAGAAAGAAAGTACTTTTATAAATTTTTCTTGAGAAATGTCTTTACAACAGCACATGATGTAGTCAATGATGAGTCAACCTACAGAGTTTCAGGTTAGATAAATAATGCCCAAGATTTTGTTAAAAAAAATAAATAAAAACCACCTTTGGATCTGCAAAAATTGCCTGGAAATCTTCCAATTTAAAGTCCTTCTTAAAATAATTTTTGCTTCCTGCCTTTGGCAGACTGGTAGACATCACCAAAATGATCACTTCTCATTTCATTGAATAAAACTGGAAGACACTGCAAATAATAATCCAATTCATTCTCTTCAACAAAAGCAAGATCACTCATTTCAATCACACTATTTCCTAACTTCCACTTCTGTGGAAATCGAAAGCATGCATTCTCTTGGCCTTACTCTAGTTAAACTCTTTAAGAGCAACGTAGGAAAAATAGAGATAAACCTATAGATAGACCTAGAAAAAAATTAGATGAGGTTGGAAGCGAACATTAAGCTGGAACTGGAGAGAATGACTAGATCAATGGTATAGGACAGCCTGGATATCCTGATATACTGTACGCAAATTAACAATACCACAGAATCACAGAATCACAAGGGTTGGAAGGGACCTCGAAAGATCATCTAGTCCAACCCCCCCCGCCAAGGCAGGGCCACCTAGAGCACATCACTCAGGAACACGTCCAGTCGGGGTTTGAATGTCTCCAGAGAAGGAGACTTCACAACCTCTCTGGGCAGCCTGTTCCAGTGCTCTGTCACCCTCACGGTGAAAAAGTTTTTCCTTACATTAACTCGGAACCTCCTATGCTCCAATTTGCACCCGTTGCCCCTTGTCCTATCGCTTAGTGAGGCCGAGAAGAGCCTGGCTCCATCTTCCCGACACTCACCCTTAACATATTTATAAACATTGATGAGGTCACCCCTCAGCCTCCTCTTCTCCAAGCTAAAGAGACTCAGCTCCCTCAGCCTTTCCTCAGAAGGGAGATGTTCCACTCCCTTGATCATCTTAGTGGCTCTGCGCTGGACTCTCTCTAGCAGCTCCCTGTCCTTCCTAAGCTGAGGGGCCCAGAACTGGACGCAATACTCCAGATGCGGCCTCACCAATGCAGAATAGAGGGGGAGGAGGACCTCCCTCGACCTACTGACCACAGCTCTTATGTGCTTTATATGGGAACAATATACAGCCACACATCTGGACCGAAAATAAAACAGATTGAATAATGTTATATTCATTCTAATTGTTACAAAAGGTTATCTGAAGATCTCATAAATTAAATATTCTGTAATTAAGATAAACATGTCATATAGTAACTGGTTCTAAACAAAATTCCACACGGACTCGCACGTGAAATAAACTTGATGTGTACCAGCTGTCTTTCGTTGCTAGTAATGTCTTAATTCTAAATCCAAATTTACCTCTACCACATATATAGCTGCTATTAAATCACATGGATTTGCAAATTGTTTAACCAGAAATATTTTATGTAAATGAGGTGACAGAATATTATATAGGTAAGGGAAAAAATGAGTCTCAGAGCCTTTCAAGCTTCCTGCTCTGTGCTCTGTCATGTGGCTTTATATTTTTATTTGTTAAGTTGACACATATGATTTGATACTCAGCCTAGTGCCATAATTCCCACATCACAAGGTCACCACACAACTTGCTGTGACCTCCTAATTCCATCTAAAAGTCAGCCAGGCCTTGAAAGCACTTAACTAGTTAGATCTTTTGGAATTGCTTTGGCAGAGTTGCGTAAGACAGCTTGCATAGTGCTTTTCTTTACCATGACCAGCTGCATACAGTGAGATTAGCTTCAAGTTTTCACAATCATCATGTTCACGTAAACAAGGGAAAATTCCAAGCCATTACTTTTTGCTTAATGTATATCTTTCCTTGCAGGAAAAGTGCACTTTTATCTTGACATAACTCAAGCCTATATAATATTCCTTCTCCTAGGCATACATTTTGTTCACAGGATATTATTCAACAACCACAAAACATACAGTTTCTGGATGTCTTTAAAAATAGAAAGTTAATGGTAGCAAACTTTGGATTGAGAAGCTATCTGTGTAATCATTTACTGGCTCACTAAAATATTAAGGGTCCTTGGGTTAGTCTTGAGCCTTTAAAGTCTGGCAGGATAGAACCTCCAGAAGATTTACTACAGCTTAATTATTGACCTGACATAATACTTAGGCTATGTAGCACATGCTGATGACTTGTTTGGTTTAATTAATTACTGAATAAGCATTTTATATTTTTTTACCTTTGAAGATTTCCTGCAGTTAATGTGTCTTGGTTAATTTTCATAGCATTGGACAGAAGTCTGTATGTCTTGCTCAGTGAATTTATTATAGGCAAAACCTGCAAAAAGGGGAAAGCACATTAATACTTATAGCTGCTAGGAATCACACATTTTAGTTGTAACACAGGCTCTGTTCATACTGGATTTAGAATTTCTTTGCAAAACTAGACTTATTCCTTCCTATTTACTTTACTGAATCACCCTGCAGATCCAAGTTTATCCATGCCTAATTACCTTGCTTACAAAACAGCAAGCTGCCATAGATAAAATAATTGAAACATTAGAGAGCATACATTAATTTTTAAAGATCCTGACTTCTTTGTGTTTTGTTCATTATTAAAGTACCAATCCATGTGTCCAGGTGTACTTGCTTTTTCAGTGCCATAATACAGACAAGAAAAGTTGTGACAGATGTTCTACATGAGAAAAAAAAAAAAGAATTTATACTATTGTAAAATAACTGTACAGAAATTATAAGCTATATTTTATTTAGCTGTCAAAATCAAATGAAAGTGCTTTTCTTTTGTATCCCCTGTGGGAAAGCTTTATCAAATTTAACAGAAATTTGTATCTTCAAGTTAAGCGTAGTCTTACTCTTTGGCTAACGAAATGTCTGTATCTCCAGCCTCAGATTCTAATGGATGGTTCAAATAGCTAGATGTCCATCACTAAGTTCTGTAACTTATCAGGGTATTTTCTGAGAATATTTGTAATATTTTAATAACATTTTCAGGTTTGGAGATATTTGTCTTTCATAATTGTTGTTTCATTTATTTGTTCTTTCCTGAATTGAGGTAATATTAAAATCAAGTATAAGTTAGCACAAACTAGTCCATCTTGTCTTTAAGCAACTGAAATGTAACTACCAGTATGTACTATATTAATCTAAATTCCTCACTCATCATCTTCCTTTGACAAGAACCAACTGTTTCATATCTACTTTCTCCTCTTCTGACCTGAGCTACTACTAAGACTCAAGATCTCCCAGGTGACTCCAGTCAGGAAAAAGTTTCACTGAAAGAAAAAGGAAATATTTTGTTGGCATCATCTGTAGTTTCACATTCCCTTAGCCTCAGCTAGTCACAAGCTTCCAACAGAAGAGACATCACCTTCCCCTCCTGCCTCTCCAGCGTGTGCCAGCAGGTATGCTCCTGGGGTTGAGGGGAGCCAGGTGAAGGAACTAATCTGACCAAGTATTAGTCTTGCCACCCAAAGCATACCAGCAAGCAGGTTAGTTTTCAGATGGGTCAGCTCTGTCATCTGACTCCCTGTCTTGTCAGACTGTTGACAGCCAGTGCTATCACAAGAAAAGAGCAGAACTGGGGTCTGCCACCCCAGCAGTCAGCACGTACATCATGAACACCCACCTTGGACATGGCTGCACTAAAACCACCAGATTTTTTTCTGCCTAAGCCAGCACATCAGTTGAAAACTGCTCTCTTGAGGCTTTAGTTTCCTCTGTTGTTAAGTCTCTTTCTCTGTCAGTCTGTCTGCTCCCTTTCTTCGTGATCTCTCTCCATCTGGTGCACCGCCCTTCTGCAAGGGCCAGCCGAAGCCTGCCTGCCTAATGCTTACGCACTCTTGAACAGCTCTGGGGTTTGGAACAAGCACGCTTTACTGTTTCTAACAGCTGTTTTATAAGGGCAGTGGCAAGGAAGTCTATCTGTTTGGAGGATAATGACCGCTGTTAGATTCTTCATTTGAAAACTTCTGAAAGGTCAAACCCAACCTTATTAGGAAAACTCTGGTGACTTGCACAGACATCAGCAACGAGAACAATGAACGCATATGGGCAGCATTATTTCATGCACAGCTGGGTACCTGGGACCGAAAATAAAAAAGAAATCCCAGGAAAAATTAGGGCATTTATAGCTTCCAGGGAACAGAGTGGGAGGGGGAGAAAAAAAAAGAAAGAAAGAATGAACAAACCCAAAATGGAGACAGTGTAAATCAAGGAACCCAATATACACACAGCCTCCTATTCTGCTACAAATTTAAATGTGACCTTTGCTTTTATAAGGTGGAACAGGTCAATACAGTGGCATATACAGTACTCGACAGTGGACTCGTCATCTCAGTTAATTAGAAAGGATTGTGAATTTTAAATCACTGGCTTTTAGGTGGCCAAGACTATAAAAGTCTGGATAAGTTTAAATAAAAAGTTGCCAGTATTTGGAAACTTAACAAATTACCTCATAATTGTTATTATGCTATAAATACTTGCAATATTACAGTTCTCTAAATCTTACCTTTTTCTTATGCAAGGAAGAAATGTCATTATTTTTCCACTGTTCCTCAGTTCAGTCTTTCTTTTTTCTGTAATAAATAAACCAGTAGAAAGTTATAACAATTTCTAAGCACTAAATTTCATAGTATTTTTAAAGAAAAAAAAATCACTTGCATTTATCTATACATTACCTCTAGGAATATATCCGAGCATAATAAAAAAAAGCAAACAACATTGCATAGAGTAATGGTCTTTTGAGCTGTCCCATAAGCCTTACCAGCACCACTTCCTCTAATTTCAGCAGGGAAGGTTTACAGCAAAGTACATTGCTACCGCAGTTTTCTTCATTTAGCAGCAATTGTCTTCCTTTAATGCTTTTCTAGAGAAGGTTATACCGGCAGTGTACAATATCTACAGAGGGCAGCAGCTCTCTAAAGCTACTTCTGCAGGTGCAAAGCAGAAATCCATCAAGACTTAGAATCCAACCAGTAAGTTCAGTTAAGCCTGCTTCCTAATAAATCAAAAAAACCCAAACCAATGTGCTGTTAGGATTTCAAGTTGATAGTGGCTGTGAAAACCAATAGGGCTTCTGGGATTTCACCTTGAAAATTTAAGCCCAGAATCTAGACTGAACACTCTTAATGTACAATAAAAATACATAGGTATGAAATAATTGGAGACATGAAAAATAATGTTGGTATTATTGTATTACCTAATGGGCATTTTTGGCTCTCTTTGAGAGATTGGTTTCTCCAGCTTTTAATTATTTAATTTTTGTTGATCAGATTCCAATTTTTTAGCAATGCTAAAATAATGAGACCAAAGGGCTTCTTTGTGATTCTCAGTAGCTAGCATTGAACGCTTTTGCTCACTGTTGATGTCATATAAAGTTGCGGGTAACTAATGAAAACTTGCCTTTTGCTCTGGTTGCCCTCAGCAGTCTTGGGCATGTATATTGCTTGGGGCAAGAGGCTAGGAATTGAAAAAAGCACTCTTCCAGTTAATCACGTTCAATGCAACTTATCTGTCCCAATGGCCACATAAGCCCTCCTTTGATTACATCATAGGAACCAGGAACGTCCTGCTGACCTTCTGAGTGCAATAACTCCTAGGTGACCAACGTTAGGGGTGGCTGAGTGCACCAGGTCCCTTCCCACAGGAGTTGGGTGAATGCATAGTAGTGTTACAGCAATTCATTCCCCCTCAACAAAATCTGTGGTATAATGAAAATCCATGAAGCCACAACAGACACGGTTTTTTCCACTTACTGTATTAACTAGACCAAGTTTCAAGCACATGATGCAATGAAAGGTTAGCTATCAGATACAGTACAAGAGGATGTGAAGAAGGGATAGCCATGCAAACACTAGAAGAAGATTAATTACATTATTCCCGCAATTTTGAAACATAAATGGCCTTACTATGTTTTGTTACAGTTGTTTGTAGTTGTGTGGAGGGGTGGGCTGTGATGCATGGACCAGCTTTTTCAGCCTCAGTTACATGGGTTCAAATCCTGCTGAAAGGGTGATTGCATATAAGTACCAAAGGATGGATTTTGGCCCTTAACTTGCTATAAAAAAGAGTATTTTTTTTCCTATTATTGTTGTTGTTATGGGAAACAAATTGGGCAAAGAACTTTTGGAAGGAAAGTGTTTTCTAATGGCCAAGAATGTAGTAGTAAAGAAAATAAAGAAAAATTATCAAGATGAAAATAATCTCATGAAGAAAACAATGGTTAGAACAGCAAATCAGGCAGAGGGAAGGTGCTTAAAAATCAGTCCTCAAATCTTCCCTGTTCACGGTCAATAAGCCGGCTTCATGCCTGCAACAAAAGCTCTTTTTTTCCCTGTTTAAAATATCTCCTTCTTTCATTGTGAGAGATCCATGACTTTTTTTAACTCTTCCTTCTTCCTCACCACTGCACTTAAGAGTCTAGTTTGCAGTACATCATAAGGTAAAATCACGAATCACCTAATGGCACCAACTAGAGTGAAACATTGGCTTTAGGAACCTCTTTATCTGTACATACAAAAGGCTAAAAATATCGGGTGATGAAGCTGAGTGACAATGAAATAAGCCACTGGAGGAATGAAACCAATAGCACTGGAATCACCAGGAATCGTTCCGTTTACTTTAGTTGGCATTGAACTAGTCCATTACAGAGCAGAAAAAGACACGAGGAGATGGCAGCTACCATTGTCAAAGTTTCCCAATCCCTGTTTTCCACATTCATGAGCGTATGAAAATACAATACTTTCCAGTAGGTGCACAAATGAGTGCATTATGGCATTAGAGAGTATGTTATACCATAACTTTATTCTATGGAAAAAGGGCCCATTATTTTCTTTAAACGCTGCTGTGTTTAAAGGAATTTCAGGAGCATTTTTGTTTTTCTTCTTTCTTTCTTTCAGTTGTCTTCTTCAGGTTTCTGTGCACCGTTTGCTATCTAAATTCTGAATACAGGAACCTTGCCACAACACATTTCCAACCTGTGGTACAGATGGAGACTTCACAGCGTCCCACGATGAGAAAGGCTTACAGCATGCTGTAATGCAAGGTTAGTATTTACTGCTCTGCCTTTGAACAGCAGGTGTTTAGATACTGCTGCATGGCACTTTGTTTGGGAATTTGGGGGAGTGTAGGTGTATGTGTGACAGTGAGAGAAATCCTTCCTATATGACACAGATAACCCATAAAACACTGGAGGGTTTACTCTGTGCAGGACTTTTTCCATACCTGGGACATTCTGGTGATAAAGAGTTTCCTGAATCGTTTCAGAATTGGTAATAAATGACTGTTACCATGTCCTGGGGCTGCAATGATCTTATTTAAGCTCACAAAAGAAACAGTCACAAACCCTCTAAAGAAGACTGGAGGGACTACAGGGAGTGTTGTGTGTGATTCACTCCACCTCTGAGTCAGTCTTGAATTTACGTACTCAGTTTCATGCCAGCAGGGAGGTGTTTCAGAAAAAAGGAAAATACTAGGCCCACATCTTTCTACAGACTCAGCCAGAGACATGTTCATTACTTCCTCAGACCGATGCTGTATAAAGAATGTCCTTACACAGCAGCTTCCCATTTCACCCAGAAACAACTTTATTCCGGTGGAGAACTCAGTGATTTCTGTGTGCATAGAATGCATCTGCCTTTTCAGGGTTTGAATATTCTATACACAAGCTACATGTGCAAGACGGTTGCAGTTGTGACTCACTGAAAGCAGAACGACCTGGAAAACATTTTGGTGGCTGACTTCACAACTGCCAATAAATAGACAAGAGGATCCAGTTCCAGTTACCCAACACTTTTTTGCTGGACCATCTATAGGAATGATTGCAGAGCTGCCTGAGCAACCACAATTTATGTAAGCGGCCTTGTGTTTCTCGTTGCCTTCAGCAGGCACTGTGAGAAGTATTTCTGAATAAGGGTATATCCTAGTATTTCTCAGGACTGCAGCTCCATTATTGACACACAAGGGAGCTCCAGCACACACAGAGCTCTCCCACTGCCTGACACCGTTCTCATGCTGTCTAGCCTTGCTCATAATAGATTCAGAAGACAGAGTAGTGAAAAGGCACCGAATGCCAGAAACTTAGGAACTTTACTGACTTCACCCCTCATGCAGCAGTATTCCCATAACAATGGAAACATCTGTTGTTTAAAAGAACAAGGGATCAGCCTAAGCAGATCAATACTTCTATTTATATTTGCAAAACAGTAACGGCTAGAACTGATCTCATGCGCTTCTGGATATTCATAACAGTGGGATAATCTCAGCAGACTAATTTCTAAAGGGCTTCTATCACTTACTCCTAAAGGTTCCTCGCTAAAAGAACTTCCGTCATCAGTATACTGGACATGCAAGGGGCAATTCAGCATCAGGCATAAAATGGGCCCTGCTCCCCAATTCTGGGTGAAACACTGCAGAAGAAAACTTCTTGGTGTCACCTTTTCGAAGTGTGAAATAGTGCTTTTAACAGTCATGAGCAAAACCCCTACATCAAATAAAACTAATCTGGATACGTCTGTTTTTTCTGAGACGACAGACTCTGCTCACTTAATTTTTCATCATTATTTTGGTGGATATGACTGAAAAATTGTCATGGTATTTGATCTTCCATTTGGAAAAATGTGTTAGCCTGACGCATGAATCTATTTTGCTACATTATAAAAATGCCCTGGCTATAGGACTCAAGTCTGCTTCCAAGTGCTCAGTTCGCTAGCTAGTGACAAAACTGGACACGACTCTTACGCTTCAAAAGAACAAAGGGCAAATTCTGCTTTCTAAATTACAAGTAGAAAGCCAAACTAAAAATTTGACCATTAAGTGAAGTGAGGTAAAAATACAATAAAGCCAAAGTAGTAGGCAATAAAAATGTAATAAATATTCTAAAATAAAAGATTCAGTTCAGCTCTGACATAGCGAGTCACTTTACATTTAACTTGCAATTACTCCTACTTTTATTTAACCAAAGTGTTTGATTTGGTAAGTGTACCAATACTGAATTGATGTATAGGCTTGGGGGATATTCCCATTATCATTATTCCAGCGGAATTAATCACTGAGGAAAGTGGAAGCAAATATGACTGATCTTAGAAACAGTAAAAGGGTGTCAGAATCTTCTTGAAATAGACTGAATCTGACAGGCACTTATTCCTCAAAAATTGATTTTATACAAACTGTTATAACTCCTCAGGGTGTAAGATATTCCTGTGTTTCTGCTATGCAATTGTGGGAGAAGAAAACAAATAATTTGCATTTAAAAAGATATCTATCTCAGTTTGGATATTTGGGAGACTTTAACAGCCCCAAAAATAGATTTTAAATGTTAGATGATACTCAAAATACATGAAGGGGGAGATGGAGTAGGAAATTTTTTAGGTGTGATTTGATGACGGTTAATGAGCCCCCAGTTACAGATGTGCTTTCTTAGTTAATAAAATATCAGCATCTCCCTTTGCCTTACTGTTCTGGCAGATTTGTTTTTTCAGTAGCCAAACACAGCCTCTTGTTTAGCAAGAAACACAAACTACAGACAAGGTTGCTTCAGACAGAAAAATAATTCAAGAGTTCAATAAAGCAGGCTTTTCCTATATTTCAGCACTTAAAATAACAAAGTTGCTGTGACTTGAAATCTGACTACTCCTTATCGCCTTCTTAGCATAAAGAACAATGTCACTACAATCAATGAATCAAAAAACAAAATTACCTTAATTTAAATATTTAAGGAGCAATTTAGGAAAGTGAAACATGCGAAGGCGAGGAAGGAGGGAAGGAAGACTACTTGCTGGAAATTTTGCCTCTCTGATCTGGAGAATGCACAAGTTAAACTGAAAAAGGTGGAAAAAGAATTATAAGTAATAAATCTTTTGTGTTATCTTGTTAATGTCATGGCTTTTTTTTTTTTTGCAAAATGTGGAACCATTCCATAGACACAACGGAGCTCTGCCGTCTGTTAAGGGTTGCAGCACCATTGAAGTCTGAACTCATTTAAACAGCTCTGTTGTGCTTTCAATTCCCCCTACCTTCTTTTTTCCTTCCAGTGGATTGAAACGTGACCAAATAACAGCATGACTGTGAATGGAAAAGATAATTCTCACATGACGTTCTTCTCAGTGCTTTGGGGAAAACACACACATACAATCACATTTGCTAATGTCTGATTCAAGATGTAAAAAAAAAAAAGAGGCAAATCTATGAGAATTTTTTCTGAAATTGGAAACACACTTAAAAACTCTCGTATGTGTTTGTTTTGTTTAGACTAATTAAGATTTCTGCTTTATGTTACCACAAAAGATGCTAAACATTTGCAATATATTTAGTGAAGTTAAAGGAACTGTGGGATGAATTTGTATCTATTACACCATTATCCTTAAGCAACACTGCTTTAATAATTAGCTGGAATATGTTTTTATCAGTCAAAAAGGTGACTTGCCAGACTAACCAGGGACGTTTTGCATCCTCGGTATACTATACGATACAGAATCCTAGTAAATTTTGTTTCTCAGGAAAAGAAATCCTCTTGTTGAAATCTTACATTACCATACTGGCATAGCTAGATTACGGATGGAGGCAAAAGAACTTGTGGATTGGCTGGGAGCTATAGTTTGCATTGCTTCTCTCATAGCTGTTATACTGATGGAAGCCCTTATCATGAACTGAAAAAGGGGCAATTCCTGAAGTAAAATACATACAAGAGAGTGCAAACTGAAATTGAAAATTCTAACCCTGGGGATACAGGGTTTTACTTCTGTTGTCACGCCTCCCACGTACACACGCACACACAGAGAACAAACATTCACTTCCTTTATTAAAACATGATGGTAGAACTAGTTCTTACTAACACAATTTTTTTTCATGTCCTACTCACAAAATCTAAATTAGATTACAGTCAAGCTTCAGCTATGTTAAGTCTCCTCTTCCAATGAGATTTTTAAAAAAAACAAATCTTTTTAGTTTCTCCAGGAATATGAAGGATTGTGGAAGCTCTTAGTTATAAAAGCTATTTTAGATCTTAAAAAACTTGGGTCTACTTTCTTTCATTCAGCTTTTGTATTGTACATTGTTAACTTTTCCTGAAGTGTAAAAGCTAGAAAATTGGTATCAGCAGTCGTTCCTTAATATCACAGTATACAGGGTAGCACAGTACCAAGACACCAGTAAAACTCAAGGCCACGATGCATGATTTTGGATATTTGCACTCTGTTAAATTAAGAAGTTAGTTCTTCCAACTGTTCCATTGTCTACACTCCCATCTCTGGCCAAGAGACTCTAAGAGACACAGCAGAATGGGAGGTCTGTCTCAATGGGAGAGTTCCCCAGTGCTTCTTGTTTATAGCCCAGCATATTAAATACCATTTTAAAAAGGCTACTTCAATTTACTTTAATTAACATGCAGAGCTATGGACTGGAGTAGTTGAGGAGATGCTATGGAGCACATTCAGCTTCATTTGCAATGGGACTTCTCATCTCCAGGAGTTTAACTGAGCATCAGCTGGGAGAAGTGATTCTGAAATTGCTCTGAGACATCAGAGATCACAGATCAGTGCAGAATAGAGATCGTTATTGAGGCTCTAAGCTGCAAGTGAGAACTCTAAAACTGCATTTCATACCCATATTGCTCTGCTAAGCAAAGAGTTAACCTACCTAGCTAGCAAGAAGCTAGCAAGAAGCTCTGCCTTCTCAGAGCTTGGGTGTCTAAATTATCCTGCTCAGAAATAGAAAACTCATTCTCTTGAGGAGGTTCTAGGAGGTGCTCAACTATTATATGGTCAAAGCTCTTGTGGTTGAAAGGGCACTGCCAAAGGAGTTAGAAACATCCTCCAGATGAGAGTGGTCACGCACACGTCTGTTCTACGGGAGTACCCACAAAGCTGGTCTGGGTCCCATGTTACATTTATTTGACGAATGCTGAGCCACTTGCAACGCATCTACACAAGCGAGTTTGCATGGATTTAAAAAGTCAATAAATGGCATTGTAGACAAGCCGTTAGTTTCAGAGACACTTAGAGGTTTGTGATGATAACTGTTATCACATATTGGTTACCTATAAGAAGCTACAAGATGATGGATAGTGAAGAAGGGTGGATAAAAACTGAATCAGACCATGCTTACTAGGAACTCAATTCAGTGAAAAGGTCAAAAACAGCAGGACAGCAAACAGGTTTTAAGAGGGAAATGTTACTGACGTTTAGGTTATTTTGAGTATTTTCAATGCTAAAATTTATAAGCAAGTATCAGAAACAAATTTTTCCCTTTACTGCAATCCTATAAAAATCCATGAAAGTTCCTTTCTCTTTATTTCCTCACACTGTGAAACTCTGACAAAGATAGCTCAGGTGTGGACTGAGCTTCAGGAAATAAGTATTTCACTCTAAATATTCAAGGACTGGCTGAATGGTGCAGGTGGTCACATCACTTGCATAATGTACGAGCCAGCAGCTGGTCTCCTCTCCTACATGCCACACAACCTTCTCACTAAAAAAGGGATTCAGATGTTTTGCCCTAAAACTGTGACAGGAGAAATTAAAATTATGTTTCCTAGAATACTACCAGAGGTTGGTAGAAGTGATGTGTTCCTGATTAAAAGCTTGGCATTGGGTGAATTAAATGTTCAGTGCCATTCACAAAGTTCTTCAGCTCAGACAGCAGGGAGCTTTTAAAGAGGGCAGGTGTAAGCAAACTCAGGTAGAAATCAGACAGGGTGACTGGGAAATGAAATTACCCAGAAACATCACTAAACTAGGGTGGCTTTGGACTTTGCATGTTTTAAGTTCTGGTTAAGCTGGAAAGGCTGCAGACGAGATATTTCTTACTGTATTAACAGCCCCATAGCAAGTTGATTGAGAGAACTGATCATCTCCCTTTGCTCAGAGCTCATCAGATAGCAACTAGAGTACTGTGCTCTCTTTTGGGGCCCACAGTGCAAGAACAGCAATGACAGACTGGAAGAAGTTCAGTGGAGGGTCATCAAGACAGTCAAGGAATTGGAGCACTTTCCCTGAAGCGAGAACCTGTGGTAGTGGGCTTGTTCAGTCTGGAGATGAACTGGCTTTGAGGGAGGGAGCTCACAGCAACTGTCCAGTACCTGTAAAGAGGTTACAACGGAGTTAGCGCCAGGCTCTGTCAGGTGACAGCAGTACGTGGCAGGAGTGCAAGAGATAATGGGCATAAACTGAACAAAAGAGAGTCAAACTGCATATAAATAAAAGCAAGTTTCTTCTCTGTGACAAAGTCAAGCAGCAGAACAAGTTTTCTGATACATTGTGCACTCTCCATCTTCTGTGGTTTTCAAGATCCAACTGGATAAAACCCTGGGCAACTGGATCTAATCTCATAGCTGAGCATAGTTTGAGCAGGACCTGAGATCTCCGGAGGTCCCTTCCAACCTGAATTTTCCTGTGACCATTCTGTGAGTAGATGAAATGTTCAGTATGTTTGTGAGGAGCCTGGTTGAGAGTGTCTTCTCTTCACAGGAAAAGGTAACTTTCCTTATTCTTGACTGAAGGATAAAGAATTGACTTGAACATCCTTATTCACATTATTTATGGAAGAATGCAGTGCTAATCATGTGATTGTATTTTGTGGGAAAAGAAGTGGCTTGATTAAATTGAGAAGTAAACCAAAATAAAATTTGAGCTTAAAGAATGGCTGGTTCTTTCTCTGCACTACACAATCAGCTCTCACACTGCCTCTGTACATTGTAGTGTCTCTCACGACAAAGCTCCATGGAGCACAATTTGCTGTGGCATAACAAATGGAGACATCCCAGACTGCAAAATTCTACAATGGGTACTGCTGGGACTGAAGGCAAGAGAGAGGTTCAGACCCAGCTCTTCTCCTCTCTGTCCAGAGCGTGATCACTGAAGAACACGACAACCTTTCCATTAAAAGCAGCAGTGTCCTCTTTGAAGATCTTTTATAGGGAAACTGCCAAAGTATTTGGAAGTCAGAACACCAAGGACAGGCAATAGCCACCTCACTAGCTGAGGGTATTCTTGTCTCACTCTGTCTGTTATAGTAGGTACAAATTATGCCCAGAGAGATATGGAAAACATGGCAACATTTCTAGGTTTTTGCAGAAGCAACGTAATCAATGTTCATCATTTGCAAATACATTTGCATTTGTTCTTAATGGCCATAAAGATGTTTGGGAGAAACTCATTAACCAAACTGAGATTTGCTCCTGAGATTCATTAATCGTTAGCAAGAGGACTGACAAAATCATCACTAGTAAAATAGAGCTGGAGACACCAGAGATGAAGGCTTAACACTTCATCATCTTTGCTGTGGCTATTAATTTCTTTCTGAAATTCCAGTTCAACAATTTTGATTAGGGAAAGATGAATGTCCTTAGCAAGAAAAGTAAACATGAACTATGGAAAGTCTTTCTGGTTAAGCTGGAAAGGCTGCAGCTGAGATATTTCTCACTTAACCTTCATCAAGAAAAAGGTCAAAAAAGTCCGATGTGTTTAAGCAGGGCACAGGACAGACCAGAGTAAAACTTCCTACGAAAAAGATTAAGTTCACATTCTTTTGGCTTTTGTTATAACTATTCCAAGTCACCCACACTTTTATTTAAAGTAGTTTCCTGACTGCTTTGAATACAAGATCTTAAAGTAGGAAAATCAAAAGATAAAATCTCAAATGGAAAACAGTTCATGTACTGTATACAAAATGGGGAAAAATATGAAGGACACATAAGAAACAGCAAAAGACAAATAATACCTATAGCCTTTGCAAATTACATAATATGTGGTGCCTGAGGTAATCTTCCGTCCTGTATTCGTGCACTTTAAGCTGACCAGTTCCCAAGGCATATGTATCTTTAACAAAGTAGAAGATTTTTGTTTTACATGAGGCTTCTAAGGAAGAAAGCATTTTCTACCAGCACTACAAAAAAGTAAGACCAAAATAAGCTCTCCAGGTATGTCATTTCCAAACTGCTGAGAAAACAGATTAGCTCCTCTTTGATACTACCACATCGCCATGTCCATTACAGCAGTTACAGGTATCGGACAACAGAGTATGATACACGGTAAATGCCCTGGAAAGGTTTGATTGTGCAATATTGTGCTCAGGATTTCTTGTGGAAGAAAAGATAAGTATATCTTTGAGCAGACTGATATGCAGATGGATCAACAGATACATGCAAGAAGCATGCTGAAACACCTCTGAGAGAGGAAGAGAATGTGTCTTCTTTTCATCCTCCACTCACCAAATCTGATCTACATTCCTTCACGAGATCTACTAGCATTGATTCAGACTCCTATTCTGTCTGTTTTAGAAGTTGCCTGTTCCCTCAGATACATTTGAGATGCCTGTAGCTATAGTGTTCAGAATGGCTGTTCATTGCCCACCTGAATTTTTCCTCCATTGCTAAGTAACATTGTTCCTATTAAGTGTAGATGTCGATGATTCATGATGAAACAGGACAAAAAACTTCTTCAACCAATGACAGTGGCCCCCACAGAGCTTTGAAAATGAGGGCTGAGACATGGACTCCTCATTTCATACCAGATGTGACTCAGCAAGGTGTCTGGAAGAGAGGGGTGAAGCATTCTTGGAGACCTGCCCTGCCCTGTGTTAGGCTCTCATCCAAACCACCTGCAACACTTTTTCTAAAAATGAGTTGTTTGACAATAGGGTATGAGTTCAAAAACCCCCATAATATATGTATTACTGAGATCAATTCCAAACTGAAAAGCCCAGCATACTCTTCTGTTGCAGGCAGGGATGAAGTGGAAGTTCTGGCAGCTATAGGTATTTGGATACTAAAAAAAGAGTGAATAGCTACTAGATTCAAGACACTGATGCTCCACACGTCTGTGTCTCTTTTCCACTGTCGTGCCAGCACTGGTGTCACAGTTCAGTATACAGCTGTATTAGTGCAGCAAATGTAGAATGGCTGAATCGCTGTTGCTCGTTACCTGAACTGTCTCTGACTGAAAGGCAGAGATTCTTGCGTCAAATTAAAAAGTCACTCTGCACTGGATTTTGCACTGGAGCTCCTGAGGTGCGTGCACGCACTCCATTAGTAATCTGCAGCAGAGAAGTGAAGCAGACAGGTCACAGCAGTAGCGTCACTCATCCCAACTGGAGCTGCTGATGCTCATATCAATGACCTCAGTAAACAGCACACAGTATGTAGAAAACGGCTTTATTCGAAACAACCTTGAACCAGTACCCAAAGGGAGAACCAACAGAAAGTCAGCAGTGTGGTAGGTATACTCCAGTGTATAACCACAGAGCTTGCTCACCACACAGGGATCCATTCAAGCTCCTCGGCGCATGATTCTCTCCAATAACCACAGAGGCTTCTGACAATGGTCAAGGATTCTTACACAGCACACAAAAGGAGCAATAAACAAAGCATAAATAGTCTTCTCATACTGTGTGTGCTGTCCAGCTGCCAGAAGTTGCAGTGAATTTTCCAGGGTTACGTATGAGGTAGACAGGGTTCCTCAAAATGAGCAAGGTCAGAATGTGGTTGTACAATGTCCCTTGTCCAAGACAGCATGGACCATGCCCTTCCTTTACTTGGCTTTTCCAGGCCATGCTGGCAACTATTCTCCACTCTAAAGGACTCACAGGATTTTACAGTCTCCTTTTTTATGATAAAGGTACCCACTGTACTCAAGATCAAAACAATTTGTAAAACAGACCTATTTCCTGATACATGGTTATACTGCATCTTAAACCTTTCACAAGTTGCTGAGGTGCATAAAGGTGCAAAATTTGTGGACAAGAAAAGTTTGCAGAGCAAATTAGTGAAAGGGAAAATTGGACATGAGATGTGTAAGATGGAAAAGACCTAAAAAGGGACCTGTTTCAACACATCTTTGTGGCTGCTCACCTTTCTATGTGGAACTATTCCGGGGGGTGGGGTGGTGTTGAGAAGCCTGGTGATCCCTGACCATGCATCCCTCAAAGTCTCTTGATTTTACCATTCCTCACTTCAGAGGATCCATGCTTTAGAGGAATTATCCATATCAAGCAGAAGGAAACAAAAAAACTAACTCAGAGGTCGTTTGCACTTAGGAGCTGAGTTGCAGAGCAGTAGAGCACAGGAAGCATTCATCTGTAAACCCATATACCAGCAATGGATTGAAGTTTCCAGTGAGATAAGAAATGCCGACCCTTTACCGATATAGAGATAAAAGAAGCTACTGGAATGCCCGGCAGATAAACATGGGTTAACTTCAGAATGTTTTAAGTGATCTAACTGTGGTAATGGTCTCCTTAAATCCTACACAATGGTGGCCAGGCAGATAGTGTCACAGTCTCAGGTCATGAATTGGCTCTAGATGTAAAATAGATCACAAGAAGATAAATTCACATGCGCTTTACTGGGGACACATTCAGGAATTCAAGTATTGCTGCTATTCTCTTGTCAGCAAGGGAATCTTTGCTAAAAATTACTAAAAAGGTTGACTTAATGCATACCCCTTTATTGCTACCAAGTTACCAAACCCCAAATATTCTAAAATCTGCTATTAGTATCTTTGCAGTCCTTGGAAAAAGTGGTAGTTAAAAGGCATCCTGTGCTGATTATTTACAGCATGTTCAGTTTATTATTACACTGCTGTTCTCTAATTTGTGATGGGCATGCCCTGAGGCAGCCAAGTCAGTGGGGGATAATCCTCAAAAGATTTAGCATAGCTAAATCCAGAAACATGGGTACTAAATCTTTTACAATTCTGTCTTTCTTCCATTCTTTGTCAAACATCTTACCCCTGTAAGATCATCCATTATTCTTCATCACACCTTTAGTGCTTGCAGGTACCAACAACATCTCTGATCCCCCTAAGCTTTATCTTCTCTACAGGTCTTGAAGACATTTCTTCAAGTAACAGCAGTGGGTGATTTTTAAAACATTTTCTTGTAACTAATATAATTTAGAAAGAAAAGGCTATGTATTTTTCTTGTCAACATAATCCAGCACCAAAACAGATGATGCTTTGGACGAGTACAGTGTTCCATTTTTACAGTCAGTACCTCAATTACATCTAGTCTAAAATGAGCATCCTAGCTTCTTCAAGTGAATTGTAGCTTCTGCTGTTCAAATGAAAGACCTGCTCCATTCTTCCTTCTGTGGAAAGTACAGGAAGCACCTTAAAGAGCTGAGTAGGAATTACATCACAGCTGTTCAAATACAGACAGTGTTTATCCACGGCATTGCTCATCTGTGGGCCAACCAAGAAACTCAAGCTGATATCAAGTGCCTCCAGCTTAAGGTCCTTAGCAATCCTTGTAAAGCAGGTGGGTAAGCTCCATCACTACATGTGCAACTGAAAGAGGCAAGAGCCTTTGAAGGTTTCCAAAAGGAAATCCTGCCTGCCTAACCGCAATGTCTGGAGGCCTTCTGAGGGACTCTTTTCCTTGATCAGAGAGAGAACATGCCTTTAGGTAGCTGCTGTATAAGTATTTAAGACTCAGGGGCACCTCAAGTGCCTTGGCTATGCAGACGGGATCCCACCCTCAATCTCATTCACATTTTTAAAGCGGCAGCTCAGCAGGCACCTGTGTTTCTTTCCTCTTTTCTACTCACACTTCTTATTAGCTTCTCTCCAAGGCCTATTTGTTGATTTTAAAAGTCAGAAAAAGTAAGCGAGGCCCTTCTGTATTCTGAGTGACACTGCAGCAATCCTCTCCATAAAACCACAAACCATCGTTAAAAGCCTGTACGTTTAGTCTTCTGCTCATGGCAGCACTGGCACTGTCATGTATGTCCATTATCACACATTCTTCTGTAGACACACACAGCACCCTGGTTCACAGGACAAGGTGTCACCAGGTAGCTGAGTGATCTTACAGCTCACATCTCCCTAAAGGGGTGACCACATGTTTCCCCCTCACCACAAGCCACCAGCCCTGACCTCTTTCCTTGCACCATGGGGAGCTTCTATCCACTTGCTGAGCTGAATCAACTCACTAGGCGGGCAGCCAACACAGCTTCCCGCTGCTCTGGTGAGCTCATTCAGCATGCCAGGAGGTGAACGAAGAGCCAAAACTGGCACGAGGGAGGAGACGGGAACACAGAGCTGGAGGCAGAGGATAGGAGGATCAAGGGTGGATTTCTCCAGGGCAGCAAGCTATTCCACTGACTGAGCGAAGTCGATGAGCCTCACCCTCCTTTGCAGTAAAACCTCTGTAACAAAATGGGAGCTATCAGACAGACAATCAGAAATTTTAGGGGGAGCTGATTATGGTAAACCTCAGGAAAAAAAAGTTGGGGGTTTGGTTTTTTTCTTTTTTAAATTGCCAGATGTATAATACACAAACCCATCTTATTCACAAAGTGCATGCATTTACATAGTGAGATTTGGGATTGCTCTTAGTTTCTTCCATGTTTCTGGAGCTGCACACCAGTCAGCTTTCTCAGCAACCACGAGAATTAAGTTTAGAAAAAAAAACAGAAATGAGAGATCTGAACTTCTCAAGTAATATCTTGCCTCTAACTCTTGAAGCTTTGCTAAATATCATGAGAGTACTGATAAAAGTCATGAGAGTTGGCACTTCTGCAGACATTTATGGGCTTGGTAACACATTTTTCTGTTTTTAAGTGAAAACAGACAAAACAGTGCACACGCTAGAATAATGAACATCTTGGCACATTGCAATTACAATACTGGAACAGACCACTATTCTGGTTTTATGGATGCTTTTGAGAAAAACCATCCCTATGTTCAGCTCCCTGTTACATTTATTCTCCAGAACTCTAGTGCCAAAGACTTCCCCATCTTCTCTGTGGGCTTTCCAAACAGAGTTCACCTCCTGTGAAGCACCAGAAAAATACAGCTGCTGTGAAGCAGCTCCTCTCCTTGCTAAGATGGATTAGAGTCACATCATAGAGAAATGGCAACACACAGTGCCATAATTACACTCAGACAGCATTAGGAGAGATTTTTTTTTATTATTTTTTTTTTTTAGAACATAAAATTATTTACTTCCAGTGTTTAGAAACTCCGTGAAATATTCTGTGGGTAATCTAGCACTGATCTACAAAACAGTCTGGATTTCCATAGCATGGTACCACATATAGAAATCTTCCAGAATATAACAGTAGTGTCATTGCACTAGTCTGTGATAAAATTGGTAAAAAGGAGTGGTTTTGTTTGAAGTTCCAGCAACATCATCAACTTTGCAGGGAGCTATAAAAATTACAATGTAGAATTATAGTCCATTGTAAGTTAATTTTTGCCATAAAATAAATCAAAACAAAATTTTAAGAAAGCCGTGATAAACTCTTGGGTAAAAAGGCCAACTGTTACACAAGTGTTTCACTGTAACCAAATCACCAGTGATGGTTCAGGCTGGGAAGGTTGATGGTTCAGGCTCAGAGCTCCAGGATTAATAGAGTACACACAGTAACAAGGGCTTACCAAACCTTCTAAGCAGATTCTGAAAGTGGGAATTAAAGTTCTGGGAAATCACTGACACCAAATCCGCTGTGTGCAATGCATGTATCAGAAGATGAAGTGAGTATTCATTTTCTCAGAAAATAAAAGTCTTAAGACACCAAAAATTTAGAAGGAATTACCCTCACCACTTAGTAACTTTTGAGCATGAAAAAGTAATACTAAAGCAAAGATCTTGCAGAGGCTCTCCAAAGGAGTCCACTGACCTAACTGAAATACGTGGAACTAATTCAGCTAAAAAGTGTCTGGTTTGGCGATTCATATATTCCCATGTTGTGTTCTGAGGGGACGCTGGTGAAGGTCTTGAGTTTTTCCACTGTAGTGTCCTCTGCAAGCACATGACAGTGTTGAATGTGCCCTACTTGGTAAGAACAACAATAGAGTTACTGCGCTCTGATCATATGGAAATGGCAAATTAGTGTTGGAGCAAGAAAAATGAAAGATGAAAAAAAAAAAGAGGGGGGTGAGGGGGAATGTTATGCTGCTGGTCCAGCTGGGAAGGCAGATTTAGGACTTGTTAAAGGGAGAAGCGGGCTGACTTGCTGTCACTACTGGGGCACACCAAAGGGGATTGCATCACCTCCACTCCCTTCTCCTGCTGCTTTCCATGCGTGTAACTGCGTAGGGACAAAGCCTACAGGTAATTGCAGTGCAGGGACAGCCACAATTAAATGGATTATTCACTATGTACATACAGCTCCCCCTACTCCATCTGTAGCTGCCTTACAGAAACCCTACCTGTGTTGGAGGTGTTAGGAAAATCTAGTATGAGAAACTACTGGGTGACACACGCGTCACGTAGCTCTCTTGCGAGCTGTGCTATTCGGTGCCTTCTGATTTAATATCCTTAAAATCTCCTAGGACAGCAGTTAAAATTTAAACAGGCACTCTGAAAACACACTCTTGATCCCATTATCAGTGTCGCGGATGGGATTACAATGAGGGCGGTAATGGTGGAAATTTTTTAGGAGAGATCTAGTATCAACAGCAGGAGTGGCCACTAATTGGATTCTTTCTGTGTCACCGCAGAGTTGTCACGGGACCCTCGTTCTCTGTTGAACACTGCAGCTCTCAAGGCACTCAGAAAGGAGCTTTCTCAATTGTTATCGCATCAGTCTGCCTTACCACTCAAACACAAATCCCTCAAAGCCCTTTCTAAAGCTGAGGAAACGGTGGAACCCATGACTCCCATGACATCGGCGACAAGTGTCCAGCCTCGCCTGGGTAAGAATGAGTCCTGCCATTACAGGCTCGAACTCCTGATCCTGCATGAACAAACATACAGCATTGAGTGCAGTATGTAAATTGAACAATGCTAGATAATAAACTGCAAACTGTCAAAATAGTCTGCAATAACGTGATCTCGTCAGAACAGAATTTACAAATCTTTCAAAAGATTTTTTTCCATAGCTGTCTAACTTCCACTGAGTGTGTGCTTTATAATGGCTTCCACATTTGGGAACACTGTCCCCAGCATCACCACACTTTTAATAAACTGTTTTTATCAGTTCCTGGCTGGAATAAGAGCTTTTACAATAATTTTCACACTGATACTTGCCATCTCTAGGATACTTCTGGATTCCTACATGCATTTTTTTTTCCCTAATGACCTCTCATTTAGCCTACTTTTTGAAGATGTATTTACATGCCATTTGGAAATTCACCAAGGGGATTTTTTTCAGTGTGAAATTACACCAATCATAATTATTTTTTATCCTCTGAAACAGAGACAAAAATCAATGAAAGGCCAAAGAGACACGCCAACCAGAAGAAATTGAAGTTGCATATTGTGACAGAATAAGCTCACCCACCTCGATTATAAAGTGCTAAGAAGAGGAAGCTCCTGACAAGCAATAAACTGACACATAATTAAGACAATTCAGGGCAGAACACATTCTGGCTGGAAAACATTTTCTTAAGCTCTGCCTCGCTGCTTGGAGCAGTGAGGAAAAGAAAAAAAAAAAGGTGACACTTTGAAAACAACTCTATGAAGACAGTCAGTATCCCACCTAGTCTTCACTAGCTGGGGGAAAAAGAAACCCACCAGCTTTTGTGCAGCGCAGATTCCCTGACATCACAAACACGGTTGATAGTACAGACATGCCTGGTATGTTCAGCATTCCATATCAAGCAAAGATGAATTAGCTGCAAAGAAAATGTGTTACAGCTTTCATGCAGCAGTTTATGGATCTTTTCGTACCTCTGGAATTTTTTACCTTGAGCATATCGTGGATCTACTGAGGTCGTACTGGTCTCAGATCTTTTCCTCAGATTATTTTTATCTCACTGTGAGGAACATCTTTGTGAGTTCTGAACACTTTTACAGCTGCTAGGATGCTAATGGGAACTTCATGTGTGTACCCAGTGTAAGTGCTCTCAGGGAAAAAAAAGCCAATGTCAAAGGAAGGTATGTAGAAGTCACCATAAATATGTCTTTGAATGTTTACCATCTGGAACAGTAGATTACATTTTGACAAGAAGCTGGACTGCCCCGTGGGCATTGTCTTTTAAACAGCCCCATCATTATAAAGGAAGGAAAAACATGATTTGCTGTTCCTAGTTTCTCAGCAAGATTTTCTGGCAGTGCTAGAGAAACTCGTTTTTTCCCCCTAGTAAAACAATAACAAGCTGGGCATGTGTAGTTAGCTACGCACTTTCTTGCAAAATATGTTTTCTTATAGATCATCCGATCTGTGATCTGACGATACCCACAGAGAGGGATGTGTTTCATTTGGGCTGTAACAGCAGCAGGCTGTGCAAATCACAGTGCTGCACCTTAGCTTTGCTGGGAGACTAAACCTCTGTGCACGGGAGCTTCTCACAGGACACACTGGGAGGAGTGCAAAGGAGAAATCCAATATATAAGGCTTTAACATAGAGTCATAGTGGGGGTTTCCTTTGGTTTTATTTTTTATTTTTTAAGCTTGTAAAAGTTTCCATTACTTTTTACAATGAGAAACAGCGGACTGAGAGAAAAATCAAAACAGTCAAATTTATTCATCTATGTCCTGGTCTGGTCATGCAGTCATATTAGGGATTTAACTAATTCTCTGTTTCAAATTTCTGTGGGTCACTTCTGAGGACACATTCTTTCTGAAGAGTGTGTTTGAAAATACAAGCGAGAACAACCTGTGAAGAGGCCAAATAGCCTGCTAAAAAAAAGGAAAAAAGGTTAACAAAAAAGTTGGTTTGAGGCAAGAATGTATGTGCAACCTGAAACATAGGTTTATGGACATTGTTACACAGTTGAATGCCAAAATCACAAAGCACCAGCTATAAATCCCCTCGCTCAGCCTACCAAACGGATCTCATTTCAGAACACGTTATATACAGTAGTATTTATAGAATATCTCACCTGTAAATGGTGAGGACAGGGTTAGATTTCTTTCACAAGTAGGAGGCCAATAATTCGTAAGCACCACAGGTATGTGAGAGTTAGTGTGAAGATCTGTTAGAGTGCAAAAGAAACACATAATTTTGTTACTCTGCACAGGCAGACAGTATATATATATATACAGTAAATCTTTTATTTAAACAAAAAAGGGAAAATAACGCATTTCTCCGTCTAGATTATTAAAACAATGAGAACATCTTAATTCTCTGATAAGCTAACGTACTGTAATTAGCGATAACATTTCTGACTTCTTAGTTAATTTGCTGGGCTTCCCACGCTCTAGACATCAATGAACTTAATAGCGGAATTAAATGGAAATGATAGCAGAGTACTCCCATAACTAATTTCTAATTACATTTCTGCCTCTCCTCCTTCCTAAACATGCATTTTTGCTTACTTTTAATTAACACTTCAGATCGCCAGTTTAGAATCTATAAATGCAGCGGGATTTTAATGATCCATTATAGTGATGCTACTTAGTTTTCAATGACTTGTAAAACTTTCACAAACAGATCTGCAAATGAATTACATCCATCTGCTCTGCTGCAGCTGCAAGAGCAGCATTGCGCCGTACCCTGCCTTGCTCTGCTTCCCTGACTTTCTCTTAACTTTAAGCCCATGTGTAAACCAAACCGTCTCGATACCGACCATCAGAAGCCCAGCCAGGTCCCTATAAAGGAGTCTTCAAACTTTACAGACATCTCAAGCGCACTTTCAAACCACTCCGGTTTGCCTCCCAGCTGAGCCCCAGGCAGGCTGCACACTGCTCGAGCATCCTCCTCGAAACCTGGGAAATACTCTGCCGCGATTCCTCCCCCGCCCGACCACGCAGTTTCCGCGGATCTATCGGGACACGGAGGCGCTTACGGCCGCGGGAACAGCCGCGGACATCAGCCGGCCGCCGCGTCCCCGGTGCTGGAGGTCTCGGCGNGGGGGTGGGGTGGTGGGTGGTGGAGGGGAGCCACCCGCCCTGGTAGGATACACCGCTCCAGAAGAGATTTTCTAATCTACACCTTCAAAAGCGTGACCTGAGCTGCGTGAAGAGTGTTAGCTCTCTGAAGACAGCCAAGCATCAGGCTGTGCTCGCTGTTATCTGTCAGCCGTACAATAGCAGCATTGATAAGGCAGCAGCAACTGGCTTTGACAAGTGTGCTGTGCTAGCATTCTTCTGAAAACCGGGAAGGAACAGAAAAAATAAAAATTAAAAAAAAAAAAGAGAGAGAGAAAGAGAGAGAGAGAGGGAGAGAGAAGCATGAGGTGCCTTTTACTTTACCTGAAGAAAGTGTGGGGTTTTATTTTTCCCTCTGAGCTGCTGGAAACGAGTCCTCCCTCTTCTCCCCCAAAGCTAGGTAGTTCTTCTTTTGCTTGCAGCTCACACTTGGGGAAGACCACACAGCTCCAGCAAGGCTGCCTCTCTCCCCTAATCCCCACTCGAGTGTGATGACACACACTAACCCCAACCATCTGTTGAAACACGTCCTCAAGCACTCGGCACAGTGGTGTGTCAAGACGGGCTGCCCAATCCAATCGCTGGGGCTGGGTGGCTCTTAAGGAGCTGGAGGCAGAGACAAGGGCAGAAACTATAGGGCTGAGGACTCTTTAGCAAAGTAACCTGAGATTTTGAGAAAGGGCTGCTATTGAAAAAAAGAGCAGAAGGGGGAGGTACTAGCGGGAAGGTAGAGGGAGTGGATTAGTCTGGTGGCCAGTTGTGTTACTTCTCACAACTCCTTGTATTCCCAAGGGACCACTGGGACCCCCGCACAGAAGCACAGGAGCAACACTAAAATCTTTTTATGGCAGGTCTATTGAGGGCAATCTCCTCTGAGAGACGCTTTTCTGAAAGAGATAAAAGATGCAGTTTGAGATCCTGATAAAGTGCTAATGTGGGAGCCGTTTGCATTGCCATGTGACATTTGCATCCCGAAATCCCAGCTCCTTACCGTGCCGTGACCACCCCGTGGCTGCCTCCAGCCTTCCTGGGGGAACGGCGGAGAGAGGCAGAAGAAAAACCGGGCGGCGAGGCGGGGAGATCCAAGAAGCAAATATTTCTGCTGCCGCACAGACATCTGCAAGCCCTTCCAACCACCCCGCGCTTCCCCGGGCCCGGTGCGAACGCGGGGA